>WIPJ01004063.1:81380-150502 GCA_018155075.1 Cassiopea andromeda | reverse complement strand
TCGGGGGTTGGAACAAACTCCAAAAATTAATTAACAGGGGGTTTTGAATTTGAAAAAAGCTTTCAATTACTATACCAGGACGGAAAGAACAAAAACTGGTTGTTATAAAGCATAATACTAAAATATATACAGCAATATACTATTGTGTTATGAAAATTTTGCGTAAATATAATTAATAAAGAATGGAAATAAAATGAGTAGTTTACAAAGAGAGTCATTTTCCCCAATATTAATAATTGGGGGTCCTAATAAGGTCTGGAGAGTTGGAAAAGTTCAAAAATTAAGAAAGCAGGGGGATATTTATGTGACACCTGAGATTATTTTGCAATTTTGTAAGTGATGTTCTATTTTCCACCTGGTATGAGAAATTCTGTTATGATTATGAGATGTTTGATTGCAGCATCTCATGCACTTATTATATCTACCAAAATGAGATCAGACCTCTGAGCAAGCTTTTGAATTCGTTGAAACATTGCATATAAATCATACATCACGACTGCCAACCAGAATTGTTGGGAGCCAGCTTTCAATTTGCTCAAAAATCTTTGTGCCATGCTGCGCTCTTTCCTTTTAGAAGTGACTGTGCCTGATGCCATTTTCTGAAACATCTTTTCAGCAGCTTCAAGGTTTTACAGCACTGCATCCAGCGAATTCAATGCTCGGAAAATCTCACTTCAATATGCTTTAAGAACTACAAACATTTATCATTTTCTTTGTGTAGAAGCTGTCCTGACAAATGAAACAAATGGCAAAACATTTTTCATCCACATGGACAATTCAGGTACTTCTGCTTGCTCTGACTCCAACGCTAAATCTGATTGGTGACATAAGCACCGTGCAGTGAGACTGTCCCTGCCAACATGATCATTTATAACTTTCCACAATCCTCCTTTCTTCCCAGAATTTGCGTTTTCTCCATCAGTGGTTACTCCAACCAGGTTTTCATCCACACCAACGTTCCCAATACATGTGCGAAATGAATTTAGCAATCCATCTGCTCCTCCCTTGTCGCTGCTTGAAATTCCAAGAAAGAGAATTTGGACTGATATTTCATTGCTTGGTGTGAATCTTGCTGTTACAGACTTTGGATCAATTTGTTGTCTATCAGCAATGCCATCAATTTGAACTTAGTAGCTACAGGCAATTCTTTAAATCCCTCACTGCCTTCTTCATTTGCAATTTTGCAACAATACTTCTCATTTCAGCATATGTCACTGGGCCTCTATAACGATATAAGCGTGATTTCTCAAATGCTACAAAATCGGCATCCCATCCATTTGATTAAAAAATGTTAAGCAAGTTTTTGCTGTGCTCATGAGAAAGTGAGCATCATGACCAGCGTCTTGCACTCAGTATCTCTACACTACAATCGTTGTATGCATCCAATGTCAACCTGAGAAGAAACTTTAGAGTCTTTTCTGGCACTTTTCAAACATTCTTATCCAAGGATGCTCAGAGGACTTATTTTACCACAACTCATCATGTGCATTCAATCTTTTAGCTTTTTCATGTGCCCTTGATATCAAATGATCTACGACAAATTTCAATCGCTCTTTTCGATCAGCTCAAATCCCTGAGGCCGTAGGAAGTCCTCCATTGACAGAAAATTGTGTCACTTGGTTTTGATAGTCGTTAAATACAGATCAAATCATCAATTGCTGTCGCTTGTACATTTCATTTCAGTTTTTACTTCAAGACAACTTTCCGATAAAGATAAATAGCTAATGCTACGTTTTATAGTTCATCATCTATTTTATTTTGCCTGTTGTCTAGGCATTGCACTAATTCGTCAGTAGGTTGACCTGAACCAGTTTTTTGTAAGATTCGAATTTGCAGCTGAGTTTCTAGCTTTCTGAACATGCAAAGCAGTGATTTCTGCACTGGTGCAGAGGCTGCTGCGTTCCATGCTTTTCTTATTCTCAGTTCTTTTTTGCGATTGAGGCATTTCTGTATTCTCTTCATTGCTGCTCGACTTCGCTTGGAATCGTCAAATCGTAGAAACTTTAAGTTTTTTCAAAACATTCGACTTACACATTTGAAGCTTTTTATATGATTACGGGAATTTTATAGCTAGTACGTATACACCTGAAAGTAGACCATTTCCGCTTTGACCTTCACACGGGAAAACAGACAATGGCACCTTTATAAACATTTTTTTGCCACGTACACACTTGAAGAAGCACTCCTTGTGAATAATTTGCTCAGATTTGTTGACACAAAAAATCTATTTGGAGTATTTTATAACTAAGAAATCTTTACAACTTGACAAGGTGTCCTGTGGACCCAAACAACCGGGGAATTTTTCTGATTTTGCCTGTCATTACTGGGGAAGGCATTTGGACTGTTAGAGAAATTTCCCTAATAGTTTGTATGCTAAAAATGGCCTCATTACTAAGTGGTGATTTTGGCTTCTTTATGGAAAAGACTGGTAAGTACTCTAATGTCCCTAATGGATGGGGACACTACACACACTGGTCCGGGAGAATTTTCCTTCCCCCATTGCTTATTAACACCCCATTCTATTAAAAGTTACAAATCAATCTATGGTCAGAACAATCAGAAAATTAAATTACCATTTAATAAAGCAATGTAGGATCATGAACGACTGTCTCTTTGCACTCTCTTTCCATTGAAAAGCTGCCGAAATGCATACACCCTTCCATTAGCACGTTCTTGTTGAAGTCTAGCTGACATGACTACCTTCTTCTATTAAAAATTGGGTGATATGAATACCCGTTCAATTGCCTCCTCCTTCCATTAGGGACACTAGAGGATTTATCCAGACATTTATTCGTCCGAAATTACAAAAGATTGTTCCTAAATATGCTGGCCAAATGTAACAATATTCAATCCTTTAAATATATATTCAATAAAGTGAAATATATTCAATACTTTACTAAAATGTATTCAATCAAGTCCTAATATGTATTAAATTCAATGTTGAAATATGTATTAAATTCAATGTTGAAATATGTATACAATCTGATGTTGATATATATTCACTCCGAGGGTAAAATATATTCAATTTAATGATCAATATTTGTATCTCCATGGTAACAAGCTTACAAAGACATGTGGCTGTCAGAAATAGGAATGGAAGCTCGGTCTTTGCTACGGAAAAAATTCAGCCTTTAATACACGAATAATAATCATAGAATACGCCAAATGGAGAGTCATTTTAATAGTCATTTTTAATCTGATAATAACGAGCAATTTCAACAACTCATGAAATCCACTCTTACAAATTTTCTTAGGCTTAAATATCCAGTACTGAACTGTCTTAACTTTTTGAGCAACTGGGTACTACTTCCTTATGAGCCACTTCCTTATGAGAAAACGTGCATTCATTTTAGTGGCTTCTGCCTATACTCACACAGAATTTAAATAGAACGACAACTTCTTAGGATTGGATGGAGCCCTACTTTTGCCTGATGGAAAGCAGGCCAGTAGCAAGAAAGTCTATAAAGGGAGGGCATAGCAATTGGGAACCCTAACTTCAAGCACTGTGGTATGAAACAGGGAAGAGAGAAATTGGGGTTACACACTCTCTAGATTTCCAGAAAACCCCCCTTTGCAAAATATGAATAAAATTGGTGTCTTCTATATTCTTTTTCCTGTGGTATGAACATGTTCTGGAGTTTATATACAGAAGAATTTATCCGCATCAATGCTACCTTGCAAAGGGGATGCAATTGCCCAACAAATTGCTCTCTTTTCTGTTGGGGGGTCAAACCCTATACCCTCCGCAGTATGTGCAATCTGCAGCTACATACGAGATAATGAAAATCTGGACCTCAGAGCAATGCATGTAAGATGGGATTTCCAGTCCGGATTCGCATTCTGCATGATTGAGTTTCACTCTCACTTTATGAAATGCAAGAACTGCAAATAGAGGATAATACTTAAAATCCTTACAAAGAATTTTATTGCTTAGATTTGTAGCACAGCCCCCAGATAATTCTATGAAGTAAAGGGAGTTGTCAGTATTTGAGCTTTCTAGCTACCATAATACGAATAAAAATTTCTTGGTCAGGTGACGTACCACCAAGAGTCAGTGAGGCAATGTCTTCCTAATGTCTTTCAGAAAAAGCTAAATTTAGTATGCAAGATATATTGCTTTGAATACACCTTTTCACTATCTCTCTGCCTCTTTCCTGTGAACGAGGCTCCAGGTGGAAGAACATGTCGGGAGTTTAATATTGATATATTGGAATGGGAAAAAATCACTGCCCCCCATGTTCTTTAGTAGAATATTTCATCCCACAACGGGCTTTAGCAATATAAAAAATTGAAGCTGTGGTAGTTTGGCTTTGTGTTATCTCAGCTTTCATAGCTTTTTCACGCTTTCAGTATCTCTAATTTCATATGAATGTCTTAGCAGATGGTTTCAAAGTTCCGCTGTTAGGAGCATGCATATTTGTCTAAAGTAAAACAAGCTATGTTTTACACCCAACATGTTTATAAATCTTAGCCAATAACAAATGACTGACCATTGAAGATGATCCCAAATTGCTTGTGTTACATTGTATGCATGGATCGTAGTAATATTGATTAACATTTGAAACTTTCGACTACCCTTGATTTCTTGGACACAGTTCTGAAACATTTTAGCTTTTTGAATGGTTGAATGTTCATGTCTCACAAGTCATTCCCTTATAAGAACAACAGCGTGTAGTCTCATTGATAACAACTAAATGTTTTCAAATCAGTGATTCCATATACTGTTTTCTATCAAGAAGAGTCATACCAATATAGTCCAATATGGCTTTCTTCCGCGTACTAAAGTAGGTTATTGCTAAAAATGTTCAAGGAAGCTTCATCCCCCGATCCCTCTCTTTCTTCCCTGTTTCATCAACACTTGAAAGTGTTCCTATCTATTGCAAGCTTGTAAAGGTTAACCACAAATTACGGGCACTTTGTAAAAGTTGACACAATCTTAGATAATTCTCAAATGCAGTAGTTTTTGAATATTCTGCTATGCGCTATGCATCTAATGTTCCATAGAAACCTGTAATATATTACCAGTCTGGGCCAAATCCCAAAACTGATGTAACTACTTTCTAAGTCAATGCATGTTTCCTGCATCTCATTGACCTTTGTTGATGCATTTTTTCTCTTGTACTCCCCACCCACATGACACGTATTTCCAGGCCCATCGAGAGTCAGCCTGGGCCCTGGGGCTATAAACAGCACAGGGGCAAGAGTCGATTGCATTATGTATTGAAAGTAGCGTTATTTTCTGATAAAAAAGGATACAATCACTTTTTGAGAAGTGAGTCATAAAGCAATATCTGTTTCTCAGGACCTTTAGTCATATCTGAAAGGGAAGAAACAGGCCCTGTCCTGAGGAAGAGATTGATGAAACGATAAATCAAGCGCCAAGTATTAGATCAAACCTGACAAGCAAAGAAGTCCTTAGAGAGCGAACGAATGAACGTCCAACAAACGACTTTTTGAATGTAGTTTTGCAATAGCAAAATTTTCACGGGCCCCTTTGAGGCCGGGGCCCCGGAGTTTTACCCCAGCTACCCTCCCTCTTGATGGTACTGCGTATTACATAACACAAGAATTGAAATAAGCCCCGTTATAAAGAGGTATTGTTTCGAGCAAGGCATTAGGAACTTTTACAATGCTAGGCTAATCAAGAGATATCATTTCGAAATTGAAAAGAGCAATGACTTCTTTGACGACTTTACTACAGATAAAATTATAATTAATTATACTACAGAGAAAATTATATTTAACTTAGCAGCTATATGTCAAGGCTGAATATAAAAGTGCTCTAAACTGAGACTTTTGATTATTTCCAAATTGCTCTTACTCAATATAATATCTAAAGGCATCAAGCCACAGGTATATTGTGAACAGAGATCCTGATTGTATTCATAACTGGTTCCCCAATAAGTGCAGACCCTTTTACATTGAAAGAGAATTAGAAGGTTGGATCCATGAATTGCATGTGAAGACCTTCAATAGCCCTTGTCCTTGCTATTTCATATTTCCAAAACAAATAGAATGGAGACTGAGTGAAAGCTCTCCTTATTAGAGTGAGAAAAGTAATTCTTTTTGGAAGTGAGTGTAAGAAAGTGGTAGAAGCAGTTGGTGGAAGGAAGTGTTACTGCAGGTGTCATACATTTATAGAAGGTCTCAAATATTTTAACTATATAGAGTATCAATTTAATTCTCCTTCCTTCCTATATACTACAAATTAATTTTACTTTGAGAACTAGTTCCAGTAACTATACTAATAAATATTGAAACCAATGCACCCGCCTTCTAGTCTTAAACAGCTTTGAACTAAGGATTAGCTTTCAACTGCTAAATACTTTTTGACAGCAATTACTGTAAGTTCTGTTTATATGTAAATTGGCTATTTACCTACAAATACTTCTCGTCCTTGCTGACTTTTATCCCAATGAATTCTTTCTTCAATTAGCTGGCCTCGATGGAAGTTGCGTCTATTCTACTGAATATAAACTGATCCTTACAACACCGACGGATTTCTAGATCACAGTCTTTAATTTGTCGTTTTCAAATTGTATGTATTGTCTCTTCCTGTCCTAGTTAAGCGCATCCCCATAAGGAGTTATCACTATTCTAGTAATTTCGTGTTGGTTGCCTAATAAAATATATCTTGCCCATTTTAGTTTATGACAAAAAATGCTTCTGTCGGACACAGTTCTTAGTGATATACAAAGAACAAGCACAATAGTACAGGATACTGTGACCCAGAACGGCCATGACACAATTCTACTGTTCCATGGCACAAATCAATACTTTTAACGGTAGAAATTTACTTTCTCACATCACAAGTCTACTTTCGCATGGCAGAAATCTACTTTCCCACAGCCCAATTCTACACTTGTTCACAGCACAAACCTACTTTTCCACGCTGAAGGTCTACTTCTCTACTGTGGATGTGAAAATTTCCAAGTTTCAATGATTGAAGAAACAAAACATACAGTTCTTACTACAGGTTTCTGTGGTTAAAGTGGATTCTATACATGGAAGTGCTAGGAAGTGTTGGGAGTTCGACACTCCTCAAAAGTTTTGTACCACAGGATAATTTAAGTAATGCTCTTTGTTTCCTTAATTTAAAGTTTATTTGACTAGTAAGGCTCTGAATCACATCATTTAGCAATAAGTTAAGAATACACTCTCTTTCATATGAATGCCTAATGTTACTCTGAGAGTCAATATTCTTAAATCCCTTGGATTATAAGCATAAACTGTTCTTAAATTACATTCAAGCATTACTAGTGCAGCGTTACCTGAATATTAAAAGAATAGGTACTCAATCACAAAACAAGGCATGGGAAGATAGAGGAATAAACATTATATCAAACTGCAAAAAATTTGTCTGAATGCTGTATCATGACTTGAATACACAAACAGCAATGCCTAAGTGAAGTTGGAGCCTTGCTGTATTCCGAAATTAACCTTAGATTTCAACACTTTCGGGCTTCAATATTCTTATACACTTTAAACCTATAAAAAGTATGCGATGGAGAGCACAAGTTCTATCATGACATATAATTTTATGTATTGAAGATATGATATTGCTTTTAGATCATGTTTTGCTTTATAGATGCAATGCTTCCACCAGAATTAAGACGTCAACAAACATAGCAATACATTCCTTTGATTTTCAGAAGAAGATAAATCTTTGGTACTTAAGGATGATTTTAAAATAGTCTTTGAAATGAAATAAATTAGGAATATTAAGGTTCAGCGAAAATTAGGTAGTCTTAGTTAAAAGAGAGTGTGTGCATTGCTTTCACTTCTTTCAGTAATTATAGTAGGCTAATAATTGCATCAAATGAAGGGCTGATGAATTTTTGCACAGAGATAAACAATATAGGCAGTGGAGGAATGAACACTGCTCTGTGATGATGTTAGAGAAACACTGTTGTGTATTCCATATAGAACTCACGCAAAAAATGGGGAAGTAGTTCCTCAGGTGTACGTCAACATACAAAATTGTCGTACACCTGAGGTGCAAAGATCAAAAAAGCAGTGTGCTGATATATAAATTTTTTCGCGCCAGTACACCTAATAGTATAGTGTAGGCTATATCCACTCTTCCACGCTGATAGAAAAACTAACTCCACTCCTGAGATCTTTGGGCCTAAGTTCATGCATACGCCTTGCGAGAAACATGGTGCTATCTGAAGTGTAGAATTGCATAATTCTTCTAAGGAAAAGTAGAATTCCACCCAGAAATAGAAGATTTGTGCTGTCGAGAAGTAGAATTCTACGCTGGAAATAGAGACTTGTGCCATGGAAAAGTATAATTGTGCATTGGAAAATAGATTTAAACCTTGGAAAATAATATGCAATTGCTGTTCTGTGTCACCGTATTAGAGGTAGCACTAAGCATCTTTTACATTAGGGGCAGTTTTCAAACATCGTACACTGCTCAGGCAGGAAGTTCAATACCACATCCTTCGATAACCACGCGTTTTGATTGGACTTCCCATTTTACCGCAAGGAATCAACTATCATACTATTTCAATAAAAATGCGAGCAGTAGATTTGTGTAATAAATGCGTGATATGGAGTAATGATATAAATTTACCACAGCACGAAAAAGCGGCAACATAATTTTGACATAATGAAAGCTTTTTTTCGTCCGACACTCATCAGAGTATGAAAACGTCGGATAATGAACTAAAGGTAAACCTAAATATATAAAGTGATAAAGAATTACACCTTGTTAGAGTTTCCTCAATGCACCCCTTTCATTTTCACATCCAATTAAGATGTGTTAGAAGATTGATTGAATAAATAACTGTGAAAAGCTCCCTCAATTCTCCCCTCCCCATGGAACCACTGCTGGTTCACATTTGTGATTCCTGCTGAAGACTATTGCCTACTGAAGTTACATCAAGGTTTAGCAATACTGTCCTCATCATCATCAGCAACGAGGGTAGCCCATAAACCCTGAAAGCCCTGGAAGACCCTGAAAACCCTGGATTGTCCTTGCCCCTTGAACACTACCCTGGAAAATCCTGGATTTTCTTTGTCCCTGGAAAACTACCCTCGAAAACCCTGAAATTACAACCCACCCCTGAAACATTCTGTTCTGAAGCAGACTTCCGTGTAAAAATATCTGGCCTTGCAGTACTGCTACGGTTTTGACTTGTGATAGACTGTCTCTTCTCTGTTAACTGGCATGGATTCAGGAGACCATAGATGGACATAATGGTAGGCTTAGGAAGGTGCAACACTCCCAATGCTTTCCCTCCTTTTAGTAAATCCTGCAATGTTTTCGTACCATTTGGTAGAATCTACAACTTACCATTCGGTAATTCTCCAATATTTTTGTATGATTTGATAATTTCGGGATTGTTTGTACCCAGTAGTGGCTTAGCAGAAGTTGGGGCTCCTTGGCCACCTAGCAAAGCATTGAGAAGGTGAGCCAGGTAAGGACAAACATCGCTGAAGCTCATTAACAGTACTATAAACAGCCATAACCAAAAGAAGGTTTTGGACGCTTATGGTAATGTAATGGATGTTGCATCTGGGAAAGCAGATATGACAAACCGTTTTACAATTCTTTTTATTGTTGAATAAGACAGGGAAACCTCTATGAATGCAAAATCAAATTTATCTGGCTGAAAAAAAAGACATCCTGTTCTGAAAAGGATGTTTTCTGAAGTCCTAAAGGGCATTACCTCAACAAAATTTTCTGGGGGCAAGCCCCCAGACTCCATTTCCTAGTATACTACCTTTGGAAAAAGGGAAAATAATTTTGATTTATTGGTGGATATATTTTACATGTAAAAGCATCAAGCTTTTAGCTGGATTTCTACATCTGTGGCCCCTCGGTGCAGCTGGTTATATTTTTGTGGTACTTTTTCATTACGTTTAGGGAAAACATGATCTTTTTGCTACATGGGTCATGGAGGAAAGTGTCAGTTTTACCTAGAAAATGAGGGAAATAGTCATTTCGTTCTGGGATACTTTGTACTTGCTTGGCTTACAATGATAATTGATCAAATGCATGCTAATCTTAATATCAAAATAAACTATGTAGCAATAATGACAAAGAAACAAAAGAACAAAGCAAATACATTAAGGACATTAGTAGTTTAGGAGCTCCTGGTTGCATCATGCTGTGTTTCTCATAAATAATATATAGTAGGTTCTGTTGATAATTATTGTTGATAATATAGAGATAATGAATCTAATATCAAGATTTTCAATGAATCGTTCAATAACCACTTTCAAGAGATGAGTCAGAACAATTATCAACATGCCAAGATAGCTAATGCAGAGGCTCATAAATTTATTTTATTTTAATCAATTGGAAGACCTGCAAATAAAGGATCAGCTACAAAACAACCTGATACTTAAAATCCTTACGATGAGCATTATTGTTTAGATTTGTAGCAATGTTAACAGATAATTATATGATGTAAAAAGAGTTGTCAGCTGTAGACAGATGGAAATCTGGGCAAAGATTTTTCCCAGTAATGGTGCGAAGAGATAGATTGCCATGCAGATCTACATATAGCTTTGCAGATTTTTTGGATTGCAATGATTGAGTGATAATGCTTTATACTGAGTTATGTTGCCAAGTATAACACCCTCCATTTAGATATGTCCTACACCCCGAAACTATGAACATGAGTGACTCAAACTGAAGGCGAAAGTAACAGTTTGATTTTGCGGAAAGTCTCAGGAAATGAAGACTTCTGTAGTGTCAAAATTATTTCATATCAAACTTTGCTGTGTCACACGATGCCTTTTTCAAGCCCTCAACAGTATTAAAAGTCTCAGACATACTTAAATTTCAATTTCCAACATTTTCTTTAAGTCCATCAATACAATCGGGCCACACTTTTTTCATACCACTTTTTCATCACATCCTTCAATTAACTCATACTAAACAGGACATTCGACTAGTCAAGACTTATATGTAGACAATCAGAATACTCTACAAGTTGGCTTAATTAAGGTCCATTTGATACAGTGGGGCAAAATTATTTTGCTAGGACATCAAATTTGGGGAGCTGTAAAACTTCTATAATTCTTTAAACCGAATTTCCTATTAGTCTTTCAGAAGAAGTGGACGAGGGAAACGGTCATCTGCCCAACGTGGGTGCTTCGGTTCCCCTGCCCCACACTCCTCCTACACGTCTGATTTCCTCCTCCTACACGTCTGATTTCCTACAACAAAAGGGGAGGGACCAATCTGGTTTTCTTGTAGCTGTGGCTTTGAATGAAATATTTGTGGGTAGCCTGCTTTGTGCTTTAGACCACAATAAATCAATTCAGTAATTGAGAGTTCTTTTCGAGGCAGATACTAATCAACTGAGACGTCTTCTTCTTGGAGACAAAGTGAACTTTTTGATATGAGCACTGACTATTCTGTGATTTTGTAAATGCTCTATGTTAGGGATACACAACTGCAACATTAGACAGGCAGGAAGAATCTATAGAGAAAAAACTTGATGACAATATCCTACTCGTGGGAGCTACAGAATATTTTGAAATTCATGTACTCAATGACGAGCAAATATTCTTGGGCACCTTGTAGTATGGGGGTATAATAGGAAGAGCTCCTTGCACTTTCCTACCAAAGTTTCGGGTGTGTTAAAATGGAATGTTGCCATCTTTCCCTATTATCGGTGAAGCATTGGGTGGAGTTTTTTAATAGACAGGAAGTAGAATTCAATTATCAGTAGGAGAACATAAATTGTTGAAAATTGTAACAACTATTTGATGCCCTGAAGTGAAGTAGGTTAACAGTTATTAATCTTTTTCGAAGTAGTAAAAGGGAAACCAATATCAATAACAGCTACTTTTTGAGGATCTCTACAAGTATGCACTTGTTCTTGTGTTCAAAACTGGGAAGTCCTTATTTAGTATAGGATATTGATAGATTGGTAGAGTTGGATTTTCTACACAGTTGTAATATATGGCGATCTTCCTAAATAGAAATTGGTCGTGAAATTTTCAAGCATTTGCATTTGGACCTTCCATTATAAGGTTCTCAAGAGCAGAGGATTAAATGAACAGTTTAATGCAATGTGAACAATGTGCTTTTTGAACATTGTTCTTGAGGATAACCTCCTACTCTCCTCTTCCTCTTTTTCAAAAATTGTGTTGTTAGAATATACTCCTAAAATAGGATCTGTTTGGGGGCTACCCTCACAAGAATTATAGTGTCATCAAAATAATAATCAGAAACACTAACATCCATCTCATTGGTGACCATGTCACGAATCACCACCACTACCACCATAACCACAAACACCACCATAACCACCATCACCATCATCATAATCACCAGCATTATCGTCATTGTAATGTTCACCATTGTTTTACTTATGATATCCCCTTCAAATTTCCCTGAGAAAATCTTTTAATAATACCTTATTTTGCTTTAAGATGAATTAAAGGGAAGGTACAAAGTTCAGTACCAAAAACACAGCATCAACAAAGTTGATGAAAATGGCAGAATTGTCATGGAAGCAGTAAATGTCCAAGATTTTGCTGTGAAGCTAAAGATAAGTGAAACCATGCCTGGAGCTGCGACATTCAGAGATGAAACAAGGCGATACTTTGCAAATCTTGAAGGCAAGACAGTTAAAGACATTCAATTACATGAATTACTCAATGATCATGATAAGCGAATAGTCCTTGTGAATGGAATTGCAGCAATTGGTAAATCTGTTTTAATGAAACAACTCGCATTTTCTTGGGCCAATAATGAAATGTACACTCAGTTTAAATTGTGCATTATTATGGAATGCAGAGAGATCAACAGCTTTGTAGCAAATGAAGGGGCTCATCTGAAGAAGCACGAACTATTCAGTGAATTTCTGAAAACGAAATTTGAATACGATTTGGGTGGAGGGGTGTCAACCCTTATTCTCTTGGACGGGTTGGATGAGCTCTGGGACATAGGCACTGGTGACTCCATGATTTGGGAACTGCTTGATGTTAAAAATACCAAATACGCCATGGCAAAAATTATACTAACAGGGAGACCCCATGTTGAAAGTAAACTTGACAGAAATGGTAAAGACACAGGGGGCATCAAAAGGTTTGAAATTCAAGGTCTAAATGATGAGCAAAGAAGGAATTATGTCACAAAAATTGCTTCTTGCGAGAAGGATATTGCAAATATAAATAGGACAATAGATTCTTCTGAACAATGTATCCAAGTTGCTTCAATACCTGGTTTTCTAAACATGCTTTCCTGTGTGGCCATGATATCAGGCGGGGAAACTCTCAAAAGCGTTGCAGAATTATACGTTTGGCTTCTTTATCTACTTTTAAAAGAACATGTTCAGAAAAAGGGTCCAAGTCAAAAACTATGTTTTGAAATTTTCAATGAATATTCAAGTGAGTTAGAGGCAATTTGTGAAATATGTCATCAGCTACTGAATGAAAACAAGATCATTTTTGAAGGAGATGTTAAGTCACGACTAATGAAGTGTGGCAAGGGGACAGAGTTCCTTGAGGGGCTCTTTGCTGATATTTCAGATTGCCGTACGAAGAGATATCAGTTTAAACATTTGACCATAATAGAGATCCTCTCTGCTATTCATATTAGTCACAGGAAAGATCGGATGGAAATTATTGAACACAATTTAAAGACTGAATTCTATCAAGTAGTCATTTTTAGCTGTCAGCTGATTGGTGGCTATAAGTATGATGGGATTATTAAAGACATGTTTGGAAATGATGAGGAATTAAAAGCAATTAATGTGGAGCAGTTCTTGCCCAAGGTTTTGAAATTAGTGGGCCAATGCATTAATAATGAACTGGAAACGTATAAACAACGACAACAACTCAACTATTTATTCCAACTATCAATTGAGATTATTATGTGTTTTATAAATAAAGATGTAAGTAGCAAGAATTTTATCATTTCAACTGTCAAAACATTGCGTTATAAGATGGATATGTTAGACGAGGGGAGCATGAGAAAGGTGAGTGAATTATGTGGCCATCTAAGCAGTGCATTCAAATGTGATGAAGAAGATCTTGAAGAAACATTCCAAAATGTTCTTGTTACGTGGGTTGTTGTTGATGACGTAAAATCATTGACTTGCATTAAATATTTGCCGAATGTTGAAGAAATCTATTTGCGTGGAATGAAATTTAAAAACTCATTTCGCATTCGAAGTGAAGCCAATGCAATTGCAAAATGTAAATACGTACAAATTGAATATTGCGAATTCGCTGATGATGGGATTATGGAAAATAATATGGCAATAAAGGATCATGAATTGCATGAGTTGGATATACAAATATGTAAGTTGAATAAATACAGCTTCATTAATGTATGCAATTGGGCATTGGAGTCATCAGTTAATACTTTTTGGTTATGGGGCATGGAGAACATTGAACATTCATGGTGGGGAGAATTAGTTGATGCCATTCAAAATGCAAAAGAAAAGAACAATGGAATTTTGGCATTGAGGAAATTGGACATATTTGATTGCACTCAGAAGATGAGTAAAGAAATGCAAATGAAGGTTAGGAAAATTTAATAATTAACTAATTGTTATTCCAACTATTCCAGTTTATAAATATATGCAAACATGTGAAGTCATTTGCTAACTTAGTTGACAATGAAATTCAAATATTTCTCACATGCAGTTTAAAAGCATGTTTGGTTAACATGTACACAGTTTATGAAATAACATTAATTTTTACACTCAATGCTTAAGAATTTCTTTGTTTTTCAATTGTAATTTGTGGAAATTTCTGATACTATGTGTTATGGATAGTTCTAATTGGAAGGTGCTTGATTGTATCAATAACAAAACAAGCACAATATTGAATATTTACTTTTTATGAGTTACTAAGTGTTTTTTTTACTGTAACCATCCATAGCTAGAAAGGTGGGAATTTAGGTAAAAGAGGATCAGTTATCTGTCAATGAAAGACAGATTTATATAGAATTACTATCATGGTTTTGTAGTTATTTACACTGTAGCTTGTGGGTTATTGACGTAATTTGTAATATTAATTGAACATTGCAAATTACTGAAGATTTTAGCTGAAACGGATATTTAGTCTTTGCAATCACCAGAAACATCCCTTGCTCATTGACAAGGACATGTGAATCATTCAAAAATTGGGGGTTGATGCTTTTAAGGAAATCCCTTGAGCATAATGGAGCAGCTTTGTGAACTTAGAGGGGACACTTCAGTTAGACATTTGAAGTTGTGAGGGGAACATTCCCCTTGCACCCACATAGGTCCTACATCCATAAATAGTGTGTTAAGTATTGGGAGCAGAGTCAGCTACCGCACAGTGATATCCATCAGTAGTTTTCCTTAGCTCTTAAAATATTTGTAAGTTGTCAAGTTAGATTAATTTTATTCATAGCAGTGCTTTTCAATAAGCTACTTTTTGAAAAGCATTTCCATGGAAGGAGACACTATTTGGTGCCCCCCGCAACGCTTCTTACGGCCACTATAAATGCAATGAGTGTCTATAAAAATTGAATTCGTGTGCCTGTTCTATACATTCATGTGCGCTGCTTTAGCATTGCTTTGCACTCCCCCAATAGGTGTGCACTCTATTTGAGATAGACTTTTTCATAGCAATTGGGAAGTGGATGCTGTCAACAGACAATGGCACAACCAACACAAGCTAGGATAAGCACACCTCCTATAGCCCCCTATAGCCTCTGAGGCCATGAATTTAATGTTCACATGATTACAAGGAAAGTTCCTTACGATGTCTGTTGAGAAATTTGATTTTCATACTAATTTACGTAGCGCTTTAGTATTGGAAATCTCTTTTCAGAAGGCCTTAAAGAGAATTCAAACTTTTTGGTTGTGCCACTGCTCCAGACTGGAAATTATGTAGTGCGTGCTGATGATCATTGTCTCGCAAGCAAACTGCTATGCACGCAATGGCCAATCAAATGCCCAAATTTCAAACAAATACTGTAAAAAAATAACAGTAATTATGTGAAGGTACTGAATGGGTGGTTATTCCAAGCATGCAAATTTGACGGGAAAACCATCTTCCTTGCGCATTACGCAAACTTTCCATTCTGGCCACTTTCAAAAGCTTTTAACATCATTGCTCCCATAACATTATCACTGCCTCTACTACAGAATAAGTTAAGACAATCATTTCTTACCCTTCCATGACATGATTTGCAATTTGATTTTATCCATTAAATTCATGCACAGCAGCAATAAATTTATCCATTTCGAATACAATGCAATTAATTGATGTACAATCCAACAAGATAGTGCTCAGCTATGTAATAAATATCCATACGGATTATCTTTGTAATTTGTCCGCTATTGTTTTAATACTCCAGTAAATAACGTCCACAATGCAAATATAGCAGTGCGATTGAGTAAATGTATAACATGCTTTTCTCATAAGATTCCAGTGCAGTTCCATACGGCTGAAGTTTTCCAAAAATCTGCGTACTTGCTTTACGCTCCAAGTTGTTGCTGTTTCTAATACTTTCACGTTAAGTTAAGGGAATGTGATTTTCTCCTCCATATTCATTCTCATACCAAATACACCTGCAGACATTTGCGTACTTCACTGTTTCCACTAGCTGCACAGTTGAGCTACAAGTTTGAAGTGAATTCATTGCCGTAAAATGTCTTCCGTACATATGAGCGCTGTGAAGCTAAATCCATTTCTTATTCATGCGTACATTTCTCTATAATAGACATTTCACTTATTCATGCGAGTTGAATGACCTTTACTATCTTTTATTAAAAGTTCTTTCTAATGACTTGAAGCGAAGAAAGAGTACTTGCGACTATAAGATTTGCAGTGATGTCGTGATTATGACATTGGCGCGAATTATGTGTCCTGGGTTCTAGTTGTCTTCATATACCTGCAGCTGGAGAAGAACTTTTGTGACGACTACATGTGATTGTAAATTTTAAATAGTCAATTGTGAATTTGTGTTTATGACACAATCTCTGCTTTATCGTCGAGCCTTTCCTACTTCAATTTTGTTCAAATTGTCATGTGTAGTGTGTGTAGCATGTAGTTTGACACATAATTGGCCTTGAAAGCTTTAGGAGAACTTATATGATATCGGTCTTTGCTGTATGATCCAATACGACATGCTGTGTCAGAAAATCATCAAGATTCTTCCATATGTTGAAAAGAGAAGTGACATTCAGTAATGATGTTGCTGTATAGTAACCTAACAAAACACAGTAACCTTACTCTTATTAAAGGTGTATTGTCCTCAGGCAGCTCTAATAGTATGTTGCTTTTAGGAATGACATCCATTAATTTCTGACAACATTGTTGGTACAAGCTATTCTTTGCTTACATGTGTTAACCAGCTCCTCTTGTAAGCAGAGTCTGATGAATCTTGATGCAATCACCAGTTGTTAGTCCTGTTGTAGAATATACAATCTAAGGAAAGATCATCAATGAAAGATCTTCTTTGTGGTTTTTCATTAACAGCATGCACAACTGACCCACGTTACTCACTTAGTCTTAATCTCATCTAAGTGAATATATGCTGTTGTACTACTGGAATTTTTTAGCTTCCTCTACAATTATTGCTTTTCATTTATTTTTTCTATGATTTCATGATTTACTAATTACTTGGTGTCATTGCTATGAGATAGAGTTAGTTGGAAATATTGGCATAGGAGACAAAGGCAAAAGGGCACGTAACCCACTTTCCAAACAACCACTCGTGCAAGGTTCCCCTTTTCATGTAACTTGGTAGCCCTTTTGAACACTTCACAACTCCAACAATCATCACATCATAACCTCAGAGTGCATCTGCTCATGAAAGAGTTATTTCTTGAAAACGAAAGAGGAAGAAGCAACCGTTCGTAACTTGATAGGTTGTATTCAACTGCAGCAGAATGAAATTTTTGAAGGAATAGTTTATGAAACTTTGTTTATGTTTTAGTTTAAATATGATGTCAGGTTTTCTTCTAAAGAAGTTTAGCAACTGCGCTTAGTCTAGTTGAGACTCAATTTTAATCGTAACTAAACTTGGTCTGTATTCTACTTTGGGGCGAAATTTTTGGGGCTTGGTTGGGTGAGAGACCTCATCCCAAATGCAATACTTTTACGGTAAGTTTGAGACTTTGACGGTAAATTTAGGTCTGTCTTGACTAAAAAATCTAATTTATATTTCATGCTTTTATGGCCTGGCGCAATATCAACTTACTTCCATCATGTCAGATGATTTCTTGTTTCATTATGTGTGTTATCCCCAGGAACAAAGGCCAAATTTTACTTTCCAGAACACCTGCCAAAGTGCCCTTCACTCCATGTGTGAGCAAATTTTATATTGCTTTCTGCGTCCCTGAGAGGTAATGTCCACGCCAAGTTTTCAGAGAACTTTTTTCAATGTTTCTAAATCACTGGGAAAGACATTAATGTGGGATTCAATTATCCTTGAATGCACTACAACGCCTACTATTCGTTTTTGGCAAAATATGGTAATCGTATGAGCATAATTGATTAACAATAGTTGTGTAATGCTTGTTGATATAACTGTGAAGGACAGTGATGGCGCTAGAAAAAAATTGCTGCGAGGGGCTAGAGGTATCAAAGTAGACAGTGAGTACTGTCCAAAATCTTTGCAGACAATGCCTATCGTATTGCCTCCTAGAAAGAGTAAGCAAAGGTCCCAGATTGTATGAAGTGCAGTCGATGCATTGAAATTTAGGTGCCGATGGGGACTAGCAAAAATTTGGGGGGGCTCCAGCCTCCCATCCTCCTACCCAATGGTGCCATCCCTGGTGAGGGATGGAAATAGTAAGACTCGGTGAGATCAACTAGAGGACGTTGATCACAATTGGAGTGAGAATTCATATTTGCACAATACTAGTATTTTTCGTTTGCCTAGTAATGACCAAAGTGGTCCCACAGACAAATATTGAGAAAAATAGAGCCTTCGCACAGAATATTATTGGAGTTTGAAACCGTTGATGAATGCCTTTGGATCAGTCTTTATCGTACATTGGATATTTGTACCTCTCCCTTTATTGAGAAATTATTGATTAAATACAATTTAGCATTTTCAAAGTTGTTTTTATAAATTGAACTTGCTTTTTACTTTTGGTTAAACTTTCTGACATGAATATTCATGATCAATCCCTAATATTTGATGGAATCCAACAATTGCTTCTGGTGCTGAAAGTAAAGTATGCACTCCGAGATACGTACTGAACAAAGTATCACTGTATCAGAGGGGTGAAGCATTTGTTTTCGACAGGGACCTAATTTAATGAATAGTTTGAAAGGGCCGTCTAATGCGATGAAATCTTCAAAGTAGGAACTGCCAGTATGGCAGTTTCTACTATTAGGCTAGGGAACTAAGTCTTAAGACAAAATTGCATTGAAAGTTTAAAAATCTTGTAAAAGAGGGGCATTTTGTAGCACAAATCAATCAATAAGTTTTGAAGCACGTTTGTTTAGTCTTCTTTGACACATACATAGAATACATACGAAGGGCTCAAAAATAGCCTAGAAATTACTACTCTCAAGTGTCAAATAAATTGGGGTCCTTATAAGATGGGGGTGGGAAAAATTCTAAAACTTAACAAACCGTAGATTGAAATAACAGTGGAGGTAGGGATTTGGGAAATTGCTTTAAATTAATATAACATGTTGAAAAGAAGAAAAACAGGTTGTCATAAAGCATAGAGCTAAAACATATACTGAAGTGCTCCCTTTGACCTTGTAAATAATCTGGTGGTCCTAATAAGGTCCCTGGTGGTTGGAACAATTAGGAAAGTTAATAACTTGGGGTGACTTTATTGGTACCTGAGAGTAATACTCTCCATCTTCAACTAGAAATTTGGTAAGACTATTTCTCCATGGAATATCAATTTCATTTATATGTATCAAAGTCATGCAATATCTGGCTCCTGTATTAGTTTTTGTATGAGAAATCTTTTTTAGCATGCACGGGCTTCTATTGCAGCCCCACTTTAGTCATAAGTTGCTTCATGAACAGATTTCAACAAAGAATAATGACCTGTTATTTACGTATACCAAAGTTTCTCGAGTGGAAGCGGTGGCTTCTATTAGCATTCTTTGTAAAATTTTTGCAGCTTCTATTTGAGCATGGCTTGTGTCCATGGCGGCTTTTTCTCACGTTTTCAGTCATTGCAGTGAATTCGTGAACCCACTACATTGCATTCGAATGTGCTTGAAATTGACATTTGCTAATGTTTCAAAGCATGCAGACTAGTGACGTGTTCCTGATAAAGACCAGTGACGTATTGTTGATGCTGTTTGTGAAATCTTCTTTTTGATCAATGTTACTACAGTTTATCAAATGAATAATTTTTGTTTTGAAAAATTTCTGGTAGATTTATCCATCTATTAAAAGTCTAGAAATGGAATATACATATATGCTAACAATTACTTGTTTGGAGAGTTGCTGAAATGATTACACTTTTTGTTCAAATGTGCTTATACTCTCAGATGCCAGATAAACGTTCCTCGCTTATTCTGGACCTTATTAGGACGTCCCTCATTTATTAATTTGAAAGAAACTGACTTTCTTTACAAATCCCTCATTTCATTTCATTTCCTTGTTAGTACTATTTACAACCAATTTCCACGTCAATTTAGCATGCTTTTGCATACATTTTAGTTTTATGCTTTATGACAACCTGCTTATGCTCTCTCCGTGTTTTATTGTCATTAAACCCCTTGCTCAAATTCCTGCTCGCCTTGTTTATTTTCACCCCCCCTTTTATTAAATTTTGGAATTTGCCTCCTCCTGTTTGTTAGGACCCCTGTTTATATGGCACATCAGATTGATTCGTATTCATCTGTGTCCAATGTCAAGTAAGGTGCGAATAAAATGTACTACCCCTTTCTATCTGTTGTACATCCAGTATCAGAGGCTTATATTGGATGTTTTATGAAGTCAGCTTTGAGCATACTGTGGCATTAGATAGCTGTGGGTTTGTTTTCCATAGCCCAACCAATAGACACTAGCTGAGGGAGACTCCCCTTCTTTTCAGCCACGTCTGTTCAATACATAATTTGATTCTAATTAGGCATAGAAAATTCTCTAAAATCTGACGAGTTCTGTTTCAATCACCAGCTGTTAGTTCTGATGCAGAACATTCAATCTCAGGAAAGTTCATCAATGAAAGAGGATCTTCTTGGTGCTTCTTCATTAATAGCATGCACAATTGGCACTCTTTACTTACTTAGTCTAAATCTCATTTATGTGAATATAAGCTTTTGTACTACTGGGAGACTACTGCCCATAAGTTACTATAGATTGCATTCAATGGTAGCAGATCTATATTTGTTAAAGATGGACTCTCGACGCTTTGCTGATCTTTTAGTGCAAATATGATATTAGGTTTTCTGCTAAAGTTGTTTGGCTACTGGCCTTTGTCTATTTGAGACTCTATATTTTCGTAGCTAAACTCTGTCTGTCTTCTGCTGTTAGATGATATTGTCGGGGTGTTGCTGGGTAAGATACCCAGCTCCTAGGTAAGAATTTTTGGCCAGCCTGAGACTTTGTTGGCAAATTTAGATCTGTTTTGAGTAAAACTTTGAGCTTTTCTCTTTGATGTCTATTTGCCTATGAGGAACTGAAATGTTAGATTCAGTAGACTTTTTCAAAGAATAATTAGAAATATACACTTCTCCCGTGTCTTCAGAAGATCTTATCAAATGTTCCAGGGGGAAGCATGCCCTTGGAACACCCTGATTGTTTTAAATTTAGGGACTGCCACAATACTTACCTAATTTGATAATGCAATCATGCAATGGTCTCTTGTTTGATTAAATGTGTTATCTTCAAGACAATATGCCAAACTTTACTATCCAGAACACCTGCCAAGGCTTCTATGACTCCATGTTTGAGGCAATGTTGTACTATTTCTTATGTCCCTAAGAGGTAATGCCAACGCAAGCTTTTCAAAGACCTTTTCTCTATGTCCCTAAATCCCTGTCAAAGCTGTTAATGTGGAATTCAATTATCCCTAAAAACACTACAGTGCATATTATTTTAGTTCAAGTGACTATCAAATGATAACTACTAAAGTAAAATTTTCATGATGCTACTATTCGTTGTTGACCAAATATGATAATTTTATGAACATAATTAATTACTTAATAATAGTTGTGTGATGCATTCTCATAGAACTTTGAATGATGGAAAAAAAGGACAGTTGTTAGTGCATTGTCATTTTGATAAGTGTCGCTGCAATTTATCAATTCATGTTTTTGTTTCCAAAACTTCTATTACATTCATCCAGCTATCAACTGTCAAGAGATTGAACATTATTAGATGCTTAAAATTATTGGTGTGTAGAGTTATTGTATAGACTGCAATTTTTATTCAAATGTGTCCATATGTTGAGTACTTCAAAATTTTGATACTCTCATGTGCCAAATGAACGTCTACCTCGCTTATAAATTTTTCGATTTTTGTTCAAATCTTCAAGGCACAATACAGCGCTGCTGTATATGTTTTAGCTCTATGCTTGATGACAGCCAGTTTTTTTCTTTTCATAGTTGTATAATCATTTAAAGCCATCTCTCAATTTCCGACCCCCTGTTTATTGTGACCACTCCTTTTAATAGATTTTCGAATTTGTGTCAACCCTCCTTTGTATTAGCACCCCCTTTATTGAAAACACGAAACAGGAACGCATTTTGCAACTGAACAATCAGAGGAATGTTTTATATAAAACCATTAACCTCTCTTGTATCATCTCCAATGTGGCCTTGTTTCGTCATTATGCTATTTTGAAACTAGGTTGCTGTAAGAGACTGTCTATGTCACATCTCTTGCCCAGGAAAATGTTTATGCTCATTTGGAGCAGCAGCGAAGCTTTATTTTCAACTTTGTATCTACATTTCTGTTGGATATCTCCGAGCCATAAGGTGTGATACGAAAGTTGTCAAAGATCTTCGTGGTGGAGCCTCACTAGAACCTATTCTACTTTCCTAAAAAGATTTCTACCCAACCTTATTTCAATTTCCTAACAAAAGTAAAAAATTGCCTGTGCTAAATTGACTGTGCATTGCTTGGCAAGCTTCTTCTATGCAGATGCTGTAAAGTTAGAATTTGTATCAATCATTATTTGTAGCCTCAATCTTTGTAAAGATTGCAGTTAGAAGTGTTGGAAAAAATTGCAGAAAGGGCTTTCCTTAACTCTTTGACGTCAGTATAACACTAAGGAAGCCAGTTTCAAACGTCATGTTTGTGATATCTGTAACGTAGAACGGAATTTACAATATTGACATTCGAAAATTTGACAATTTGAAAATTATCATTTCAAGGAATGAAAACAGTAGTTTACACTTAGAAGCGTTCTTTGCTTAGAAACTGTTTAGTGTTGTTTGGATAGTTTAGTGGAACAAGTTCATCATGGAGTTTAAGTGTCGTTAAATGTCGCACTTTTCAAACATGCTTAGAAATCTAATGACTAGCTGAAACTGGCGTGTAGTACAATCTGGAGCCTTTTTCTTATGCATCTACCCAAATGATATTTCACCTCCTAAGCCATAATGTTCTGGTGTTGGTGAGTATTTCATATATTTATCACAGAAATATCTAACTTAAGGTTATTCCCTATCAAGCCATATTCTTAAGTAATACAGAGCCTTGTCCATGACTGGTAGAAACCATTGCTTTTTTGATAGTAGCATTGGCATGGGATTGTTCGGAACTATTTATAGCAACCATACAGCTTTCATCAGTATTATATTTATGCGGGATATTCATGCCATCACCATTGTTCTCAACGATTGCTGCAAAACCTCTATCACAGATTTGCAAGGCACCGAGACACAGCCTAATGATTTCCACATAAAAGATTATTCGTAACTCAAGCACCTGGAAAGGAACGCCCCTTAAACCAGAAAACTACTTTGATTCATGCTGCAAAAGTAAACACGTTTTTTTTATAAGAAATTCAATATTTTGCCTGAGCCTAAATTTTCTTAACTTTTCCCGAAATTGAGCCTGAGATTTTCTTAAATCTTTCTTAACTTTTAATGAAATAAACTGGCGAGAGTGGTGTAAACTATCTTTAATAATATTGTATACTTGAATTTGAATTCCATCTTTGTCATTTTGAATGCGATAACCACGAAACACCGATGTTTTGCCTATAGAAACACTTAATTTTGGGAATTGAGCCTCTTGATTTTCTTGCGATTTTCTTGACATTTTGACGATTTGAGCCTCATTTCCTTATAAACTTTTTTCTTATAAAAAAACGTGTGCAAGCACTTTTCCAAACTATCATATGCATAACTGAATGCTTCCAAATCTACCATGCAGCTAACAATTAATGATACTTAGGCCCAAAGATGAACTTGTTAGCCCAACCTATCCAAAGAACGTTTAACATGCATTTTAGCGATTTTGATCTGAAAGGTGTCTTTTACCACAAAATCCTTAAAATGCATGTTAAATGTTCTTATTCTGGTTTATGAAATTTGTAAGTGCCTGTTATAGTTTGAACGCACTGACCAACAAGTCCATTCCCACTATGATCTGCACGTAATCTATTAAGCTCTTTTGTTTGTATGTATCTTCTTAAATCTTTTGGGATGTAACAAAAAGCTTTTAGCAGCTTCTTAGCAAAGAAGGCTCCTAAAGCCTGGTATTCATATAGCCGTAAGGTGCCCTAAGGTTAAAGCGGCACTTGCCTGTACCGTGGATAACGCCATTTAGAGTTATATAGAAACCACTTTTCAAAGTGCCTGTACCGTTGGTTACGGCAGCCACAGCCATATCAAATTATATGGGAACCACTTTATCAAGTGCCACCAGCAGCCGTAGCCATGATAATTCATTTGAACGCAATTAACCTGGAAAGTAGAATTATTTCAACTTTTCTCTACCCTTTCGGCTTGGTACCTGCTGCTGCAGCCATAAAATGTTATATGGATATGCTCTGGTTGCAGGTAACTATGCCGGTATCTATGTAGAACTGAGCTGGCTATTGTTCTCATTTATGAATGCAAACCAATTAAAAATAAACCCTGGGAAGCTTCAGTCTCAAGTGATAACATGAGAGCCTTTGCAATTTAACATTATTGCAAATAGTTAATGCTAAAATGTGAAATAGATTAACAGTTATTTCCCTTGCTGCAATTACCAAAGACAATTGTTACTTTCTACCATTTCTTATGGTTTTTTTCATATCATTCCTTGTTAGTATTGATTGGTGTTCACAAAGCCATTTTAGTCCATTTAATTAACGTTGATATCTTATTTAGGTGAGGAATGACATCTTTAGTAGGGGTGAGATGCAAATATATATGGGGATAGAATTTTCTACAACATTCTTTATTTAGAGGATGCTCTTAGGACGAAGATGCTTTTAAGTATGTGAAATAAATGTTGCCGCCATTTCATTCTGTGGTAACAAATTGTGTGAAATTGCCCACAGGTAACTTGCTGCAGGAAACTTCTTCTCACCCAAAATTTGTTTTTTGTACTTATTCTTTGAATAGCGTGTCGTAACTGCATTTACGCCTTATGAGCTAGAAATAAATCTTTTAGCAAAACATTATGTCCTCTAGGAAATTTTAAAAAGCCCTCATTAGTTACCGGCAAGCAGATCATTTCCATATAACATTTTGTGGTTGTGACAGCCAATACCATGCCGTAAAGACAGAGAAAAGTTGAAATAATTCTACTTTTTAGGTTGGTTGTGCAACCTGAATTATCATGGCTAAGGCTGCCTGCGGCACTTGCTAAAGGGGTTTCCATAGATTTTGAAATGGTTGAGTCCCGGTTTCCACTGACCCAGCTATTTGAGGATATGGAAAAAATTTATCTTTTGTTTAGCATATTGGTGGAAACACCAATTTCTGTATATCTTTTTTCGGCTGCTTCGACTGACCCAGTTATGCGGAATATCTCCCAATATTTCACATTGAAGTGAGATATATTGCTTCTAGCAAATATGAACGAGGGTGTTCCCACGAGTTCTACATTTGAGGTCATAACGGAATCGCCCAATGCTACGCACAAAAATGAGATATCATAGATTTAAATGATTCACTTAGCAAAATATCAGAAGGAAAAGCGAAAAATGGCAATGAACCTTCCTTTCTTTTCTCTAATGACGAGGTCGAGCTGCTTCTCAACATAGCAATCAGGTGCGATGAACACAATCGATGTTAAATGGAATTGACTGGGTACATAGTCCAATAAAGTACACATATAATGCTGCCAAATTGACTGGAGCATTGGTCAAGTGCAAATCAAATGACAAAGAATCTTTCGCAGATTATTTCGTAAGGCCTCCTCATTACACGTCAAGCATTTTGGAGCCAAGTTAATTAAAAATTGCTCTTGGTGCTACAACATATTCCAAAATATCTAGGCAAGGGTGTTTCTATTAATACGCTGAGTATTCGATTTTCTCCGGAGCCAGAAAAATATACTCTACACAGCGTATTCCAGAATCTCCGTATTCCAATGTATCAGTGGAAACGCAAGGCCGAAATCAAAAATTCTCTGTATTCGCAAATATCTGGATCAGTGGAAACGAGGCCTGAAGCTGCCGTAACCAATGGTACAGGCAATTTGAAAAGTTTTTGCCATATAATTCAATATACCATTACCCACGTTACAGGCAAGTTCTGCCGGCACCTTACGGCATCTTATAGATATATGGAAACCAGGCTTTATTGTAAACAACAATCTTCTTTATTCAAAATGGCAATATTGCTAAATTTTCAGAACTATGAATTTCAATATTATAACTTGCATTCTACGTTGTAGATATTACAAAATTAACTTTTGTAACAGCCTTCATCAGTGCTTTAAATTTCGAGAAAAAGCTATTTCTACAAATGTTCTTCCTATTCCGCTTCTTTTAACTAGAATATTTTCAAAGATTTGAAGCTACAAATAAAGAGTAATAGAAAATGTAACTGTGGAGCATGGTCGTAGCGACAGATTGCCCAGCTGTACTCTCAAGAGCTCTGCCTTATGATTCAAGAGGTTTTGGATAATGTAAACTCAATGTCGTTAAGGCTGGAAGACGTGCACTCTACTCGCTGCTATGCAGTGATACGAGTTCCCCCACTCCCGCCGTATGTGAACCCTAGTAGTACCTCAGAAATTTGCTTTGCAATTCATGCCATTATCTACAGTGCTACCCTATTCCTTTTGCTTAGATAATGTTCCTGCGATACACATTATATTCTCGTACACGTTTTCGAAAGATTGATTTGGTCTTTGATCTATTGTACATTCTCTCTATTCGACTTCATGTGATTCAATCATAGCCTTTCTAAACTGGTACCCTGTTGGTGCAAAGTAAATTGAGAGCTACACAGCAGAAAGGGGTTTTAGTGTGAATAGACTTACTATCATTGCATCTCAGATGACGGGTTGCAAAATTTACTGAAAGTCGTATGATGTGCTGATGATACTTTTCTAACCTAATACTGATAATGCTGAAAGCATGCAAGATACCTTTTTGGGCATATCAAATCATCCAATACAGGCTACATTTTGTGCCTACAATTTGCAAAAGCTCCCAATAGATAGTTTGAAATGCTGATAGAAAGGAAACTTATCCATTGGAGGTATAACACCCCCACACCCCTTTCGACACCTTTCTGGGCATATGTTTACAATGATCTTTGCCAGTATCACCATAGAGGCACTTTACAAATATTGCATTGATTTCAGTATGAGTTCCCATCTCCCATTTGATTTTGGTTCCTCTCGCAGCTTGCACTTGATTTTGGATCTGCTTGCAGCTCACAATTATCCAAATCAAGGCACTTGCAGCTACACGTAGGAAACAACATCCATGTGGAGTGTCACACAGAAAATACTTTAGTTTTTCTTTGATATTTACGATCATATTGAAGTCAGTAGATTAGATGTGTGATGCTTCACGGCGACTATCTTTGAAAAATCTTTTGTCACACCATATGGCTCGGACATCTCCATTAGAAGTTTAGATACAAAGTTGGGACCAAGAAATTCGTTGTTGTAAATGAACGTAAAATTTTTCTCGGTGCAAAAGATGTGAGTCATGAATTCTTTTACAGCAACCCGGTTTCAAACTGGCGAAATGAAGAGAAAAGGCCAAATTGGAGATGATACATGATTGGATAATAATTTTATTTTGAAAAAATCTTTTTATTGGTCAATTATAATATGTGACCCTGTTTTTGTTACATCTTCGTGATAGTGAATTTATTTTGAATATGGTTTTTTCTTGCAGATCGTGCAATGTGGTGTAAAGCTGAGAATTGATAACAGAAGAGTAAAACTTCCCTTACAATCAGTATGTTATTGTTACAGTGTTTACCATGACCGCTGGCCATTTTGCTTACTGCTAATTTCGCCTAAGTCGGATTCGCTATGTCATATGTCGGATAGGTTGAGATTAGATGCACGGTCCCGGTCTACTTGTTTTACGTCCAACACATGCTTTAAGACGTATGTTGGATTTTTTATAAAGTAAGATTGAGCATACCATTAGCCATGGAGATATAACCTTGCTGAGGGATACCACCATGATTCTTTTTAGTCACATCTTTTGAAAAACTAATCTTAACTCTTAGTATTTGAAAGAGAAGGAAATGATGGCTTTGGTAAGCGAAATAGAGTCATACGTTATTAGTAAAGTGGCATCTTGTTTCCACCAATCAGCAATTATTAACCATTGCTACTTAATAAAATTATTTTTTAATTTATTTGATGCCACTCTTGCTTTTGACTTATTGGCTGTAGCAAATCTATTTTCGTCTTTTTAAGTGAAAATGTATTATATATATATATATATATATATATATATATATATATATATATATATATATATATATATATTACAATGAATTATCATGCTTTTCATAATTGACTCATTACCAAGTTACTCCATGATATAAAGTAGGGCGTGTCAACTATTAACTCCAAATACTTGATGTATTTGAGACTGATGAGGAAATCACAAGGTCATTGCAATCATGCATTCATGTATTCCATTTAGAATTTGTGATGAGACATGGACAAACCGGGTCATTACAATAAATTTCTCATTTGCTCATTGCATAAAATCGCTGTAAAAACATGGTTTTAGCAGACTGATAGCTTAAAGAACGAGAACACTGAACAAATATCATATAACATAATTGGCATTTAAAGTAATTGGATAATGGCATAACTTACTGGTAGTGGCAACTGAGGCTTCTAATCATATGCTTGTGGATCACCTTCAGCTTCATCCTATTATGAAAAATCAGAACATTTAACGTATGAATCATATTTGCTAACAAATAATAACACATTGAAAAGGAGACCCTATGTAGGGCCTTTATCAATGCGTTGTTTATTGGTATGAATTAAGAGCCTAATTTTTCTACACTTGTAAGGAGAGTCAATCTATGCTCTTTGCCGTCTAATAGAATGTGCTTTGGAATATATGAGAGGATGGAAGCAACCCCAAAATCTAATGTGCGGAATGGGGCTGGAAAAATGTGGAGCTGGAAAGTGACCAACAATCTTAAAGAAAAGGAAATGGCTTTTAATAACAGATTTATATCAAAGCAGCATAACTAAGTCCATAGACTGAAACAATGCTTTTCCATACAACACATGCGATTAGCGTGCTATTCTTATGATTTTTTCTTACTTGTATAATTTTATTGATCATTTTACTGCGCACAGTGTACGTCAATCATAATGGAATTCGCCATAAGAAAACTGCAATCATGCAATCATGTATTCAAATGGTATTATTTTATCAGGTATAAAAAATGTTTGTGTGCACACCCTATTCCACTATTTCTCTACTTCCGAGCAGATTCCCCTTTCCATCTTCTCACACAGTAGCTACCACGGACATAGTAGCCACTAGGAGTGTAAGGGAAAAGTGTCACAACCCCAACTCTTGGAACTTGAGACAATGCAGGTAGAAGTGGATCACTACATTATCATTACCAGGAACTTTTAAAAAGTTGTAAGCTACATAATGCTTGTACAACAAGTAAACGATTCTATAACTACAAGAAGTTTTAACTGTATTTTCAAATACCAGTATTAAAATAGCGCTTTCCAGTCATATGAGAACCTCAGTATAGAAAATATTTCTCCAGGCCCAATCATGGTGGTACCTATGCTGGACACTGCATATGAACTACTGTCTAGCACATTTTGTGTAAGTTTAGCTTAAGAGATCAGTGGAATGGCTCTAATATGAAATAAAATTTGCAAAAACCAAACTTGAGAGCCATACTCTCACAACTTTTTTTCCGGACAAACTCTGGCGGGCCCTTCAATAGATTCGTGATAATGTCTAACACACTATAAGTATAAGACAGCCCTGTTTGCATTACAGCTCTTTTTGCTCTACTAGTCTAATGATTAGCTCTCCTGACCCTATTGTATAATAAAAAACCACAAGACATTGCTCCAAATTATTACAGTCAACTGTGATTGGTGACAATAGCACAGCTTACTAACAAGGTAAATTCAGGTAACTTCAATCTTAAAACCCCCAAACGACAAGGTTCTTAGAACAGTCTGGCTCTTGCACTATGCCTATTCATAGTTCCTATCATTTTCATTTGTTCTATCCGTTTTTCTTTATAGGCTATATTTTCCAAAGTGTTTGTGCCTCTTAATCAGTGTGCATTCTCTATCTATTTTGGTAAATGTGTTCATGGAAGCTTTCCCTGCTCCTCCTGTACTGCTTTATGCTTATCACACTCACTTCATCTTTACTATGCTTGGAGTAGCTATGCTCAAAGATGTGCCTAGAGAACTTTATGTTTGTGTAGTGTTCAAACATTTTTGCCAAAACTTTTGTCAGCTGTATATTAAAAAGGTTAGGATAGCACTGTTGCCTAAAGGATACAAAAGACTTTACATGATCATTAATAATATTGCAGCTTTGTACACATTTTGGTACTACGCACCTCTAGTTAGCATTTAGGTGTCACTGCCATTGAACACCCACGTCCATTGCCTCCCTACACAACTGCGCTGGCTACAGATCCGCGCAAATTTTGTGATGATGGATTAGCTAAGAACATAATAGACATAGTAAATGATATATATTCATATTCGCTATTTTCAATTTCGGATAATCTAAGACAAGGTGCATCGTCCCGGTCTACTTTTTGAACATCCAACGTACACTTAGAGACTTGTGCTGCATGCGTTATAAAGTAAATTTGACTGTACCATTAGCCCTAGGGATAGAACCTTGCAGAGGGATACCCATGTTTCTTTTCAGTGACCTTTTTCGAAAACATAATTTCAATTCCAAGTTCGGGTAGAACATGCTCACAACTTCCAAATTAGTTGAAAGAGGAGAAAATGATGGCTTTGCTACGCAATACAGAGTTACTGCTTCTTATTCAAGTGGCATGTTGCTTGCGCCAATTAGCAATCAATGACCATTGCGACTCTATTTAACTATGTTTTAATATATTTGATACAATTCTTCAGTTTGTCTTGGGAGCTGCAGTGAATCTATATTTGCCTTTTGATGTTACAGAATATTTTACTTACATCTTGCAGATCAGACATTGCATAATTCAGACAATTTTATCTCACCAAAGAGATGATACATGCGCACGTTGGAAAATGGAACTTTTGAATCATTTCATGAAACAATTTTGCATAATGTAGATCTGTAGCAAGGTTCTCCACAGGCGTAACAAGTCACAGTATCTTCTGATTAGTCTAACTCGCAAGTCAAGAATTACTAAGAAGTCCTCAAGCAATATTAATGAATCTCGAAACTGATGCTTGCAAAATTATCATTGCCATTGAGATAGTTAATTACCTTTAATTTGGTCGTGAAGCACATTATAGAATTCTTGAATATAGTACGTATTCTCTAATTTTCTCTTCATAACATTTCATTCCACCTTTGCATAATCTAAAATTTCCATGCCTATCAAGTGGTTAACTGATACAGAAGATTTGTCTCTTGCAGGGATGTAAAGCAACTAATGAGCAATCTTTCATTTTTCCTACCTCCTAAATAATTTCTTGTTTGGGGGGCGGGCGTTATTGACCCCCGATTGTGCTACAGTCCTATCACTAAATCTCTCCTTTCCATAATTTACTATGTCTATTATGTTCTTAACTAATCCATAGGCAACATTATAACATGCCTTGCAATTCGTTCTACAAAATTTGCGCAGATCTATAGCCAGCGCAGTTGTGTAGGGAGGCAATGGACGTGGGTGTTCGATGGCAGTGACACCTAAATGCTAACTAGAAGTGCGTAGTACCAAAATGTGTACAAAGCTGCAATATTATTAATGATCATGTAAAGGCTTTTGTATCCTTTAGGTAACAGTGCTATCCTAACCATTTTAATACACAGCTGACCAAAATTTTGGCAAAAATGTTTGAACACTACACAAACATAAAGTTCTCTAGGCACATCTTTGAGCATAGCTACTCCGAGCATAGTAAAACTGAAGTGAGTGTGATAAGCATAAAGTAGTGCAGGAGGAGCAGGGAAAGTACCCATGAACACATTTACCAAAAATTGATAAAGAATGCACACTGATTAAGAGGCACAAACACTTTGGAAAATATAGACTATAAAGAAAAACGGATAGAACAAATGAAAATGATAGGAACTATGAATAGACAAAGTGCAAGAGCCAGGCTGTTCTAAGAAACGTTTGGTTTAGAGGTTTTAAGATTGAATTTACCTGAATTTATCTTGTTAGTAAGCTGTGTTATTGTCACCTATTACAGTTTAATGTTATAATCTGGAGAATTTCTTTTGGTTTTTTGTATTCAATAGGGTCAGGCGAGCTAATCATAAGACTAGTAGAGCAAAAAGAGCTTTAATACAAACAGGGCTGTCTTATACTTATAATGTGCTAGACATTATCACGTATCTATGGAAGAGAGCCATTCCACTGATCTCTTAAGCTGAACTTAAACAAAATGTGCCAGACAGTAGTTCATATGCAGAGTCCAGCATAGGTCCCACCATGGTTTGGCCTTGAGAAATATTTTCAAAGCTAAGGTTCTCAACTGACTGGAAAGCGCTATTTTAATACTGGTATTTGCAAATACAGTTGAAACTTTCTGTAGTTATAAAATCTTTTACTTGTGGTACAAGCATTATGTAGCCTTCAACTTTTAAAAGTTTCCTCGTATTGATAATGTAATGATCCACTTCTACCTGAATTTTCTCAAGTTCCAAGAGTTGGGGTTGTGACACTTCTCCTTTACACTCCTAGTGGCTACTATGTTCGTGGTAACTACTTTGTGAGAAGATGGAAAGGGGAATCTGCTCGTGAGCAGAGAAATAGTGGAATGGGGCGTGCACACAAAAATTTTTTTTCTCATACACTCTGGAAAGTGGGAAAATGCCCCTTTTCAAGTGAGATGGAGGTTATTTTGATCATTGATCGCTAAGCAGAGAAGAAGAGTGATCCTACAATTAGTTTTAATTGAAGTTTGAAGACTTAATGTACCAGTGCTGGAGGTTTGGTATCTTTCGGAGATAAAAATACAGAAAAAAAAGCAAATGGTATTTGCTATGCTATGAAATTTTCTCAGAGAGGCACAAATGTACATTTTGAAAGCTCAGGGGGCCTTGCCCCTAGGCCACCCTTGTCTACTGGTCCTTGGCCTGATTTCTTCCCCTTCATTAAAAATAAGTTGATGTGCCTTGAATTTGAGACATTGCTTCCTATTCGTATTAGCCTAATCTGTTAGCTCTAAGATGTTATTAATTACTTTGTTGCCTACATCACTCTGAAATAAGCATGAAGTAATTCATTGTCTTCATCATAAATCATCTGCTGATTTCCCTATATAGGATTCATCTTCATCATCGAATTCTTCACTCAGTGAGAGCAGTTCATCTGAATCATTGGTATGTTATGATGTGATATTATATTTTCTTCGTGCTGCTTTTTTCTCTATTTTGAATCTTTAATTTTGTTGAATAACATGTTCTACAAGAATACATTAAGTGCTCTTTCTTGTACATCAGTTAGTTCTCCTTCCATTCGTAACACATGAGAAAAACTTTTGTAAGACGAGGTGAGTAGAATATAATTATGGTTATGCTCAAGAAGTCAGCTATTCAAAGTGTCTACTTTTGGGTGCCTTACAGACGTCTCCAACGCTAATTTTTTTTCAAAATTTTCCACCCAGTATCTTTATATTCCAACCCCTCTTCTAGAACTGTTGTCAAGAATGAGTCACACAAGAAAACTTTCTTGGAAACTTGTTTGCCAAACAAATAAGAACAAATCATAAGAGAAGCACACTAATTGCATGTATTGTATTGCAAAACATTGTTGCAATCTATGGTATTGTCTATGCTCCTTTCAGATAGAGTTTTGATAAGATACCTTTGCCTTTTCTTTAAATGTTTTAGTCATTTGCCATCCCTAACGTCAATTCCAACTACCTTGTCCCGCTAATTAGATTTTGGACATGCTTCTAGTCTCTCATCTGTACCAAGCCCTATCCTATTGAACAACAATGAACATAGATTTGCTATCTTTACATTTGTAGAAACAGTAGGCTGATAATTGATAGCAAACAACAATACAATCATAAAGACCCCATGCCTTTTTGATTGTGTTGTTTTTTGGTATCAATTATGATCAATACGTTATATGTTGTGATTTTTGATAATAGGATGATGCTGAACGTGACCCACAGTACAATCAGCGACCTCCGCTGCCACCACCAGTAAGTTACGCCATGATGCATTTATTTAATGAGTATTTAATGACAACAAGGTGACCATGAAGAAATTTGCATGCTCTTTGCATTACTCATTTAGTTTAAAATATTCACACTATAATGTAGATGAAGTTTGTTGCTTGAGGCATCTCCATACAGCATAATTTTTTTTATTTCAATAGCCTTTGCATGGATCTCCTGAGTAAAACTGTTCGCTTTTAAAACTTTCCTCATTGAACAAGGATTTTATATAAAAGTGGGGGATATTTGCATGTAAACTTTTGATTGAATATCAGCCTTGTTCATTTACAGATTGCTTATGTCCGAGTTTTCCCAATAGCCTAAGCAATAGAAAACAGCTGAAGGAGACTCGCTTCTTCTTTTCAGCCACGACTTTTGACAGCATAGTTTGATTCTAAATAGGATTACAACAAATGCTCTGAATTCCAAATCATTTGAAAGAATAGACATGATGGCTATGGCAGGTTGGATATAATCACTGCTTATCAGTACAATGCCAAATAGGTGGCAGCAAGCAAAATGCTATGCATGGCTAGATTTGAACTTCAACGCGGTAACTGTAATGAATCTGTCCTCTGAATTTGCAAGTGAGATGTGGTACTCAATTCTTAAGTAATTAGATATGTTTGTCTGATCCCAAGGGATCCAACTTACTCAAGTTTTTACTTTAGTTTATAAAACAATGCTATGGATTGAGAACTAATCGCAACTTTTCATGTATTGGTTTTCTCACTTCTTTGGACTGATATGGGGTCCCCCAACCCCACCCCTTCCTTATTCCAGCATTTGCCAGTGCTTTACTTTGCACCTTCAGTAAAATTGTTTCCTGTAAAGTTTCCTAATTGGCTCTAAATTGTTGATTTCGAATTTCCTTGCATTTCCTTGTTACATTAAGTAAAGTTGGCATTAATTTTTGTACTTTCTTCACCATGCTTATTTTGTCCTGTTTCCTCTACAGGCTCTGCCTTGGATATCAACTTCTCCATCACATACAAGCACTAGACCACCACAAGCAGTATGTTATCACCTAATCGATATTTTCCTTTTCCTTTTTGTTATTATATTTTATGCTTTCCCTTCATTTATTTTCACTTCCAATTATTGACACCCATTTGCTTTGCATGCTTCTCACAGAGTAGTTTCCGTACTGCCCTCATTAAGTCCTATTTGACAATTTTCCTTCATAGGTTCCTCCTTCACATTCTTTCTCATCAAGTGCAAGTACTAGACCTCCACAAGCAGTACCTTATCTAATCTTAACTGATAATTTCCTTGTCTTTTATTAGAATATTTTGTTTCTTTTCCTTTGTTCATTGTCAATTCCAATTACTGCTTTCCATCTGTTTTACATGCTTCTCCCATGATATGTACTGTCGTCATTACGCTTTATTTGACAATTTGTTTGGGAAATTTAACTATATATATGAAGATTGGAACGAGAACTGTATTGTTCCCTGTTGACGCAAAGAATGGATCGCGCTCTACGTACAGGATTTAGCCCTTGCATGTCAATACACTAAGCATTGGTGCAATATTTAGTTGCAAAAGGCAGTGGAATTTCACTAGATTCATTAGCTATAAATGCAAAGGTGTACATTATTCTATTTGTGATGAGATTCTGGAAAGGAGAGGACTTATTGCATTTTTATAGGTGATCCTTTAACTTTAATATGGCAATATTGTCATCAAATTTCTTTCAATGTATTTATGACTCAGTCTCAAGCGTTTCTGCACACTTTATGTGAAGAGTAATGCCTCATTAGATTGGCAACAGAAAATTGATTGATACTTGCATTACAGAGAGCTACTCAGTAGGCCTATTTATTCTTCCGTAGAGAGCCATGAAGGAGGGTGACTCCAATATTTTTCTGATGGGAAGGTCGACTCTTCCAATGAGGGGGCTGAAGTATGTCTAATAGGTCGATATCAACGGAAAACATTCTGAAAAAGCTAATTTACACCTTCCAACGGGGGCTGGCATATTCAGACGGGGACTTTAGCCCCCTAATCTTCCACCAGAGCCATCCCTATCATAAAGCTATCAATTGCTGATACATGCTTGACAAAACTTCATTAATAGCTTGGATAGGTATAAAGCTTACTCATTCACTACAGATAGTTATTTACTACCTAAAAATGGATTCGAATTTCGTTAGGTATTCATGTAAGTGCATGGCCCTTGAGAGACATTTAAGCAATTATTTTAGGCTATTACACAGCTATGAGCAGAAATTTTATAATGAGATTATACTGTACTTGCAAGACATCGTTAAGAATAATGTCTTATTTCCTGTACAGGCCTATCCATTGGCTCATGACAGACCTCGTATACGGGCTCGTCGAAAGATTCATCAGCGAGCTGCTCGAAAGTCAAGTACAGCGACTTCAAGTTCCATTTCTTCACTCAGTACTGCATCTCAAGCACTTGGTCTTCCAAATCTTTTTGTTGCACAGAAGGTAATTTCTACATGCTTTTTGCTTGGGACTCACCATAGGTAAAGAGGTTTTTGGAACATGCACTGAATCTACCTTTTCGACGCACAATGCACACGTTAGTGGTGGCCACGTGACAAGTCAAATAGTCTGCTATGATTGGACAAGCCTTTACTCTTGTAAGCAAGATGCGAAAACTTGGATAGGAGTCTGTGGGAAATAAATACCACTACTTGAAATGGTGAAACGCACTTACTGCAAGCAATACCACAATGACTACATGCGATAAATGCTCATACAATGAATTACAGGATTTTCGTGAAAGTCAACACTACCTTCACAGCCTAAATTGATTAAAACTTTCACCAGCGTGATTGCAAAGTCTGCCATCCTGACAACAGGAACATCTGCATGTCAGAAACGTCTATTTCGTCTATCTCATTCAACATTGGATTCGTAGAGTCGACATCACCTAGCTTTTCTAGTTTTCAAACTAATAGAAAGATTTCTTTACATGCACAGCAATGGCAACAGACTTGTCCGAGTCTTTGCGCTTCTATTTACAAGGATAAGACCTTAACCAATCATAGCGCGCTATTTTAAAGGTCATATGACCCCATGCAACACGTGAATATTGTGTAGAAAAGGTGGATTGCATATGAAATTCTGGTTTGGCAATTCTGGTTAGCTTGGCAAGGATGACTAGACATGTCAGAGCCTCGAGATCATGAATTTTCAGTTGGAGAAATGGTGGCGTCATGTTTGAGATTGCTTTATATTAACTCCCGATGTGAAATGATGTGAATCTCGAAGTTGATAACAACCATGATAATTGGTAATAAAATGCATTTTACCCAAACTTTTCATTCCACAACTACAGTTCACTAGTGTCTTGGAAATGCAACCACTTTTTCCTTATAGTTAACGAGTTCCCAATGAAAGTCTGTTATCACATTTTTGTCCTACACAGTCTTACCAAGAGTTATCTTCTAGAATGGTAATGAAAGCCCACCAGTTCCAATTTGGCTTCCTAATGTACATCTCATTGCTGCATCTTGTCTACAAAATATGTCATGTGCTGTACGAATTTTTCCGATAACAATGTTGGCCTAATCACGTGATATACAAACAGGTGGTAACAAACTAGCATAAGATAGAAAATGATAACCATTATCTTGAAAGACTACTATACTCCTGGATAATATTTTGAATTTTGGACTTATCCAGTGTATATCTATAAAGTATTTGCTGCGGAAGTTAAGGCAACAGTCAATAAACAACTTACTGGTGGGTCTAGGATTGTCTGAACCATCCCGTTTAACAACGATTGGGATTTTGCAAAGGAAGTAGGTGACTAACTCTTTGCATGAGAAGGAGTTAATCTTAGACTTCAATTGGCTATGACTTATCTATTCATATCTGCCTAACTATTCAGACCTGTTACGGCACATTAGCTGCTCTAAATATAGAAGTGACAATAAGAAGGTATACTTCAATGACTTTTGAGTATATCAAGCTTAGCAAATTATGTTGTTATTGCATGTATATCCAAGAACTCTATACGTACATTCATTTTTGCATATGGATGTATTGGTGTTTACTTATTTTTACGTATCTGCTTTCGTATTCCCGTTTGCGCTGTGGTATTATAAGGCTTAATCCAATTCATCTTTAATTTCTTTCAAATTTCCATTTACATCTATTGTCATCTTGAATATGAAATATAAATATCATTTGTCGACTTTTAAAACGCCACCAAATACTCTCTAAACTAGTTCCCATAACTTGGTCATTTCAAAGATCAATTTGAATATTGGATGTAGGTCATTATGATAAGCAAAGCCACTTACTCAGGTGTATATGGTTTGGTGACGTCATCGGATGTGGGTGCTGGGAGTATGGGCTAAAGCCCTCTGGGACCATAGTTGGGCCTTGACCAAGACTCAATGACAATTGACCTGAGAGAGATGACACATAACATGGTTATGCATTTCTTTATAAGAAATTGGCTAATAAGAAAGCAACTGCTCAAAGAAGGTTGAAAACACGTTCTTTTCATGCGAATACATTATTGCAATAAATGGTCTCGAAACTACAAACTTTTGTTAATTTTGCAAGCCTGCAATAGAAGCTATTTTGCATTGATGTGGACGAAAGAGTATTATCATTTCCATTTTGTAAAATCGATTGTTAAATTTTGAGATGAAAGATAAAACAAAAACTGTATCCCTGTGCCAACTACATGATACTTTAAAACATCGGATAGGAGCGCTATAAGGTTTGGGACTGAAGCCAAAGGATAACCAAGATGCGCAGATGATCTTAATACCACTATTGGAAATGAAATTGTCACAATGTCCAGCTGAAAAGTGGAAACTGGAAACATCAAACATTGAAGACGAAGAAATTACAATTGATCAGTATTCAAATTCAGAAATGTCAAATGAATCCAGAGAAAGAATTCAAGTAGAAAGCAATCAACGAAGTACTAGCTGCAGCAAAAGTATCAATAAGTCGAAAAATGTTCCATTTAGTAACAGATATCAATACTTTTCGTCAGCATCAGCATTGTTTGGAGAATTATTGTTATTTCTGCAAAAAAAATCTGGCCATGAATCACGAAATTGTTTCTCAGCAAAAAAGAAGAATGAGCAGATCAATGGGAAAAAGTCAAAGACAATAAGCCTTGTTTTAGCCGTTTGAAGCCTTCAAATCCTGGCCATAGTTACAAAACTTGTAGAACGACAAGCTGTGCTGTAGAAGGATACAAAATGAAACACCATCGATTGCCTCATTCAGAAACCCAGCAAATTCAAAACACTTCATTAAGCGGATGCATTACAGATTTACAGAAGATGGATCAAGGTCTTCTTCAAACAGCAACTAATAATTTAGCAGTAGGATCAAAAGAATAGCCTGTGCACATCATGTTTGATACAGGAAGTCAGATATTGTATATTCGCAAAGATATTTTTGAAACATTTGGTCTAAGTGGCCCAAGGAAAGTCTTGAGTATCTAGACTTTAAGTGCAGGAAAATGCAAAGAATTACATGGTCCATCAGAAAATTAGACTGTTAGTTAAAAGATGCTTGCATAGAAATCGAAGCTTTGGCTATTCATCCGATATGTAACCCATTACAGCCAGTACACTGTGATCCATCACAGTATCGACATTTAGATGGATTGATCTTAACAGATAATTACCAAAGGCATGCAGATCAAGTAGCTATTCTAGTTTGTGTGGATTTTTATTGCAGTATAATTGAAAACAGCATTGAAAGAAGTACGAACAATAATGGACCTATAGCAATTAGATAGAAACTCGGATGGATACTATGTGGAAAGATTGAAAGTCAAAAGCAAGAAAGAGTGGCCACTATTATTTCAACTGTTGACGAAAAATATGTCTAACACATTTAAGAGTTTCTGGGATTTAGAAGTATGGGAATCGTAAATAGAAATTCACTGCAAATGAACAAAGATGAAATTCATGCATTGAAAAAATTTAAAGAAGAATTATCTTTTGACAGAGAAAGATATGAGGTATCTATTCCTTGGATAAAATGTCATTCCAAATTAAAGAACAATTTCATTCAAGCTATGAAACGATTAGAGAGTGTAGAGAATAGATGTGTTGAAAAGAGATTATGCAAGAGTAATAGAGTATTCGAAGGCAGTTAAACTGTAGGTAAAAGAGGGATTTGCTGAAACGGTAGAGTAGACTGATAAAAGCACGACATGTGAAAGAATAAGATATCTACCAACTATGCTCTATGGAGAGAGGCCAAAAGTACAACAAAGACAAGAATAATTGTTTATGCTTCTGCAAGTGAAGGAGGTGAGCCCTCATTGAATGATTGCATTTTATAATGTCCTCCACTGGGGCCATATTTGGTGTCATTCTTACTTAGATTCAGAATGCATTAACTGGCATGTGTTGCTGGTGTAAAGAAAGTATTTCTTCAAATCAAAATTGCGGATAAAGATCAGATAGACCAGACCAGACAGACATTCATCATAGAGAAAGCTTATGAGAATAATAGCAATTGCCTTCCGTGGAATTGAAAAGTTCAATAGGTTCACTAAAGAATCAGCATCAAAGGAATCAGAACCATGGTATGAATTGTCAAGTACAGAAATAAAAGAAGCAGAATATTTTTTTAAATTGGAAAGTTCAATCTAAATTCTATAGAGAAAAGATGAAGTTATTGAGTAAGCATAAACAGATACAGAAATCTAGCAAACATCCTCAAATTGAATCCACTTTACGATAGCAGGGATTGTGTAGCAAGAGTTGAAGGGAGACTTTAGCATTTGGATGTACCGGAAGGGGTAAAATATCAGGAAATTTCTCCACACTTACAGCCGACTGTCAATATAAAAATTCTACAAGTGCATAGAGATTCTGCAAGTATTGATCCTTTTACTACATTAGCAATTCTTAGACAGACGATTTGGCTTATGCAAGTACATCGTGAGCGAAAGTGCCTCGTTAAAAATGTTTCTTATTGAAAAAGGCAAAATGAGATAGCTAGATCGCAGAAGATGGGAATTTTGCCAAAAGAAGGGCTAAAATATTCACATGCAGTCGCACATGTGGGTGTGGTTTATATATGCATTTTTACTTGTGCAGGATCACGGACAGTTCATTCAGAGTTAACCAATAGTCTTTAAACGAAAGAGTTTCTTCAAGCCTTTCGTCACATGATTAATCATCAAGGACTTTGTATATCTATGCAGTCAGACAACGCAACGACTTTTAAAGCTACAAATCAAGCTCTTAAACCGTTATTTTCGGCATCAAGATATAAGGCAAAGATATAGAGCATTGGTCAGAATTGTGTCTGTAGAGAGGAAGCATATTTGAGTATTGCATTGAAATTTATTGCCGAGGAAACCCCTTGCATGGGGAGATCTTGCACTACATCCGGAAAAGATGGATGGCTTTACACAGTTACTCTCAGAACAAAAAAGGGATGTCTTTGAAGACCGATCCAAAGAATTTACAATATAGTGGAACAAAGAAAAGGATACATTATACGTTAGCAACAACATTACAAGGGCACAAAAGGAAGAGATTAAAAAAACATAGATGATACTGAAACAACATTAAGGGGAGTGTGTTGTGAAGTAAATTATAATTTGCGAGTACACGCGTACTCTCGCGGGTTTGTGGCGACTTTCCAATTATCAGACAGTCGCTACAACCCACAAGATTACGCGTGTACTCGCAAATTATAATTTCCAACATACTCCTTTGAGTTGATATATGCAAGCATAAACTCATTTAACATACAAGTAGCAAGATAATAGCGATCAACTACAAGACTATTGTATACTATGAAATGCCATAAGATATGTAATTGTCCCTAAACAAATTCAAAAGTTTACTTCAATACAGTGGCATCCTTTCTATGGATTTCTCCTATGACTGCAGCGTTGCACTTAGGCCTATATAACATGGATGCACTACTTAATTTCGTGGCTGCAGGTGCGGCTGCATGCATGCTAGAAGTGTTTGTGACAAGCACTGCACTTTGTGTCTGCTTACACTGGGTGCGGAACGTCCAATGACACCAAAAGTGTCAGAGGCCTAATGAAAATCCTTTTGCTTTGTCTGCAGCCAATAGTATCTTTGCAGCTTTAATGTTTCCATCTGTACCTGAACTGAGCTCAATAATTTTACAAACTGCCCAAAAACATCTTTTTGTCTGATCATCCTTTAATGTAACATTAACATTAACAACAAGCTTCTTACTATCCGAAATTACCTTAGTTGACTCTAAAAGTCCTAACAGATACTCATTTTTCCATTGCTTAGTAAATTGAATCAGAAGCCTGTGGTGGTACATGTCTCTTGATAATAAAGACTCATATACACTTATCACTCCATGATAATTTTCATTTTACTCAGATACATATCTCCAAGAAACCAAGTGCGATTGTGTGAGAACATACTCTGCACCACCTTCATCTCCAAATAGACATGTAAATGGTCTACAATTTACTACACAGTGAAAGTCAGTTAAAATTGTGCTTAGCTCATAATAACTAAGTGATGCACGATCAATGACTTGAACTAAACAATGTTTTACACTGTGAATAAGGCGTTTCCAGGCTGCAACCATCTAGTGGCTTAAAGCTACAATAAACTTCTAATCTACTTTCCTATTAGTCAACTAATCGAATATTTTGGGCAAGCGTACTAACTTCTTTACTTCCTTCAGCGCTGAATTTCAAGTTTTCGTATTTTCACTTAAAACTGTGACTAGTAGTCCCCTACGAGTGCAAAATCTTCTGAAAGAACATAGGAAAGATTCTATATGTAAACCTTCAACCATCTCTAAATGCACAGCACTCTGTGAGAGGCCTGTGTATAAACACATAACACATTCTTCCGCTTTGCCGGTAATTGTCCAACAGAGTCCAAAGCTGTGTGAAAGAGTGGCACATTGTCATCAATCCAAAAACGAGTCAAATCTGGTACAATGCAACCTGCCAAAGACAAACATTCCGCTCTTTTGCAAATAACATACGGCTTTTGCACCGCTTCTCTTCCTGTAATTACCCAATATCTACTTCATATGTGATCAAGCACTTCTCTAAATCCATTACGACATAATTTTTCCTGAATTTCACTAATGATGGTCTCTGGGTAAGAATTGTGGCCGTTTACCTGCATCTGCACTAGAAGCGTTATTAATACGAGTTCTACAGTGCAAATATTCTCATCGTCTAAAAACAGATTAAGCTGACTAACATATGTGGGGGGCTTAGAACTTACTTTTACACTACCTTGGATAAATTCAATTTCTTTCGAAAAACATTCCCTTTCAACCTCTCTAATCACAGCATTCTATGGAAAGAGCAATTTTTCCCATCTCAAGGGACATAGGTTTTGTGCTTTATTGGTAACTATGACTTTTCAATTCCACACACACCTAAGAACCCGTAGCTTGTTTACCTACGAGCACATGGGTTGCCTCAATGCTTACCTTCTCATTCGCAGATACAGCTGGGTCAATTTCACGATTAGCTTCAGGCTGAGGCCATTCCGAAGAACGTAATGCTAGAAAATGTGGGCACTCCCATCATACCCTATGTTTACCAACATTTTTGCCATAAATACCCCTTGAAGGTAAATCAAAAGGATCCAACGAACCTGGACAAAAATGTCACTCTTCACAATTAGATAGCTTCAAAATATCTTGCACTCTGCGCCTAATGAATTGTTTCAATGGCTCATTATTCTTAATCCAACATAAAATTGCAACCAAATCTTCCCAATAATGTGTCTCAATATGACCTTGTCCTAATACTTCCTGCAGGTTCTTCGTACTGTATCTAATGTATTTGCAAATAAAAGAGACGAATTCAACTCTAGCTGTGATATTGTCTGTTTTTTAATTAGCGAAGCTTTAACTTATGATGTCACAAACCTCACCTCTACCTCTCTTGTCTCATACTCAACTCCCAAGTATCGCACCTGTGTAGGCATTTTCACTCACATCTAAAAATCTGTATATGTTTATACTCTGTATTTTCTTGCCTTTAAGAAATTAGTACCTGGGAATTGAAACATTCTATAATTTCCCCAATTCTGTCATGAGCATGTCATTCTTATGACGGTGTTTACCAGCTATTGCTTCATCCCAGCCCCTTGCATCAATGCACAATTGCTGGAACATTACCTTCACATTGATCGTGAATAAGCTAAGGCACCCAAACTGGTTAAAGATCTTGGCCACTGTTTTCAGCAAAGAATGCTTTGTCGGAGGCAAAGAATTTGCGAAGTTGATGACCTGTTGCATATCAAAGTAACTTCTGTCAAAACTACTGTCCTAGGTTGCACCTAATGTCTTTGCCTTACCATTGTTACTTACAGCTAAATTTGCATGTAATTCAACCTTCTCTGCAGAAATTGGCTTGCTTTCAATTGTGTTCAGAGCCTCTAATGACCTATTCTCTCAAAATACCTCTTTTTCGTTAGAATTAAATTTCAGGAAGTTAAGCTCACTCATACCTAAGACTCTCTTGGAGCTAGTGACTGACCCATGGCTACTGTAAGCTGTGGATGGCAAAGAAAGGCATAGATTCAGACAATTTAACTTACTTTGACTCCCTACGATTCTATTTTTGTTTGCTTTGCTGGAGCATTCAATTCAGTAACCTAATGATATTGCTAGCCTCCAACCTCTTACTTTGCCATTCTTTTCAGGTATGCTGTATCGATTACAAACACTAATCTCACCTGTAATGCAAATTTAGTCTGCTTTCTTCGAGGATGGTAAACAGAACTCAATTTTCTTAATCGATGAAGCCAATATTGCAATATCTAATGGACATTTCCCTTCTTGCTGACTTGTTCGTGCCTAGAACCAACCAAGTCATGAAGCAGGGCATGCTCTGCGTCCATTGTGCACAAAAATTAAATAATTTTATTGGATTATAATGGATGAATTGAGTTCTGCACACGACAAGATTGGCATATAACTTAACGATGTCTCAAAGTCGTGTAATTCGACTTGAGCAGTTACAACAAATGCAATATGCCACTCCAAATTAACCTTACCATGTAAAATCAAGTTAGATGCCACTTTTGGCATGCATTTAATTGAGAAATTGCATTCAAAAATGACAAGAGCAACCTCTAACCAAGCCTTAGCTCTATGTCTTTGAGTAGTTCTGGCTCTTGCAATTTTGTATATCTGAGTCATTTCTACGATAGCAATCAAGTAGTATTTCTGCATCTTCAAAAATGTTAATCAACAATCATTTATACCACTTTGAAAGACTACTCAAAGTCCTACACATTATGTATCCCATTCTATGTTAAGCGATAAAAGCAGGCATCAATATATTCAATGTCTAGCTTATCAAGATTTTTATTGGTATAATTATATTAAAAGGATTATTTGTCTCATATTAAAACGAATCCCAAGCTAAGTGAGAAATGTGTTGCTGTTTTTACATACTGTAAGGAAAAGATAATATATGGTTTGTTTCTATTTAATACTAGACATTTTAGCAGAATCCTCATAATTCTAATAGCATTTGTTCCATTCCTTTAATTGGCTTTCATAGGATTATTGCCATTGCGGCAACTTAATTCACTGTCTTAAAAGATTTTCAGTGACTGATTATATTTTCAGTGATTACTTGCATAGTGTGCATTTTACTTTCCATTGGTAGGAATCATCTTCCATGTCTTCATATTCCGATGCAGATAGAGCTCCTTCTTCGTCAATAGTAAGTGTAAACTTTTATCATTTTGTAAAAATTCTCATTTTGATTTTTAACCCTCTTTGTTTAATTTGAAGTAAGCTTCTAAGGCTCTTTACTCAAAATAGTTGGTTTTGTTTAGAGCCATCACTTCTGACATATTGGTACCTTTCCATCGTAAAGAGAAACATCTGCTTTCTCCTAACAGCTCCTTGCTGAGCTTGCATCCAAGATTTTTCACTTTTTGAAGAGATTTTCTGTTGTAAATACAGAAGTTTATTACAGCATAAATAAGCGGCAACATTTTGGTGAGAGCATAAAATGTCGGATAGCGACTAAAAGGTGAATCGAAATCTATAGCCAACTGTGGGTACAAGTGAAAAGATATTTTTAGTTGGTCCAAAGAGTAGCAAATTAGCATCTATTCACGAATCATTTACTATAAGAGTCCAAATGAGAAAGGGACCTCTTCCTATTACAATGGTTGATGTACGGATGGCAGATTGAATCTCTTAATTCTACTGTTCCTAGTCTTTCTGCAGGCCACCACTTTCTTCCTTCCATTTCCAAGTTTTATGTACCTTATCCTCTCATCAGTTGTTCTGTTCTCATAGAATATCAAAGTTGCATGCTTTCTCCATCTATCTTAATTGTCTTGATGCTATGGTTAAGATTATTTATTTCTGTTACAGATATGCTATCCTTTCCACTCCTTTTGCATAGTTTCACTATTTTTACAACTGTAATTTCGTTTACATTGTTCTCCTGTCCATACCACATTATAATTTTTTTTCTTTTGAACGATTCTTTCTGCAGTTTTCTTACTTTCTTAATTCTTCTCCTTGTTCTTTTTCTCTTTCTTCTGTTAATTCTTTCCTTTCTCAGGGCTTGACTTCTAATCCTGAATTTTTCTCTACACCTGATTTCAATTATCTCTCAATACAGCCCTCATTGCTCTCAGTTCAGTGACGCAATGCACCATATTATAGGCCCACAATAGGTTTAAGGAGCTCCAACTATTGGCAAGGTGACTGTCCTTCCTTTGAGATTCCCTTTCCATGGAGTCAGTTGGATGATATTGATTTGATGCTCATTTCTTTGAGTTCCCCTTAGAAGTCTTTTGTGAAGTTTCCCTTTGTACGCTCGTCACCCAATGGGAAGCTATAAAGTTGGCGCAGCTTAATCCTACTCTGTACTTACTTGCCTGCAAAAAATTATTTATGAACTGGTTCTTAATAAACGGCTAAAGGTTAATGATGAAAGTTCTAGTAAATACTGAGGGGCTATTTTGTAGAAATTGTGTTGTATGAGGCTTCTACAACACTTAAATATATCTCAACCTGAGCTTATACATTTATCAAATTAAGCAATAAGTTCCAAAACAGGTATCACATTGCTGATTAATGAAAGTTCAGCTCACTCACTCTTAATTTTCTAAGAGAAGGTGCGTTGGAACAATCCTAAAAAGTCTGATAAATGGGATAGCTGATATAATGTGTGCAAAAGGATCAGAAAATGACTAAACTTCCTCTTGAAGATCCAGTGGCTTTTTGCCATACATTTAAGACTAAGTAAACAGCCAACATATAGTGAACAGTACAATATATATCTTCAGATGAATGTTCTCGCTTGTGTTAGTTGGAATAAACATTTTCTAAGTGCTAAATGTTTCCCTATAAACTAGCAGAAATACCTTCAACATGCGGGAACTATATGCATCCGCCAAGGCTGTCTGTTAGGTAAGCAAGATTAAATGTAAGATGAGTTGAGAATATCTCTATTAGAGCTAATGACTGACCCATGGCTACTGTAAACTGTTGACGGAAAAGAGCCATAGAGCCATAGCCATAGAGGCATCACATTTGACATAGTGATACTTTCCCGTTGTGCATCTCCTTTCTCCAAACAGCTCCTTGCTAAGCTTGCATCCAAGATTTTTCACTTTTTGAAGAAATTTTTCTCTTTTAAATGCAGAAATTTATTACTGGATAGAACAGCGAAAAACGCCAGATAGCGACTGAAAAGTGACTCGAAATATATAGCCAAATGCGGGTTCAATTGATGTGATGTTTTGTAGTTGGTTCCAAAAGTATCCACCTAGCATCTATTCACCATTAACTTACTTTACGAGTCAAAATAAGAAAATGACCTATTGTTGTTTGAAAACGAACGAACTCTTTTGAAATCTTCAAGTAATTTGGTTCTATTTCACTAATCTTGGGCAAGCTAGATATTTACCGTCACGTTCGTCGCGTCTGGCTATATATTTCAGTTCATTGTTTGGTTGTTACATAACGTCTCATACTCTGACGAGCGTTGGATGAAATAGGTTCTTCAGTATGTCTTAAAATGATGCCGTTTTTTCATGCTATGGTAAACTTTTTGAATAGTTCCAGTGCTGCCTTGAAGCATATGTTTTTATACCTTGTATATTGGAGTCCTGTACTTAGGAGCTCTTATAATGTATTTCTGCGTGATTTGATTTGCAATGATGTACTTGTAGAAATTTAGACTTTTTCTGTGAAAATGAATATATTATGCTGCAATGTTTCAAAGCATATTCTTCACTTTTAAACCAATACCTTTGCATGGTAGTTATTCCCCTGGGGTTACAACTGAGCCATGAAGCTACGTATCTAAAACTTTCAAGACATTTAACTACACATTTTTGCATTAGCGAATGAATAGTCATTGAAGAGGAAAAGATAGATAATGGCCATTTTTGTAACAATTCACAGGGCATTGTTTATCATTATCTTCGAAAGTGGTGAAGTTTCAATAAGCATTCTGCCCTATTTCTTTTAGGATGTTGGAGAAGCAGATGAAAATATGCTCAAAGATCTGTGTGCTGGTCAGAGCCAACTCTTACATTCTAGCATTATAATAGCATACAATGCCAAATATAACTCTCCCAAATATAATCCCACCTGTAAAGTAACTCAATTATCCTTCTGAATATAAGACCTCCCAATTTTAAGCCCAGGGCATAAAGTGAATTCACAAAGGATTCAGCGTGAGTTGTCGTGGCATTTAGCTTCAAAAAGCGTGGCACCATTTCCTTTCTTCCTTTCTTCCGACTGAAGGCATCATGAAACGTGCATTTTGTAAAAAATCGTAGAATGACGTACTTTCACAAGAAGTGCATATTGATCTTGCATTGCAAAATCTTTGGCCAAAAGTGGAAGGAACTCTTCCATGAAGTTACAATCTCCATGTTGATATCTAGATCAGCATACATGACATGCTTTTATTATCGTATTTGAATCTATTATCGTATTTGAAAGGGTCAAACACGTAGTAATTCGAAAGAAGAGATTCAAGATGCACGACTTTTCTTGGGCTATTTCGAACGCCAATGCAAATGGGCAAAGGCTACCAACTCGTAAAATGCATTAACTTTCTGTGAGTTTTGCTTTGACACTTTCTTGGACGTACGTTATTCCTCGTGCTCTCTCGTACGACTTACTCATTGTATTCCATGTCAATTGAATCAAACATTCGCATAACTTTCGTTAAAAAGTTATAAGCAATTCATCTAAATTGTTTCAGTAGGTAGCATAGCGTTAATATGTTGTTTAATTCAATCTTAGTATCACACACACGTAACATTTATCATACAGCTTGTATCAGAGTTCCTTGCTCACATCTTTTGCGGCCATCAAAGTTTCTACTGTTCTGAAGCGTTACCATCACCCGTCAAAGTTGAATTTTTTAACTACGAAAAAAGATATGCATGCGCTTATCAGTCATGTGTTTCAAACGATATAAGGCCAGCATCGTGACGCACCGCGCCATGGCACTTCCATTGTGAATTCAGCTTTACATTTGGAACAATGTATGTATAGTGGATGCCTAGGTCTAATAAGTGCAAGTATATTTCAACACTTTTGTGTAGCTGTCTACTTAGCAGCACCAAGTAGAAATTCCCATGTGTTCACCTTTTACTTTCTTCTGATTTGTAATCTGTATATTGCATACCAGATATATGCTATTTTTAAGAGATTATTGTGATGGATGCTAGTATCCTCCCCACAGATCTCTTGTGAAAATCAGTTGGCTTTTTCAGCTATTTTATATATCTGTATCATTTTCCTAATTCGCAATGGAGTCCTATACATCTGCTGCTGTTTTTATCTCTCAGTAACAGTAGGATGAACATATTGTTATTACCTTTACATTTTTGCTTCTTACACTGTGTCTACAAATTCTTTGCATGAATCTTTACAGGCGGAATGAATAAGGAAAGAAGTTTACTTACCGAAAATGGCATTCATTTCCTAGAAACAGTCCTTTAGTCCACTATGATCCCTCACCTGGTTGCATTTGATACCAAATGCATATTTATAACTCTTTGCCTTTGCTTCATAAACCTAATTAAAACGGGCACTAACTTTTGCTGCAATGTTGGAATGTTGGGAGTTTGAAAAATGCAGCTATCTAGTAAGTTCATCGCCTTTAGAGCACAGAAGCAAATGGCACTATTCCTTCCTTTGCCTTTACTCTTATTCTGTCTAGAGAGAGAATGATGAGTTATTACACAATTGCTATTTGTCTAGATATAGCACATAACCCTCTCGTAGGAATATCCTTCCATTCAAAAGTAGTATAAAACGCTGAAGCCAAATATAAGACGTTTCTCTAAGAATTAGCAAGCTCTTGCTAGTTCTAACATCGAAAATGTCATGTCTGTGTTTACTAACATCAATATGAAGCTAAAAGATTTATTCAAATTAACATTGGAATGACAATGATTCCTCTCTTTATGTGCTTTTCATTTGGCTACAATATTTTTGGGAAATGGATTTGTCTCTGAATGTGTCACACAATCTAGTAATGTAATAGATGTTGTCATAGCAGCACACAATCATTATTACAGAGAATCGATCAATTTTAATACATGCTTTCTGTGTTTTCAGCAGGAATTTTCACTTTTGTTTGCATCTTTTTGGCATACTTTTGTTCGTCTAAGAAGGTAGGAAATGACTGCTAGTGTGTTCCTGGTTATTTAAGTGCATATCAACTTCTTTTACTACAATCTAATGTAGATTGAAACCCGGTTTGTTTAGTGACGAATGTACCTCATATATGTAATCTCTTCTAGTTGACTATACAGATGGAACTCAGACTCAAACACCATATAGGTATTTCATATTAATTGTTATTCGTTTGATAGAAAAGCATTTAGATCTAAGAAAATTTAGGGATATCGTCTGATTGTGGAGTACTGCTATGACATATACCATGAATGGCATATTATTCATGTTAATCTATAATAGTTTATGTGTTACTTGCTTTCTAGATCTGAAGTGAAGTTTATATCTAAAGATGGGGCAACCATGGAACTATACATCACTGGTATTACACTTGAAGTACCAGAGAATGCATTTACTGATGAAACATTGGTTGAACTCAGTATACTAGAACCTTCTGATTCCCCAAAATTTAAAGTTGAATTTGGCGAAGCAGTTATTAGCAAGACTATCAGAATAGGGCCGGCATCAATGAAGTTCAATAAGCAAGCCATACTCTCAATACCATATAGCATTGTTGACATTCCGAAATTTTCAACGATATGTATCAATAGATTTGATGAAGATACAAAGCAATGGGTGCGACTTCCTCACGTTCCAGGTACACATTATTTTTAGTTTGCCTAGAGGGCGCTATTCTTTTAATACCATTAGAATTTTAATGCGATAAAATAGTTATTCAAGTCATCAATATTCTGAGATTAGAATATCCAAGAGCTTCAGATACGATGAGATATCTAGTTACTTCTTACAGTTTGCATTTGCGCTTATCATGAAAACACTAGCTTTCACTTATAACATAACATATCCATGCTTCTAATTGGTGGACAAAGAATAGTACTATGCCTATGTTTAGGGAAAGTAATATTCCAGAAAAATTAACTTGTCATCCGCTTTTACCTCTTTCTGTTATTTCAAATCTTTTTGAGATGCATTTTTTAACCTGTTAAGCCAGTTTCTAACCGATTATGATATGATAAATCTGGCTGATCTTGCCTCTTGAAACATCATTCTGCATTCAGATGTCTACTTACAATTATTTATGACTGGCATAATGGTGTAGGAGATTGCAAAAGAGTCCTAAGTGTTCATTGATCTTAAAAGAAGCATTTGCAACTTTTTATCATGACGACCTTCTCTGCAAAATATTGGGTGCAATGTTGTTCAGCAGCAGGCACTTTCTTGCTTTCAATCATTTCTTTATAACAGCAAACAGCACTATCGATTTTTGGTAGAATAAATATTCTATTACTAGAAAAAGAAGTAGTTATATATCAGCGATGATGTCCTGGGCCACCTTTCTTCTTGATCTGCATCAGCAACATTCCATATGCTTCCTGTTTTGAGGGTCACCAAACTTTCTATAACTTATGTTAAAACTCAATCAGTGCTAATTGGAAGCAGGCGAAGATATCGAGCACTCAATAGTTTTTGCAGAGAAAGTAAAGCTGGAAATTATTAGTAGTAAGGTTTATGTCGATAGCATTTCCGATTGGTAATAACACATTAAGGCGTTATCTCGTAAGGCATCCTGAGATAATAGATTTGTTAACATCCAAAAAATTTAACTCCATTTTTCTTTTGTGAAAGTTTTGTATGCAAGTATTGTGGAGACATCGTATCCATTAGTGCTATTCTGTATGTCGTTGTTGTTGTGCAACCATTTGGTGGTCAGATAAAAACAGTCCTACAAAAGATGGGGAGAGTTCCATGTGGTGGCAACCGGGCACAGAGAGACAGCTGTCCTTATGTTAATAGTGATTTATGTCGCAGAGATTCAGGTTTAGGGCAGATATTGATGACCAGTGGCAAACTTTCCAACCACGCCCCTTCATTGAAATGCAGGCTCAATGGCTCACGCTACATCTCTGCCTAGTAGCATTTTGGGTTACAGAGTGGTTTGATTTTAGGCGACTCGATCACCTCTTCTAAATAAATGATAGGCAAAATCTGACCCCAGGGTCAGTCCTTGGCCCCTTTGGGGACGAAATGGGAACAAGAAGAAGAAGAATGATAACAATGATCATAATGGGTGGTCAAAATTAAAGGAGAGCTCCCCAGGACTGGATAATGTATATAAAGAAAGCTAGTATTAAGACGCAAAAGCTCTTTGCACTGTCATACTGGATATGGTCAGCAAACACCCAAATCAATATTAAAATTGGTCAGAATTGGCTTGGTAGTTCCATTACTCAAAAGGGTGGCAATGGAATGGTGTTAGAGCCTATAGAGGGATGTGCCTTGTAAGTATGGCAAGTAGAATATTTGCATGAATTATGGCATCAATTTTATGAATATTGGCAGAAGAAGATTGCACCACAAATATGTATGAGATTACATGAAGAAGCAGAATAATATGTCAGTTAGAGCAATAGCATGGAAGTCTGGACTCCTGTGGCAACACTCTTGGATATTAAGAAAGCATATCCAAAAGTCAATAGACTGATTCTAAATATAATACTAAGAAAATATGGAATTAAGGATAGGAACATTAAAATACTTGGAGGCATGTATGAGGAAGCGGAGTGCAGAGTGAGAGGTAGAGAGACAAATAGTACTTCATGATGGCCATTACAAAGATTCAGAGAAGTTTGTGTTTTATCTCCTATACTTATTAACATCTAGCATTCAGCAGAAATTAGGGAAGCGGCAGAAAACAGAACAAAAGGGAGTGTGGGAGGAACTTATGGTAGGCATAGAGCTGAGCTGATGCCCAGACAATTCTCTAAAACCAAAATCTACAGTACATGCAGCACAAAGCACAGAGACACATATTCAAATTTACAGAGGTCTTATGTACCATTGACATGATACTGTATGGTGAAAAAAGTGAAATACTTCCTTGTTAAAGAAATTGGTAGAAACAGCGTGAGAAGTTATGAAATAGTGTCACGATAGCAAGGAAGAACATCTGGCACTAGATATGCAAGTAGAAGAAGTTTGATTACCTGGTACATGGGTGGGTAGGAAACAAGACTTAGACCAAACGTAAAAGGGGGAAGGCATGCTTATCTGACCATCAACATATGATCGAAGAACTCGAATCTAACTATGAGCACAGTTGATCTATCATTGATATTTAACTATGAAGTAAGAGCATAGCAAAAGAATGGAACAAGTTAGGAGCAAACAATAATTGGTCAAAGACACCCCTATGTATGGATAAATAAGATATATGTTAACGGGTTAAAAATATTTTTAACCAGCCATCAGAAAGTGCATGGTAGTTCCAAAAAGAATGTGTCTCTACCTTAGAGAAAGGAAATCATTTGCAATTATGGTTGGGGTTAAAACAACTTATAAATGCCCTCCTGGGTTTTGAAAAGACAATTTTTGCATTATTTGAAGGAAGAATCAATATGTGGCCCAATATTCCTGTATTCCTGCTGATGAGGTACCTAGTTTTTCTGTTACGTCACTGACAAGGCCCTCGCATTTCTTCATCATTGTTGCTGATGGCTTTAACTACAGTTGAAGAATTTATAGTTTCAAAAATCTTTCATCATTGACTGCTTAGTTTGATACATCCTAGACACATCATGACATTATAGACTACAATTTCATCTATTTTCATAAACTATTTAATTTTTTAACTTAATCTAAAACATCAGATTATTTTATTCAGGACTTTTTATGTCTATTACTTGTTATCTTTATGAGATGACAATAAAGAGAGTGCTGATAGCAAAACTTGCAGAGCCTTAGTAATAGAGAAAGATGCATACCTCATGCTTGACAGAAGTGGAACATATTGTTGTATGCATGCTATTCTGTGTCATTGGCTGAACATGCAACTTTATTGCTGTAAATTTGACTTTGTTGTATAAATATAGTTTTACCATCTGTTATATTATGCTATCAATTTATGTACTGGAAACAGTGGAGTTGCAGAATTCCGATGGGGCTAGGACAACTTTTAAAGTTCCTAAGCGTGAGAAGAGCTAAAATGGCCCTCTAAGAAACAAGTTCTTACATTATGTAGAGGAATAATTAATCATACTGAATTCCTAAGGGCACTAAGTGTCTCTGTTTTACCACTGCCTAGAGAGTTTTCCTTCTAAGCTTTTAAGCAGTTGCTTTTGGAATTGACAAGTTGCTCATTTTTCTTATGATATATATGAAATATATTGCAGGTCCTGATGGTGTTAAGAATTGCTTGGCGTCTGTTGATAGGCCTGGCATGTATGTTCTTTGCCATTTGCTTGACATTAGTAGCCACGTAATCTCACATTCAGAAACATCAATCAGACCATTTGGTGAAGAAGCTGATATCACAATTGCGTTTAAAGAAAAGACCTTTATAGAAAAGAGAACTACAGTGGATTTCAAGGTTCCTCATCTCGTTTCTTTATGGAACGTTAAAGATAGTACAGCTATTCATTTGCAATGCCCTTTAAATATGCCATAAAACTACGAATATATCGAAGGAGAGCTTACTTGCAGAACGATTTCTTGTGCTGGGCTTGTTTGAAGGGATGGCTAATTTGAGGGGGTAGAGGCTTATGTTAAAGTGTGGAATTTTCTTCAAAGATTGACAGAAAAGGAAATAATTTTCTCCATCAACTAAACTAATAAGTCACAAAAAGACTATTTCAAATAGTAAATTTAATAGTCAACAACGGTAAATTGTTCATTATCATCACGAAAGTGATGTTTCTTTCTGCTTTTTACCACCAGTCAAAGGAATCAATACTGTCTAACTATAATTCTGCAATTATGCTGTCCCCTAATATGACTCCAGGGGTTTTTATTGAAGAAGGGCGCTTATTTGCAAAAATAAGTTCCTAGGTAGGGGCTTGTTCAAGTGGCGGGCTTATTAACTAAGATTTTGGGGCTTATTCAAGGATTATCAGCATTGTGACTCGTAAGTGAACCATCCGTTTTAATGCAGAAATATCTAGAAAATGATCATGCCATTCACGTGTTCTTTATTTGTGTATTGATTGATTTGATTGATTTATGAAGGGAAGATGAAGCTATGCGTTTAAGGCAGTAATGATAATCTTTCTTATTTTTACTATTGTGTTCTGCAGATATGGCTTTGCATATTTAGTATGACTACAAATATCATTTTTCGTTATGAATAATGCCTTGAAAGCCAGCAGCTATGATTGCTGTAATGATTTATAAGAACAATATGTCTTCCTTTTAATTTGACAGGTTAACATTGTCAATGAAATGATGTGTCAGAAGTTCGAGACTGCTGGAATAAAGCCAATCATATTTCTTCATATAAATGTTTGTGGCAATCACAAGCCTTTCAAACCAGTAAAAGTATCATTACCTGTCCCAATTGATTTTGTTAAGAAGGGCGACATAATGATCCTTCACAATGACAATGGTGGTATTTTTAAAGATGTTACAGAGCAAATTTCATTCAAATGTTCAATGCACCATGTAAACTTGAAAGCGCTACACTTCAGCAAGTGAGTAGTTATTTTATGCAAATAGACTATTTTATATTTTTTCCCTCTTTTCTAGCATTTTTTGATGATGTAGTTTGCTTCTAATTGCTTAGATTGACATAGGAAAAGTGTTAAGCGTTACATTAAAAACTATGATGTTTCACTTATCTCTCACATGTGTGAAGCAGTATTGACCAAGAAAGGAGTAGTTTTTTGGGGGAAAACTGGCAAGTTGTAGGGCTGAGGACAGCCTTCACATAATAGAAAGTATCTTATGAAATCATTCTTGCTGTTTAGATTTCTCGCTCCCATTGCAATGACATAGCGAGGCGTTGAAATATTCAAATAATTGAATGAAATGAGGGACCATTCATTATCAATGATAAGGATTGGGGTGTATGATATTAAGAGGAGGCCATCTATAATCTTCCATTGAAGAGTGGCCAGATTAGAAATTGATAAGCTAGAAGTGGAACATGAACACTATTAGTAAAATTCAACAATAATATGCCATTGTCATGAGTGACTTATTTTGCTCCAATAGCTTTCTAGATTATCCAGAGTTCACCATCTTTTGCAACTCATCTCCTTTGCACTATTCTGCTCAATGAGTCCTGACTACCCTCATGAAAAATTACAAGAAATTTTGCCTTTTAGAACTTTGCTCATAACCTCTTCACCTTTCTCTCCATGTAGCTTGGCACCAATCAATGTAAGACAACTTCTCATACTATCTTCCCGTATTTTCTTGCTTTTCTTCTGTTCTCCATCGTATCACATTTTACTTTGGCATGGCCGCTCTTCTGCTACGCATGCTAGCTCAAGTTCTCCCTTTCATCATGCTGAAGCACAATGACTCTATATTTTATAAAGTTCCTTTGCAAGATTGCCGATCGTTTTGATGTTTTCTCAAGACGGAGACTCTATCCTATGGCTTTATCTTCAATAAGCAGACGACAATTGTCGGATCATTGTGCAACCAAGATCGTCTTTTCAATTAAATGTTTTGGAATCTGTTTACATCAAGACTCAAAACCCAGTCTTGTGTAGACGAAAAGAGTTTCTTTTCTCATTGGGCCTCTTTAAGTAAACAATGGTTAATAGGTCCTAATTGGTTACACTTTGGGCCAATTAGACGAATCCTATCACATTAACCGCGTATGGATATATATTTCGGTAAGCCTTTAGGTCACCATTTGAGGTTTTCATGCTCTTATGTGTGTAGGACGAAAACGCTTTCAGTATGTGAAATGGCTTTTGCCGCTTTTTCGTGCTGTGGTAAATTTCTGTAGTACCAGAAGTCTATTTAATTAGCTATAGCTATAACTCCAAGAGAATAAACACATAGAGAATAAATACTGAGAGTAGATAAAGTTCCACGGGGTGTGCAGGGTTTGTCATCCAAATTCTTTAGACCAGTTAAAAGCAGCACGGATTTTATTCCCTTTCTTTTTATTGTATACACTTGATGATTTAGGTAGAATAACGACTTTTCTTTAGTGATTTGTAGGGCATGAGAAGGAACTTCTGCATATCCTTTTTCGAAAATGTTGTTCATGAACTCTATAAGTTTGTCGATAAAAATCTTTTTCATAGTATTCAGCAATGTCAAAACGTTTCTTAAGTTATTGCATGTGTCGTAAACTATTTATGCAATGATTTGGAAATTTGAAAATTGAATTCTTGAGGGGAAGAGTTAATGAATAGTGTTCACCTTCAAAATATACGTTCCTCTCAACAATTTCAACGAGTCTTTTATCATCCTGTGGAAATGGTGGTTGATCATATTCTGAGAAGTCAAGCTCAAGCAGTTTGTTAACATCACCAGATGTCAGAAATCTTTTGCTTGATAATTGATTGCAAAGTTTAATTTTTAGGTTTTCCTCCAATCTCACAAGCAATAATGCGATTGCAGGTAGTTGCATATTCTACTGCCTCTGGTGTATCGGACTTAACTGGTGCTATAATTCCCCAATCAAGAGCTGTTTTAATGGCATAGGGATCGTCATCATCATGACCGACAATAACATCTTATGATCCGATGCCTTTTGGACAATTGCAAACAACCAACAAAACTACTCGCATATTTTCCTTTGCCATGGGAATTTCATTGTTAACGTTAACCCATTTCAGGTGTGGCCATTGATCTGCTTCTTTGGGAGATTGGATGCAGTCAGCAAGAAATGGTATAGCGGCCCCTAGAATATACTTAAGGAAGCTCAATAGCCCTCACGTCGAAACTGTGAGCCCTTCAATTCTGTCTGTAGAAACTTGGGTTTGTCCGCCCATGGTATTTAGCTTTAATACAGCGTCATTGCCTTTAATCTTCAGATCATTCAGAATAAAATTAGCTACAAAAGTACTATCACTGCCATCATCAAGTAATGCAAATCTGGAAACTATAGGACTTAATTGGTCCTATATTTCCCCAACTAAGAGCTGTTTTATTGGCATAGGGATCATCATCATTATCGAAAATGACATCTAATGGTCTGAGGGCCTTTGGGCAATAGCAGCAAATTAACTAACCTACTCGAATATTTTCCTTTACCATGGGTATTTGATTGTTAATCCAGTTCAGATGGGACCATTGACCTGCTACTTTGGGAGATGGGATGTGATCAGCAAGAAATGGTATAGTGCCCCTAGAATATACTTTAGGAGGCTCAATAGTCATTTCTTCGTCATACGTTGAAACTGTGAACCCTTCAATTCTATTTGTAGAAGCTTGGATTTATCCGCTCATGGTATTTAGCTTTAATATAGCGTCAGTTCATTTAATCTTTAGATCATTCAGAATAAACTTAGCTACAAAAGTACTGTCACTGCCATCATCAAGTAATGCAATTGTGGAGACTTCTAGATCAGAACGGTTTTGCGCCTGAGTATAACAGATACTATTATCAACGTTGTATTCATATTATTGCTTTTGCTTGTAGAATTACAAGCACTCAGATTTGATTTGCAGTAGTTAATTCTTCAGGTGGAGTAGCATTATTTGAAGAAGACGTATTTTTGTATTTGCTGACCCAAAGACTTTTTTCCATTGTCCTAATATGCATTTTTGTTTTGGTATTGATACATGCAACAAAGTAGGATGAAGTTTATCACACTCCTTACATATTAACCTAGACATGCAGATTTTGGAAATATGACCAGATGTCAGTCATCTAAAAGAGAGATTTTCAGATCTGATAACCTCTCTTCTCTGTCCGAAGGTTGTCTTTTTGAATTTGAAACATTCCGATATGCTATAAGGTTTCTAACAAAGGACAAAAGACTCTTCTTTCCGGGTTCTTGAAAACGAACGTGAGCATTCCGAGAGTGCATGTCTTGCGATATTACTTCAGCAAAACTTTAAGCCCTTGTTGATTTAATCTGACCCTTTTCTAGACTGCGCTTGTCTGTGCCTTCAATAGCATTGTTTTTTCTCTCTCGCTAATACATCTGGAGAGAACACCGGGTCATTTGCCAAATCGGATTCTCTCTTGATGAAGCGAAATCGATAAACCTCAAAGGAAAGGTTAACTTTAATTGAGCATCGTGTGCATAATGGCACCATCTGATTCCCAAATAGGGCAGTAATTTTGATGCTATTTGATCAAGGAGAATCTTATTACAGTCTACTTCACAAAATGATCCTATAACTTCTACAGCCCCTTTGCAGCTAATGAGAAAGTCTGAAAAGTTCTGAAGTCCCGCACTATCACTTTCCTTAATCTGTGTCAATTTTTTTAATCTGGACTTGAAGGCTTCCGTTATTTAATTGTGATTTCCAAAGCGCTGATCTAAAAGTTTTCATGCTTCTCGATAGCCACTTTCTGAATGCACTGCCAAAAATCTTTTCACCAAATTATTAGCTTTTCCACTGGTATACTTGGCCATATAATGCAGACGATCGTTATCTGATAACACATGATCATAAATAATTGAATTGAGTGCAATAACAAATGAGAAAAACTCATAGAGATTTCCATTGAAAATGGGAGTCTCTTTAAAAAAATTTAAAGGAGACTTACTTTTAAGATGAACTTTGATTACACTGGCCTGCGTTTAAAAACTTGTTTTAAAAGGTCAAAGGTTTTTCCACTGATTTTGGCATGTTTTGATGCACTGAACCCAAATATCCTATCCATTTCCTTTGGTCAGGTCAAGTTGTTGAGATATGGTTAATATACGTTTTGACCCTTGGATAGTACTCAGTTCATGAAAAAGAGAAATGTAGCTAGCCCAATCTCTGTTTTTTATATAGAAAAAAGAAATTGGAGCAGCCTTAAACTTTAGCTAAATCTGCATCCTTCTTTAATTTTAGGAAATTGAAAATTGTTTGTTTACACCTAAGTTGTCATTTATTGTTTAGCAGAGCTTTTAGGGAATTGCAAGATGCACATGCCTTGATTTTCTATACGTTTTCAGAAGGTCATTCATTCAGATATTTGGCCTTTTCGGTACGTTGTTATGACTAAAATGATTCATTATATATTGCTTTGGTATGCGAACTAAACAAGTACACCGTAAATATTTATGATTCAAAGGAACTGATGAGGTGGCAGTACTTGAGCGTAGTAGAACTGCAGTGGGTCAGAATTATCGCAAGGCAACTATCAACTTCCTGTTATTCGCATTCATTTGTTATTCTTAGATTTTGCTTGGCAAGAGGTGAGGATTAAATGGTCAAATAGGTTTATATTCAAATCAGTTGGTTTGAAGTTGAGATAGAAAAAGGACATAAGACGAACTCTGAGTTCCCAAGTATATTTTAGACTTAGAACAAATTGAGTCTCATTGCGATCGATAACAGAGCTGAACTCCAGTCCATGTGACATGAATCTCAAGGTACAAATTTAGTCCTTTTATTTAGGTGTTTTTATCGAGAGAGAATGGATCGCAAATGTAAGAATCATCCTGACAGGTTCTGCTATATATGTTGTAATGTGATTCTTCCTGGTCGTGGTGCTAAGATAACTGCTTTTGTGAAGAAGGCATATCATAGTTACTTTGGAGTTAAGCTTGGAGACCAGGAAAAGGCAGATGCACCCCATGTTAGTGGCAAACCATGTGTTGAGAACTTGCGTGATTGGCATGCCATTCGCAGTTCCTATGGTGTGGAGAGAGGGTAAAAATCATGTGACAGACTGCTAGTTTTGCATGACCAATCTTCAAGGAATCAATCGCAAGAACAAGCATTGTGCTCAGTATCCTGATATGCCGTCTGCCATAAGGCCAGTCCTTCATGGTCCTAGCCTACCTGTTCCAAAGCCAGATGTTGCAATCAACTTTAGCTCTGAATCAGAATCTGATAACACATATGACAGAACAGAGGGTGTAGAATACTGGTCATAAGAGAATGACCGGCCAGTACCTCTAACACAAGCAGGTCTCAATGACTTGACACGAGACCTAAACCTTTCCAAAGAATCTTCGCCGCATCTCGATTCCCGTCTTCATGAGAAAAATTGCTGGCACCTGAAACATGTTACTGGTATTGAGAGCGTGAACGAGAATTCAGACAGTTCTTCACAACCCAGATAGACTTATCGTTGGTTTACTGCAACAACATTGCTGATTCGATGAAATCAATGGGCCATGACTATATTAATACGGAATGGAGGCTTTTCCTTGATTCGTCCAGCAGAAGTCTCAAAGCAGTTCTCCTTCATAATGGAAATAAATACTCTTCTATTCCTATTGGTCATTCTGTGCAAATGAAAGAAACTCATGACAGCATAGATCAGTTACTTTCTGCTTTGAATTACCATGACCATGGTTAGTTGATCTGTGGAGACCTAAAAGTTGTTGGATTAGTCTTAGGACTACAGGGTGGTTATACAAAGTATCCATGCTTTCTGTGTTTTATAGGATAGTCGGGCTGATGGCCAAAATTATATCAGACAAGAATGGCCGCTAAGACAAGGATTGGAACCTGGTTTGCACAATGTAAAATCTCCCCCTCTTGTTGAACCAATATTACTTCAGATATTACTTCCACCCTTGCACATAAAACTGGGACTTATGAAGAACTTTCTAAAGGTAATGGACAGAAAAGGCAAATGCTTTACTTTCCTTCAGCAGAAGTTTCCTCGGGTAAGCTTGGAAAAGCTTAAGGCTGGCATTTTTGATGGGCCTCAAATACGGGAACTCATGAAAGACTCAACTTTCGATGACGCTGTGAGTGCAACTGAGCTGTCTGTTTGGGGTTCTCTCAAATCAGTTATCACAGACTTTCTTGGGAAGAACCGGTGTGAAGAATACGAAAAGGGAGTTGATGAGCTCCTGAAAAACTTTCAAAAATTAGGGGCTCGCATATCAGTCAAAATGCACTTTTTACGCTCACACTTAGAGTATTTCCCTCAAAACTGCGGAGACTTAAGTGAGGAGAAGGGAGAGCATTTCCACCAAGATATTTGTGTCATGGAAGAACGCTACCAAGGCCGGTGGGATGTAAACGTTCTTGCAGACTACTGTTGGTGTTTGAAATGAGACGTGGTCGCTACTCAGCACAGGAGAAAGTCACTAAAAAGGCCCTTCATCCATGAGTAGCTACTGTGTAATGTGTAATCTTTATTTTCTAAGCTTTGTCAGATAAAACTTTTACTTTTTGCGAAGCATTTTATGAAGAATTAAGCATAGTAAATAGCACTCAAGGGGACTGCAAACAATTCCATTACAACCCTGTATCTCAAAAACCTGACCTGAGTGGAGAAAATGAGTACAATTTTTGGATTTTGCAACTACCATAGAATCAGCCATCGCATGCTTGACCTTTAAAACTTCGCAGACCAGTGTTATAATTGTATGAGTCATTTACCAGGGGTGAAGGAGTTGCATGAGAGAGAGCACAGTGCAGGAGCCAACCATACTTTAAAGGAACCGTTGGCATCAGTGTTGTGATTTGTGAAGGAGTTAGGTAGGAAAGATCCCTGTAATTATGCCCTCGGTATAAAAAAGAGCAAACAATGAAAACAATGTACATGGGAGGGCGTGTAAATCTTTCACTCCTGGCTTATTACACATAGAATTACAATCAAAGCTCAACTTACAGCTAATTCTCCGTTAATTTTTGATTCTATTTCTTCAATAGCCTACTTCATTACGTACTTGTACGAGATTTTTAAGCCAAGACTGAGCCAAGCGACACGTTATTTTGATACAGTTGTCCCATTATTGTTTGTGAGCAAACATATGGATAATTGGTATCAGATTTTATTTGCACTAAAAACCAAAAGAGTTGGAGATCCTTATTCAATTTAGGCCAATTCTCTTATCTGTTTGGCAAGGTCAATATGAAGAGGAATAATGAGACATATTTACAAACAAATAAAATTCCCTCACTGTACATCACACAAGGAAAAACTAAAGGAGCAAACATATCACCGTAACTTAAGTATCAATATTACAACTACTTTTACTTCTGTTAGTACTATCAGCAGTTTCTAAAATACATTCTCCAAAATTGAAAGAGTCATGTGATCAGTCATAAAACTTTTAAATGAATGTTCACTCTTGCATCCAACTGAATCAATGATATCTGTAATGGTGAAACTCCTTAGAGCTAAGTGAGAAGAGGAGGCTGCTATGGTGCATTAGGCTGTGAACCTCTTTGTATCAATCCCCGTTGATGCTAAAACAAGCGCATTCCAATGAGCTGATGTGTCTGTAGAGATGGACAATGTGGTTTGATGAAAATAGTTAATTATTTTGCATTAGAAGGGCGGATATTTTCAGTTCTTTTAATGTACTCCTGAAGGTGCTTGAATATACAAAGTTTCTCATCAATTGAATACTTCATGAATTGAAGTGGTTTTATCAGGTATCCTGCCCAAAATTGTTTTAATTTTTCCTTTAGGCCTGGTTTCCATATAACTTTCTAGTGCCAACGACCCTACTGGCTACTCACTGTTGACATTGAATTCTTTAATTGAAACATTTCATCTCAACTGCCGGTGACCTCACTGCTGACCTACCACAGACATCGAAGAAAGGTCGAAACTAGTTCAACATTTTTTCCATTGCGGTGACGGTGACCTTGAGAACTTTTCATGGAAACATGACTGCGGTAAGTCGCCGGTGGTTTGCCCGTAGTTCCAGACGCTTGAATGGCTTCAATACTACTACAAATTGCTTTCAATTCAGTCATACATTAAAATTCTCTACGGAGGAGAGCTCATTGCCGGTGGGTCGCCGGTGAGTGAAAAGTATGTAGAAACATGTTTCAGTAGCAATGTCGCCACTCTAGAAAGTTATACAGATACCAGGCTTTACATGAAATATATATCTGTTTTCCAGTAAGCCCATTTCTCTTATATCTAGAACAACTATTTTTTGACATCTCTGACCACTGAGAAGACATAACAAGGAAACTACCTTGACAGAAAGCTCCTTCAAAGAATGTTCCGTGGCAGTTTTTTGTTTTTGGAAATAGTCAAATACTGTAGCTTCATTCCAGACAGAATGATGACTATGGAAAAATGGACGGTAGAGCTGTATAAAGTAAAGTAATAAAGGAAAACGGTAAATTAAAGTACTATTTCATCCCTATAAGCCTGTTTTGTGGTTGCACACTCATCAGGGGATAATATCAGAATATATGTAACGACCATTTAAATATAGAAAAAATTCGCATAATGAAAGCAAGTTCTAATACGTTAGTCCAATTTCAACGGTCAAGCATTGCATAGCAGAGATTTGTTTCTATGGCCACAAGATGATATTAGTTCATTGTGTCTGTTCAGGGTAGAAAGATCCGATCTGTTATGGCTTTCAATGATCTGCTTTGTGTTATTCGTACAAATGTAGCTAATTTTGATGGTATTCCGGCTGAAGATTTTTCGAAGCGTGTGATCTTTGGGAAAGTGTTTATCTACTAGGTTGAGTAATTTTTGTCTGATATTAGTGGTGACGTTTTTGCTGAAGGGGGAGGGGTTATACCATAGAATGTTTTCACGCTGTCGATTTCTTTTTCTGGTGGGTATGCAGGGCCCATATGTTAGGGTGTAAGTGTATCCACTTTCGTGTAAGGCCTTTTGTTATGGTGGAGTTGCTTCATCAAAGGATGCCTTGTCGGAGGAAAATAAGGATAGACGTCTGTTGATGCTGGCAGGTATTTTTTTTATCGTACTAGGTGGGTGGTTGCTGTCGTGGTGGACGTACGTTAGTGTGGTATTTGGCTTTGTATGGGGTCGATAGGAGCATTGGTTAAGGTTAAAGGTGATGTCCAGGCAATGAATTATCTTTTTGTTAGCCTCTATGATGATTCGAAGCCCATTGCTGTTGAAAATGCAACATATGTCCTTTTTGATGTTTTCGATAGGCCTAGGTGTGGAATTAACAACAGCCAGTCCGTCGTCCCTGTAACGTCCTATGTTTATGTTCAGCAGCTGTAGTCAGGAGAGTAGAAAGCTTCCTATAAGCTCGCATGTTTCAGCTCCGTCACAGCTACCCATTGTGACGTGAAATGTTGTTGGTCCTTTCTTTTGCCAATGCTGGTTCTTGTAGGCTAGTATTGAGCTCTTGACATGGATTATGATGTTTCTTTCCTCAGCTGTGATGTTGGCATAGTGGGAAGCGAAGGCAAGTGCTCTATTAAGGAGGTCTTGGCTGATGGAGGGGTAAAAGTCTTCTATATCAAAGCAGATGAAGTGTGATTGTTGCTTGTTCTTGATATGTTTAAACCAGTTGATTACAGATTTAGTGCTTTTCCATTGATGAAAATTGCATTTCTGTACGATGGTCGTATTACAGCGGTCAAGAATCTTTTTACTTACTTTGCCTATATCAGATTTCATTGGGTTTATTGGTTTGCAATTCGGTTTGTCAGTGAAATTGGGCTTGTGGTCTTTCAGTGTTATAAAGGCGTCGTTTTCGGTCATTGTGTCTACTCTGTCATCGATCTTAAGTTTTCCTGCAATGTCCTTGTTGCTTTCGTGGATAAACAAAAACTAACTTTTCATACGAAAAGGCCTTAAACGATAGTGGATACAACTACACCCTAACATATGTGCCCAGTATACCCAACAGAAAAAGAAATCGACAGAGTGACAACATTCTCTGGTATAACCTCCCCTTCAGCGAAACGTCACCACTAATATCGAACAAAAATTTCTCAACCTAGTAGATAAACACTTTCTCAAAGATCACAAACTTCGAAAAATCTTCAACCGGAATACAATGAAAATTAGCTACAGTTGTATGAATAATACCAAGCAGATCATTGACAGCCATAAAAAACTTATACTTACATCCTCACAATTCACCAGCACCACATCCAAAGTGACCAAAAACTGCAACTGCCGACAAAAGAATGCCTGCCCTCTAAATGGACACTGTTTGCAAACTTCAGTACTTTACCAAGCTTCAGTTACATGGAAAGAGAACAACAAAACAGAAACATACATCGGACTAACAGAGAACGAATTCAAAGTAAGATATAGAAATCATATCGAATCATTTCACCACAACAAGGACAGAAACTCTACCAAACTGAGCAAGAACGTCTCGGCTCGTAAGGACAACATTGAACATTCCATCTCCTGGCATATCATCTCATCAAACCAGCCCTACAACAGTTCAATTGCACGATGCAACTTATGCCTCAAGGAAAAATTCTTTATAATCTGCAGACTAGATCTTCTACCCAGAACAGATGCAATGAACTAATATGATCTTGTCACCATAGAAACAAATCCCTGCTATGCAATGCATGTCCGTTGACATTCGACTAACGTATTAGAACTTGCTTTCATTATGCGAATTTTCTCTATAGTTAAACGGTGGTTACATATATTCTTATATTATCCCCTGATGAGTGGGCAACCACAAAACAGGTTTGTAGAGATGAAATGGTAGTTTAATTTGCCGTTTTCCATTATTACTTTACTTTATATATATATATATATATATATATATATATATATATATATATATATATATATATATATATATATACAAAATTTCTCAATACAATCAAGTTAGATAGTACTCGAAGAAACACGACAATATTTTTCAATTTGCAAGACATGTTTCGGTCTGCTCATCAAACCATCATCAGTTGAGTATAGAGACATTAGAATATGCAACAACCTATCTCTATCAATCGAATATATTAATGGAAAAGAAGAACAAAAGCAACGAATAAAGAACGAGTGCTAAAAACTCAGCGAGATGTTATAATGCTGTAATTGCTTATTGAGATTAGGCCTTTCCCACATGATATGCAACGCCTCTTTAATCTTTAAGCATATTTACTAACATTCCTCTTAAAGAGTCTATTCATCTTGCTGTTTTTTATATTGTAGAAGGAATTCCTAATCTCAAGCTTTCCAAAAATGACCTTACTAAGCTTTTCCCACTTGCTACATCTCAAACCAATTTCTTTTCAATGGAAAATGTATGATCAGATAGATGGTGTTGCTATGGGTTCTCCTCTTACACCTGTCCTAGCAAATCTATTCCTGGGACATTATGAAAATATTTGGCTCAACAACTATCATGGCCCTTCTCTTCACTTCTACCGACGATATGTTTTGTGATACCTTCTGCCTTTTCAATAGCGAACATGATGCTTTGTTATTCTTTGAATTTCTCAACTCCCAACACCCAACATTAAATTTACCATGGAAAAGGAAACAAATAAGGTGTTGACTTTTCTTGATGTCTACATTAACAATAAGAACCCTTGCAGTCTCTTAACGTCAGTACATCATAAAAGACTCTTTCTGGATTGCTTACTAATTTCTTCAGCTTTACCTCCTATTCTTACAAAATTGGTCTCATTCATACCATAGTAGATAGGGCTTACAAAATTAATAACACCCTTGCCACGTTTAATGATGATGTTAAAAAACTTTTCCACAGATTTAAAATGAATCAATACCCCGAAAGCTTAATGAATAGAGTAGTCAGATCCTATCTTAATAACGCTCAAAATTCCAACACTTCTGCATCACCTACTGACACCTCCACTTTATATTTTAAGTTGCCATTTCTTTTTATTTCTAGTTTTACTCAGCGCAAAGTACGTATGCTAGCTAGAAAGTATTGTAAAAATCTTAACATCAAATTAGCATTTACATCTTTTAAGGTTAAAAACTTGATTTCAGTTAAGGCTTGTGTGCCTAGGTCGCTCCGCTCTTGTGTGGTATATAAATTTACTTGTGCGGGATGTAATTCCGTTTATATTGGCGAAACATCTCTCCATTTATCCACACGAATGCGTGAGCACCTATTTACAGATAAAAACTCACACATTTTTAAGCATCTAAAGAGTTCGAGTTCATGTAGGGATGCTAGTGGTGAGGGATGTTTTAAGGTGTTGGATTCGGCAAGCACACACCACAGCTTAAAGATTAAAGAGGCGTTGCATA
>WIPJ01004063.1:9853-78619 GCA_018155075.1 Cassiopea andromeda | reverse complement strand
ATATATATATATATATATATATTAGTAGTACCTACTTGTTAAGGTTAGAGAAAATTTTAACCTTCCGTTATCTAGTTTAGAGAAAAAGCAATATTTTCTTACAATGAGTAAAGGAAATTCATGGAAATGTTTTCTCACACACTTGAGTAAGCTACTTGCATGCAAATTATGTAGCTTGTTGTTTAAAGCTATGTCCTTTTGCAATAGGTATGGAATTGCGGACCGAACGAGCCTAGAGCCTAATGTTGAAAATACAGAGGAATTGTTGCCTGGCATGTATGAAGTATATATCTCTCTGTACGAAGAGAAGGCCAACGGATGGCATATTCGCATTGGCTGCTGCGAAGATCACAAACAAGGAGAACTGGATAATAAAATGGACATAGAGAACTTCACCGTTGTCAGCTTCTTTAAGACAAAATTTTGTGACAGAACCAAATTATCTACTGAATTGAGTGGCGGCTACAAATTTGCTGATTGTGGAAGCATGCAACCAATCATGTGAGTTTTCCCATGCATTTTGCAAACTAGGATTCTTTACACAATTATCTATCTTCTTCAAAGTTCATACTTAGTTTGAAGGTATTGAAAGGTATGAAATGCTCTATAGGTCATTTTATGAAATACGTAGCTAGGAACAGGGCTATAGCTCCAGTAGTTGAAGACTTACTAAAAAGCAATGAAAAGTTTTAATGGTTCTTGTAAAGGATGACTTCTTTTTAATTTTGACCTTATCTTTCTCACATTGGAGTTTCTTGAGTTACTTTTGTGGAAATGATGAGGTTATGTGATGACAACAAGCAAGTGATTGCTTTTCAACTAAATTTTCAATTCAACCATTATAAAAAACAAACATTGAACCGTTATTAAATAGAAAGGAAGTGTTGTAATATTAATTGCAAGACCAAATAGTATATCAAGATATGTTTCTTTAGTTGATTTATCAGCTGCAGTTTTACATGGTTGGCCACTATTATCAAAGAAACAAATGAGGTTTTATTGATCACAATTATTATTGTTCTTCTGTTTCTAAGTTTGTGATCACTAAGCCTGGATGGGGTTGCTTTTTCAAGGGTGGGCGCTTTTTAGAAGACACACGATACATGTCCTTCAAAAGCCATTCTTCCTTTAACAATGGTCGTGAAAAATCTTTCACTAACTCTAAATTTACTTGAAAAATATTCATTGTTCTTTTAATCAGTCCACTTTACTCATAATAAGCGTCGATGGCACTACAGCTTCAAGAAGTTAATTTTCTTTTCATCAGTTGCTTTTAGTAGATCCATAAGTATCAATGCTAAAGACGAATGATTTCAAAATCTTGTGTTTTTTGTCTTGAAATTGCTCAGTCTTTCAAATCTTTGCCAATTAACTCATTGTAGTTATTGTTATACACTACGTTTCTTCATCAGATTTGTCATTAATTCTTGCTCCAAGTAAGGCAAATCTTTTCATGTTTTCTATATCTTGTCCGGAATCAGTTAGATGTTCTTGCACATTTTGCACAGGAACTCTAACGATTTTATGAGCTTGGTCTTACTTGTATGATATGGAACCGCTTAGGTACTAGGTTCATGGACCCTATTCACTATATTCTGTACTTCTCCTTAACTACCTTCTTTTAGCAAAAAGTTTTCTGCACATCGTAATTTGTTCTGCACCTTCCACCAATATTCACTGTACCCACGTGAATCACGTATTCACTGCATCTTTTATTCGTGAGACACACATGCGTGTTATATACGATTCTAAGTATCTAGGTGTTCAAATAGACAAAAGTCTCAAATGGAAGAAGTAGAAATCAGTCACTGAGAAAGCGTTTCCTGCAATTGGCTTTCTTAAGTATGCCAAGCATTTTCTCCTTGAGATGATTGTCATCATCATTAGACTAGAAGTTCATTTATATGAACAGCCGTGGCTCTCCATGCTTCTTTATTCTGTGCTAGTCGATATAAGTCAACACAGCTCTGATTCCCACTAATGTCTGGAAAGGTATCGCATCCTGGTGTTTGGTCTACCGCTTCCTCTTTTTTTATGCACAGCCCCAATTACTGTCTTTACAAACGTCATTGTTTCTGAATAAATGTCCGACAAAGGCAGTTTTTCGTTTAACAATGGCTAGCAGCAGTTTTTCACTAGTTCAAGTCTTAGTTAAACATATTCATTAGTCTATTTATCAGTCCAATTCATTCATAATAAGCGTCAATAGCACCAAATCTCAAAGGAGGTACTTTTATTTTTCTCAGTTGTTTTTAGCACCCAGCATTTAGATCCATAAGTAGCAATATTAAAGGCCAAGGACTATGAAAGTCTTTTCATCGTGGGAAGTGAAATTGCTCTGTCTTTCCAAATGGTGCCTAGTAACATCAATGCATTTTTTGGAATAGCAATTTGTCTCTTGATTTCGTTAGACTCATCATCATTTTGGTAATCATTTATAAACAAAGTTTTTTAAGATAAATAAAGTTTTTCAAGAGAAACAAAGTTTTTCAAGAGAAACAACGTTTTTCAAGAGAAACAACGTTTTTCAAGAGAAGCAAAGGTTGTCAAGAAAAACAAAGTTGTTCAAGAAAAGCAAAGTTTTTCAAGACAGACAAGGTATTTCAAGACAAACGAAGTTTTTCATGGACAACGAGGTTTTTCTAGAAAAACGATGTTTCTCGAGAAAAACGAGGTTTTTCAAGAAAAATGAGGTTGTTCAAGACAAACGAGGTTTTTTAAGAAAAACGAAGTTTTTGCAAGATAAACAAAGTTTTTCAAGTTTTCTATATCTTGTCTATCAACAAGTATGTTGTCCTGTTCATGTCGATAGGGGCTCTAATGATCTTCCTAATCTTGGTTTTACTTATATTGGAGCTACTAGCTACTAGCTTCATTGACCCTATTGACGATATTCTGTGACTCTTCTATGCTACCAAGTACTAAGACAACATCATCTGCATATCTCAAATTTGTTATACTCCTTCAACCAATCTTTACTGTACCTTTGAGAACCCCAAGATCAGTTCTCATAATTACTTCAGAGTATTTGTTAAGTAAATGTGGGGATAAGATACATCCTTATAGAACACCTTCTTGACTCCTATAGTCTTCTGTTAGTCCAGGTGTTGCTCTTACAATTGCACTTTGGTCAGTATATAAGCTTTTGATGAGATCATTTATGTGAGCAGAGAATCACATTTCAAGCATCTTGTTTCCAATGTAATTCATGGGACACGATATCAAAAGCTTTTCTGTAAGCTATAAAGCATTAATATACTTTTCTACCATATTCTCTGGTCTTTTCTATTACCGTCTTTAGATTTAGACTGAATGACCTGATGACCAAGCCAGACCTGAATGACCCTCACGCCTGCTTGTCACTAAGTTCTTCTTTTAACTTAATTTGCACTCTACTAGCGATAATTTCTAGCAAAATTTTACTGCAATGCCTTATGAGTGATATGTGCCTATTTTTAAAGCGCTGCAGAAATCTGCCTGTCTTCAGAATTAATAGAAATACAGCTTTAATCCAGTCATCTTGTCATTTTTCATTAACAAAATTGATGCACAAGGTTTGAGAGAGTAATTGGCGACATTTTTGTTTCCACATTTTATCAACTCGACTGTAATACTATCAAAATCTGAACTTTATTAGTTAATTACTTTAGCGGCTTCAAAGTATAATGTTGGTAATTCCTCTTTATCATTCACTAGAAATGTGAGCTGCCGGACAACAGTATTTGGACTTCCTTATAGAGATCTGCGTACTATAGTGAGCACATCATTCTTTCACATCTTCCGCTGCACCAAAGCTCTTATTATTTTCATCTTTAATTATATCAATCATTGGTTTGAATTTATTTTTTAACATTTTAACACCTTGATAAAGGTTTTTAATTGAATTTGTAATGGAATAATCTTCAATGCGCTTCCATTGCTCATTGATGTACATTTCTTTGTCTGTTTTCATTATTCTTCAGCTATGTGTTATCTCCGTTTCTCTACTTAGTTGATGGTTTAATTCGAGATCCATAAATAGTTCTTCATTCTTCGTTTGAGAATATATTGTTTTTCAGCTCATTTGGGGGTATTTTTCATCATTACATTGAAGGAAAGGTGGACAACGATAAAAAATTTCAACTCTATAATCATGACTTATCCAAGCATGGTTAGTTTTTTCGTTAGCTTTTTGCCTAAGCTTTAGATAGTTTAAAAGCAGCTGGTGATCTCTATTGAATCAGATCCGGGTCTCATTCTTACATTTCCTTTCCACTTCTTATTGATCAAAAAGTAAGCTATTTGATTTTGTGTTTCCTTGTCAGGTGAAACCCAGGTGTAGAGATGCCTTGGGTTATGGAGAAGAAGTTTGTTTGCAATATCTAGATCATAAACGCTATAAAACTCCAACAGATTTGCACCTCTCTCATTCCGGTCTCCTAGATCATGTATAACAGATATAAGTATTGTTGTTTAGCTCTCCAATTTTGCATTGAAGTCTCCCATTACGATTGCAACATCTCGATTGTTACTGCTATCAATGGATTCTTGTAGCATACTATAGAAGTCTTCCATTTCCTCATCAATAGCTGCTACCGTCAGTGCATAGCATAGAATCAAAATAATTTTGTTTGGCTTAGCTTGTATTCTAACTATAGGTTTTCTATTAAATACAGGACTATACACAATTAGTGACCTAGCTAATTTCTTTGTTAAAAGGATTGCGACTCCTTACTATGTCCATTTCCTGCATCCTTTCTTGAGTAGATTGCAACCTTGTTTTCATGAGTTCTAAAACCGCCTCTATCATTCCAATTTATCTTGGCAATTTTAGTCTATTTCTATGCATTTCATCGCAACTAAGGCATAACTTCCCACTTTGCTTAATCTTTCTTACTAAATTTGGTTCTAAGTCGCTTTCCAGTAGCATATTTGACATTACCAGCCAGAGTACCCACAAGGCATCATGGCCCTTGATAGCCCATACAACAACCGATCTGGTATTGAGTTTATTTCGTCCTTTGTAAACAGGCGTACAGATGAGGCTAAACACCTCAAGAACACTCCATGAACATGCCATAAAATTTAAAACTTCAGACTGAATACTGCATAAACCCCATCAATAACTGCTAATTAGTAGAGATTTACTTTGAGAAATCATCTACAATTACCTTTTGGTGAGGTTGGGGAACCATTTTAGAATGTCGTTCTTGGTGTTGTAATGCCGATATCCTGTTATGCGCGCCAAATGTACTAACCAGCGTTGATACATCTGTAGTATGTAGTGATGTAGCAGCAACGAAGGATTGGTATGTCTGTGGATATGGGAGAAGACCTCTTTTTGTGGTAATGCATTAAGAGAAAATGCAGCGCTTTTCTGAATGATACTAACAGCATACAGCTGGCCTTTTTTTAAAATCTGCTTTAGGCCCATGGCACAGAATGGAAGTAAAGGCCTACATCTACTATAAACTTCCTGGTTAGGTGCCCCAAAGATATAAAGAAACTTTCGATGGTGAATGAAGCATCTCCAGGAAGGTATCTGCTTCTTGATGTTATTGAAAATGGAAGATATTAAATATTCGTAGTTTAATGTCCAGAGATACATGGAGGAAAACAACCTATGATAAGAACAGCCGAGCGTTCTTATAAAAATACCTGCAGTCTTCGACTTGCTGCAAATGTGTTAACCCTCGTTATTACTTGTAACGTGCAAAAAGCATATCGACGCTACAATAACAACAGCAAAATGTAAGAATGGCCCGTTTCCTGCACCACAAGCAATTTTGGATGATTGTTCAGTCTTCAGTTTGACATGTCATGGCACGTTCATGGAGTGCTCTTTGGGTGTTCAACCTGTTCTTGGGGTTTTCGCCCATTTAAACGCGGCCATTGTATTTATGCTCATCATATCATAGAACTTATTCAGGAGGAAAAGCAAATGATATCAGAGTAGAACCTCCTATGTCCCTTCCTTGTTGGCGATGTCTGCTAACTAGGTGAGTTATCTCTGCCAACTTTCCAATTGTTTTACGCACACACCAGACATAATATCTGTAAAGCCATCTATATGAATATTTCATTTCAACGCTTCATGAAATCCACTTTCCTGCTATAGTTTGCTAGCCGTGTTCAAGAGAATCCCAGGGTGCAGTTTAAGGTCAATGCCCAGGACCAAATTGAAGATATAGCTGAAGTAAATAGCTAATTGGTTTTCTTTCTAGATCATGAATTAGAGTTTTCTGAAAATATCAATACAGTAGGTTAAAAGATTATACTAAGATGTATTTTACCATTCTAGATTTAAAGCAAATGCTTTAGAATTTACAGATCCATTGAAACTTCACCCTACAGAATCCACAGACTGTAGGACTGATGTGAGATTTTATATCGATGGTAGAGAGACGCATCATGTTATTTCACTCAAAGTAAGCTTAATCAATTTTCATTTAAGAATAGCAGACAACTTTGACTTTTCGTGTTTCAGAGTTGTTAATAATTTGAAATATTTCCTATTTTGATATTGACTAATGGCAAAAATTGAGGAGTAATCTTTAATTATTCATTATTTGTTGGAAAAGTTTTTCTAGTAATTCAATAATAAAAGCTGCTAGAATGAAGACAAAATACAATAGAATCAGAAGCTGAGTACTTTTACCTGAGGCAACACTTTTCTCAACGAATTAAACTCTAGGCTAAAGAAGCGGCTCCAGGGCGGCCTAATTCCTTTAATTTGTAGAAGAAAGCCTTTTCTTCTTATTCATCAAGTATTTTGAACTGAGATGGAAAGTATTTTTGATTGAAGTGTGGCTTTCGAAATTGCCCATTCATGTCTATAATTTAAAGTTCTTTGTTGTAGGAATTTTATATCCAGTGCCTGAAGTGCGCATTCAGAATTCTAGGAATGAGATCATTATTAGGATAAAGGATTCTTTCCTATTTTCAAAGAAATAGTTTCATTCCCTTGCAAAGATGTTATTCTAAGTATTTGCAGTTTGCGAGGCTCCCTACCCTGTCTTCATTATTTCTATTTCATAAAGAGCGTTTTAACAGCCATTACCTTGGACCCTTCTTATTATGCTTTGCTCTGTAGCCCAGTGTAGGATTCCTTGCTTGAATGGCGATGGATATCGTTTGAGGGTCTAAATTACACTTAATCAAGAGTTCCATAATTCATTTTTTACATAGATTTACGAAAAATTACCATGATGCTTTGAATGAATTTTGTATTCTAGCTGCTCATTTTGAATTGAGGTATGTTGGCTTTGAATAACAAGACAAGTATCCAGTGAAGTTAATATACTTAATTTTGCATTTTTTAATTTTTTTTAGGGCTGTGATAAATCATGTCCTCCAGCATCAATGGGTAAGTGCAACATTGTTGTTAGCTTTACTACATGCCGTTATGTCTACATGAAGCCCTCCCTCCATTCTAATACTACCCATCTCTAGTTACCCTCATCTCTTAAGAAGCAAATATAGAATAGGGTGGTGAGGCATGGACATCATTTTCAAATGATATCATAGCGTTCCATGTAGCCCATGTAAAGAAATGACCGTGTCTCTTAGCAGTTTAGAGAATAGTTATCTTTCCAACAAATTTACTTTACGGCTGAAAACATTGTCGATGAGTAGATAGATGAAGAAATTATGGGTGAGTAACAGTGGTGTGGCGAGACCTTTTTGGTTAGGGTTTAGTCTTTGATGCAGAACTTACATAAGGTATAAAAGAGGTTAAAACTCGTAAGACTTTACGTTGATGCTGCTGAAGAAGTACCAAGCAGCTTTAAAACTCATGCAAGCCTGCTTTCTTTTGGGAATAATTACATAAGGGTAAATAACCTTGTGTAAGCTCTCCAATAGAAAAGCGACGTATAGGAACTAATAAATGTACTTCAGCAAAAAAGCGATAAATAGTAGATGGTGATAAGTTGGAGCGCAATGTTATTTTTTCAACTATAAATAGAATACTTACATCATCTGAAGATGATTTAGACACCTCAAAATACTTGGCAAATTACTCTGATAATGAAGATCAATGGACTTTATCCTAGCAGCGAACAACTTTGAACTGTAAGCTCTTTTGTCATATCAGTTTACAAATATTGATTATCAAGAGTTAAATTTATGCAACTTCATAATAAACTCAAGGCTAGTCTTACAGCCAGCCATTCTCCTCCCTGTCAAGTTACTTACTTGATTGCCATGTCTAAAAATGAATTAATTGGTCTACTGGGGGAAGAGGTGTGGCAGACACAAAAATTTGTATTTGCCATGCCAGTCAAATTTTGCTAGCTATCAGATATATAAGTGAGAATTTAGAAATTAAAGAGAGGCCAATAAAACTATAGCAAATAAAAGGAAAAGTGGAAGCAAATTTGCTCAGAAAATCAAATCGTTGCTGAAGAATCTACAGATTCCTCTTTCACAAGTTCTCTTCCAGTGTCACTACACAACTGTTTCAATGTCAGTGGAGTACAATGGAGCACAGGCAAAATAAGGCATGTAGTTAACACAGGAAAATACCTGGCATCACATGTCTTGGCTATAGAGCAATCCTTGCTTTGGACATTCTTCCAAAACATTATTGACTATGGAGCAATGTTTTATCACATTGCAGGATCTATACAATTTTGTTACAAAAGGCACTAATCATTTAGATAATGTAAAAGTTCGTTCTGTTGATTTTCTAGATGACATTTATTAGGAAACAGTGTAGGAAAGGATTGGTGAAAACGTAAAGCAGAGAAAATAAGACTATGAAGCATTTTCTCATCAATTCATCTGTTTCATTCGATAAATAATCCAGGCAACCCATCTTTTGAGTGAATGAAGGATTGCTATTGGTAAAAATGACACTATCAGTTGCCTCTCGACTCTCAAAAACTGGAGAATGGATTTCCTTTGGACAATTTACATTAGAAGACTTCAACTTGTGCGACTGAGTTAAGCTCGCCTCTTATTAAGGAAGAAAACGCTTGAATTATCAGGTTTATTAATTCAATGTAGGCAGTTACGATCTATCTTCATGCTTAGCATTTATAAGTTCAGTATTTTTGAAACAGTTTGAAAACGTAGGGAAATGAAGGATTTGTTAATATTAAGTTTTGCTCTTGATTTTGTAGCACTTTAGGAATGCTCAGTCTACTCGTTCTTGCTTGTTTGTAAAGCTTGCAATATTCTAACTTACCAATATTTGACATAAAAATCTACAAATTTGAATGGTTACTTTAGGCAATATTGATTCTGGCAACACCTTTTACAACCTGCATTGATTACTGAGGAATGTCTTGTCATCGAATAAATCATGGCAGTTTCTATCTATAAAATGCTAGACCCTCCCCCCTCGGAGTAAAACAGGTCACGCTAAGCTACAAATAGTAAAGATCATATGTTGCAAATTTCTATAGGCACATCCATTAACTATTTACTAAGCCGTTACTATGATATATTAGTGTAGAATCCATTACTACATTGCCCATGACATTTTGAGATGGACTTGTTCCATTATCAGTTAATAAATAGGGGGAAAAGGTGATTTTAGCATATGATCATTGAAAACAAATTGGCTACTTTGAATAGTTAAATTATGAATGGTAAAAAATGGGTAATATTATGTAAACAGAACGAAAATTGCCTACGAAAGGACTAAATAAGAAGGGAACAAAGGGATAATGCCCAACAAAACTACTATAAACATTGGAAAAGGCATAAGGGATTGAGGAAGTTTGTTGGTTAAGTGTCGATCCATCCCTACGAATAAACAAACTCCCGTGTATTAGTTACCTAGTTAAGTATCAGCATCATCTAAAATTTAAAAAGTATCATTTGAAGCACTATGAAAATTGGAATTGACATGATACCTAATGGATGATGAAGAGCCCTTAATGTGCTTTGTTAACCGTTAAGTGCTCTCTGCATCGAGCAGCAACAATACAAGAAATCATACCAGAATAAGTAGCCTTGCAACTACTACACTTAAATTTATCAACAATTCAAGACCAAACATGACTTGGGAAGCGATCCTTGAAAGAAAGAAGTTTACAATGCATTTGGCTGATTCAGGCATAGTCCTAAAATCAATAGGGGACAGATCCTACCTAGGCATTTATTAAGCTTGGTTTTAAGGCGAATACTATGTACTCTTAAATAGGTAAGAAAAACGTGTCCAGTGTTATTGTATTCCTCTGCCAAGAGTTCTATTCCGTGTATGTTGCACAAACTGAACGATCGCAAACGGTTATGTATGATTCGTTCATAGCACGAAACATATGCATTCTTCGTCAAGCTGTGAAGCAGTCTGTTTCTTTTATGCAACAGTTATTTTCTTTTAGTATTTGATTTTCGAACTATTATATAAACATTATGTAGCCTTCAGTTCTTCATAAAGTACCTTTCCATACTGATCATCATGATGTACTTAAGCATTCAGTTCTACTTGTGTATTTCTATTTTTGAAAAGTCGAGGGTCCTATACTTCCACACCCCTGTTGTCTCGCCCTCAAGGGTAACATGTACACTTTTGGTCACTTTTGGTATCGCGTAGTTTCTTTCTTAGTGATTGAAAAATATTGGTAACTAAAAACAAGATATACGTTATACTAAACAACAATTTCATGGATAACATGTCTAAATATAAACTAAAATACAAGAAAATTCCCATTGAACAGTTCATACAGATATAAACGAAGATAATCTAATTAGATAAATGCCGCCTAATATAAATGGGAAAACAATGGAAAAGTAATACATTTAGTTTACAAGCTCAACTAATAAACCAAAGATAACCTAAATAGTCCACGAACAGAAATGCACTTACAAAATCTGTAATATCCCGAACTAGAACTGTGGCATGGTCTCTAATCCCACGAAGCGGCTCCAGACTTACACACGTATGCGACTAGTTCTCTACTGAGCTTTCCAATTCCTATCAGTTTAATTTTCTATACTTACTAGTGTATATATAGGCAAAAAATATCTAAAAATATACTAAAGATTTACGTAGATAGATGAATAACATGTTGCTAAAAGAAAGGGCTAGGCAGGGTGTATACGGGTGAATCAACTAAAATAATACGCAAACGCTATGCATAATGTATAATAATGATGACAAAATCCCGTGCCGTTATCCTAAAAAAAGAAAGGGGAGCACGCGAATGCTATACATCAGAGATGATGCAAGCATTGTGACGCACTACTACAGGGGGAGGACCCGATAATTATATGATTGTATGCAAAACATTCGAACGTAAATAAATGGCCTAACCGCACAAAAGAAACGAAAGTAATATTGCGTAAATATTAAAGTCAAGTAATGAATGTATTGAGTAAGTCCAAGCGCTTTGTTTTACACCTGTGGTCGCTACGTTCCTGGTATTTGGGGTGCAATAAGTTGTCAATAGTCATTGTCTACACTTTTGCTGTTGAATTGCTATTTTTTTACTTATTCTTCTGATATTTGAAACCAGTTGGTCTCTAATGAGAATTTAACTAAACTAACTGAGCTAAATATTGACAGTCTCAAAGATGCAAGCACAGTTTCAATGCTTCCTACAGACGTATGTAATAACCGTTGCAGTATTTATATGAAAAGTGTTCATGGGAACCAACAATCTATTCTTTGTTGTAAATGTAGAAACCATATTCACATCAAATACAATGATACCTCCTCTGCAGAATATGAATCCCTTAAAAAAAACTACTTATTGGAACTGTATCTCTTGTACAATACAGAAGTATTCCCAGCTTTTCCTTTCACCCTAGAAACTGATGATGTTCTGCTAAGTAGTAATGCTAGGTATCTACCTTCAATAGTTGATTTATTTCCATCTTTGCAAATTCTTTCTAAACAGCAAAATCTTCCAGACCTTTCTTACTATGATATAGATGGAAGTATTGTGCCTGACAATGATTTTAACTACTAAAATATTCAGGAGTTTCAGTCTATTGAAACATCTAATAAGGATATTCTTCTCTTTCACTTGAGCATAAGGAGTCTCCACCTACATTTTAAAGGAGCTTTTTACTCTTCTAACTAACATAGGTGTTGGCCTTGATATCATAAATCGTTCTGAAACGAAAGATACTATTGAGTATACTATTCCTCTATAACCACAAGCACTAATATTCCTGGATACAGTTTTGCAAGACATCATCACAACGTGCTGTTGATGTGGTTTGTATATAAAGTCTAGCTTTAAAGTTGGTGAAGGAATAGATCTGAGTATGTCTACATTCAATCTTGAGATATATGGAATAAAATTCAGAACCAAAATCTGAAAATTTTTTATGGTGTGTTTTACACACCCACAAGTAATAATCTCCTCTTTTCTATGTAATGGCTCATCAACTTAGGGATTCTTTTATTAAACATATCTTGCAACCCTTTTATCATTGCTGAAGAAAGGCCTAAGGTCTTTCTCTTTTCTACCATTCTTCTCTTTCTCGAAAGTGATCTCCCATTCCCAGAAAATTCTGCAACCAAATGATATGATTACGTATGAAATTTTCAAGTTTGTTTACAAATGTTTGAATGGTCACTCACCTTCTCATTTTATGAACTATTCGTGGCTTAGTAACACTGTTCATATTCACGAAACTCGTCAGACAGCTGGGGTGACGTTTTTCAATCCATAAGAGATGGCATTACAATATGGTCTCAGATCATTAAAACATTTTGGCACTAACCTCTAGAATGGCATTCAAACTTTTGTCAAAATTTTTGCATATCGACATTTAATACTTTCAAGTCAAAATTACAAGAATTCTTCATTAATGGCTATGATCTCTAACTTCTAACTCAATCAAATGTCAATTTCACCCAACAAACTCAGTGCTCTAAAATCCAAGCTAATTGACTTAGCACAGGCTTGATGTGGCACCCCAGTCGACCTAGGAGATTTCAATATGCATTAAGAGCACTTTCAGGATATAAAGTCCTTACGTTGCAATGAACAGATCCTTATTACAAAACCTGATAAAGGATCTGGCGTCGCCATTTTAAACAAAGGTCAGTACATTTAAACAATGGGCTGTGTTCTTGACGATAAAGCCAACTTTTTTAACATGGGTGGTGTAGACTTGCATGACAATACGGCCAAGAACGAGCAGAAGTTGCAAAATCGTCTCTTAGACTTATTACACCAAAACACCCTGGCTCCTGATCTTAATGATAGGGTTGAGCCCACAGGCTCACAACGACCGCGAATGTAAGGCTTGCCTAAAACACATAAAGAAAACATCCCACTTACGCAGATTTTATCTATGAGAGGATCTTTCCAGCACGATCTTGCTAAGTGGTTAGCAGAAATTTTGGTACTGCTACTAAAATTATACTCCTCACATTGCGTAACAGATTCCGTTACATTTGCTAACTTTATCCAAAACTGAAATCTTGAACGCTCCAAATCATTTCTATGCTCTTTTGACATGAGCAGTCTCTTGACAAAAGCCCCATTGGATGAAACCATAGCGATTTGTACTGATGCTTTGTACTGATGTCTCCTTGATTGTCCGCCATTACCTGAGGACACATTCAGGGAATTGATGCTAATTGCTACTCAAGGAGTTTAATTTAGTTTCAACAACCAGATATATAAACAGTTAGACAGTGTGGCAATGGGTAGCCTCTCGAATCCGGCATTAGCAAACATATTTGTTGACTTTCATGAAAGTAGACTTTTTAACAACACCGCAAAACCAGGTATGCACTTTTGAGATGTGGATGATAGTTTTCTCATCTATGGTTCCAAGCTAGATTGTGACCATTTTCAAGAGAAATTCAGCTCTAAAATTGAAAATAGAGAAGGAAGGCAACAACTCTTTCAATTTTCTAGATGTTTCGGTAGAGAGAGATGGCACTTGATTTCCTACAAGTATTTACAGGAAACCATCGTTTACTGGGCAATACATCCGTTGAAATTCCTTTAGCCCAAAGACAGGACAGATCAGCATAATTAAAATGTTAGTTCACAGGGCACTTATGACTTGCTCTAAAACTAAATTAGGCTCAGAGCTTGAAAAACTAAAAAAACTGCTCATCGAAAGCGGATATCCAGCAGATGTTCTACTTTCATGCATCAACCAAAAATTAGCAAACTTTGCAGCAGAAAGAATATTCTGTCTAGAAAAGTACCTAGTAGACCTAAAATTGCCCTGGATTGGTAATGTTTCATCAAAGTGTGAAAATCAAATTAGTAGAGCCATTAAAGCTTGTTACTATGCTTTGAAGCCCCATGTAGTTTTCAAAGCTAGAGTTATGCAACCATCTGCTACAAAGACTGCGTTCCTAACAACTCAAATAAGTTGTGTCGTTTATGAATTTTTGCAGCGTTGTGAAGCTTGGTATGTAGGACGCACTATGCAGAGACTAGCAGACAGCTGAAAAAATAAAACCGCAAAAGAGCATCCACCTCGTATCTGTAAAAACATTGAACTTAAATTAATTGTAAGTCGGTCATAGGAAAACACCTTATTGCAAGTCCAGAATGCACAAAAACAAATACAGACGATTATTTTAGGATCATTGGACAAACAAGATTGTCTTTTCATTTAAGTATTTTGGAATCTGTTGACATCAAGAGTCAACACCCAGCCTTGTGCAAACAAAAAGAGTTTGCTTTCTCATTAGGACTCTTCAGGTAAACAACAGTAATAGGTCCTGATTGGTCACACTTGGGGCCAATTAGACGCATCCTATCACATTGACCACATCTGGATACATACTTTTCGGTTAACCTTTAGGTCACTATCCGAGGTTTTCATACTCCCATGAGTATCGGATGAGAAACGCTTTTAGTGAGTGAAAAGAACGTTGCCCCTTTTTTGTGTTGTGATAAAGTTCTGGATTACGAACAGACTATGTAATTAGAAGTCTTATGGCGTACCTCTCAATTTTTCTCTAGCCAGACAAAATACTGTGATTCTTTTACAATAATGTGCAGATTATTAATCTTCTTCAAGCTTGTCCCATTTTTAATCTTCTTCACGATTGTCCCATTTTTAATCTTCTTCAAGCTTGTCCCAGTTTTACTGCTTGATCGTTGCAATAGTTCTCATCACCCTAGTAACCCTTTTCATGCCAACCCTCTCATTTACTTCCTATTTCTCTTTATGCCTTCCAACTACCCAGCATTTGTCTGCCCCTATTTTCCCTGCTTGTGGCTTCACTTGCATTTTTCTCTGCTTACTAGTGCTTTGTCCCTCTTAATGGACAGTTCACCTCATTCTAGACTTTCTGCAACCTTTTTGCTATCCTCTTAAATTCAATCTTCTCAGTGATTTGGCCCGACCACAACTAGTCCAATCCGTGCTAGAATGCTGGATGAACACTCACCTTAAGGATCTTTTTGTTTCATTTTCTGTGAATTTTATTTGCACAGTATTCTTTAGTTACAGCCTTGGGGAAAGAGATTCTTTCCATTGCAGTTAACTCATAATGGAAATCTGAACTTGGCTAGCTATATCTTGGTGCATTCTAATTTCTGTTTGTACCAACTAGACACTTTTGTACACATTCCGCTATTTTTTTGTTGCAAAATGTGAAATTCTTTCTCTTTTAATTGTTATATAATTGAGACTTAATGATTCAGAAGTGCTGAAAGTAAAGTATTTTCTTGTTTCACTTTACTAGCTAACGTTGTTTGACTTTTTGCACTAGAAACTCCTACGGATTACTCTGAAGAAGAGACAAAGGAAGGTAATTTATGCATGCATATGTAATTAGAAAAGTATGATATATTTGAGGAGAATGCTTTATGGGATTTGTATTTAGAAGCTGTGCCTTTCACAAATATCTAACATATAAATTTTCAAATGGAATACGATATATTGATTATGAATGATCAATGGGAAGAGAATATGCCAGTTCAGCAAATAGTATTTACTGTTGCTTTGCAGCTTTCTTGTTGTGCAGTAGATGCAGACTTTACTAAGACTGTTCGTATGGTCTCTAGTTACATCTGTTACTTAGTATTATTATTATTGCTGTTGTTGTTGTTGGCTCGTATGCACACTTCATAGTGCTTTTGGTATTCAGTTGTTGTGGTATGCATAGAGCAAAAAATTTGTATTCTCTGAACACAGCTCTCCAATATAACAGTAAGATAATCCTGATCATTGTGTTGATAGAATGAGTGATTGAATTTTGATACTTTACTTTAGGATTTGAGTTGGGTTGGAAATGAGAGCGGAAATCTTTCCGCAGCAAAATTTTCCAGCATCAAAATTTTATAGCATCGAAGTTTTTGGAGGGTGAAATAGGCATTTCTTTATGCTTGTTTTTTTAATCTTCACTTCGTATCAAAAGACCCATTTAAATATTAACGTACCTTAAACAATTAAGAGATCATACTATTTGTACAACTTCAAGAAGGTTGATCAGGTCTTTCCTTAGCATCTGTCATCCACTTGGATTATCATTATCATTGTACACATTTGCATTCTAATCATCATCCCTACAGCATCCTTAGTTTTCTCATCTATTGTAGTTTTAGCCTTATTCCATTCCACTAAGTACAGATTAATTATTTAGCTCATTAATCTCGCTCTAAAGATGTTTTAAGGGTGCAGCAGCATGGTGGTATACATTGTCTTGGGGGGACAGGTGAAAATAGGCGCCCCTTTTGGCATGATCATCCTAAATTATGCATTGCAAGCTAACGAAAACTTAAACTTCTATTGATCATCAGGAGTCACTGAAACGCTTATATTCCTACTTATGCTTGCAAGGAGTTGCTGAATTTTCATTAGATCTCCCAATTTTCATTAGAATTGAATTTTCATTAGGACTTCCTCAGAAAACGACCTTGTAAAATCTAAATGCGGATAAAGCTTGACAGCCAATGAAATGGATTAATGGCATGTCAATCTCTGAATATACATATGCTAAGGGTACAGAGGCATACTTCCTTTGGAGATTTTAATATTTAGACATTCTGAATTCGGATCCCATGGTACCATTTAACTGCGTGGGTGCCACAAGATTATCTAAGTTGCAATCATATTGTCAAGAATGAATTAAAAAGAAGAACCTTCAATTCTAATGACTGTGAAATTCCGAAAGCATGTAAGGATATTTTTCATCAGTTCATGAAGCAGTACAGTTTGACTATGGAGAGCACTGTGAAATAAATTCCAATTGTAAAGGAGAGGGCTTCTTGTTCCCCAGAGCATATAAGTAGTAAAAAGCATTTTGAAATTGCTGCTTGTAAACATAAAGTGCTGCGAAGCACTTTTGAACAATTCTAAGTTCATTATTGATGATTGGGACTCTACATGCTAATTGGACTTTTCAGTATCCCAAATTACATGGTTGTCAAAATACCTTTCTCCAAGTTATCCGATATCCAGAAATTAAAAGAGGCACTCAGACTAGACAAACTAATTGTAGGGTGCCAGAATTTTAGTTACTACCAAACTCAAAGGGTCCCTTGCTTACCCATTACATCAGGGGTATCAAGCATATGACCCGTAGGATGGATCCATTACACCAAGATCTGCATTATGGCCAAGGAAGAAGTTTTGAATAGAGTGAAACCTAAGGATATTTTTTCTCACCTGCAGCAACTGACACATAAAACATTGCTTTGACCAATTTATCGCCATTATCTAGTAAACCAGATAGAAAACATCCATTAAATTTTACATATCTTAAAGTCGTTATTACTTAGTCATTACACACAAGCCCCATCATCATACATGACCCATGTGACGTCATACAATACCCTATTTGGCCCCTGGGCCACAACATAGTCATAAGAAAGACTGTAATCTAGCAACTGTCAATGGGCTATTGTTTTAACTTATTTTGCTGATATTTTTCGCTCCCAGTTCAATTGAGAGTGCATCAATCTGACTTCTGAGAGTACCAAGCCAAGGAGTTGTAGCTGTTGTACTCAAGTATACCCCAGAGATTGCTAAATTACTAGGAGGATGTTCGGAGAACACTGCTCTACCTTTTGGTATGATTCAGATCAAATGGAATATTTCAATATAAATAAGGAGATTGAGGTTTTTTGCCAATGCTATCGTGGCTTAGGCCCATTCAGTGGAATAAATTTCTTTGTCGAATACCATCTACTTAACCTGAATATGAAATACTCACATGTAACGCAGTGTAATGATTGTTTTGCAAGCCACTTGATTTTTAGTAATATCAACTTTACTTTGAATTATCTACTTGGCAACAAAATGAGTCATTGTTCCCATTGTTTGCAATAGCATAAGGTCTCGTCTCCTTTGCTCACTATGAACAAGTGTCTATGCCGGAAGCTCAACCTTCCTAGAAATCGATAGAGTTTCATACTGAAGAAAAATTATCTGGAACTATTTAACATTCATAGCACATAGCTTACTATGAACAGGTCGAATTCTCAACGGCTGCGTTGCCGTTGAGACATGCGGAGAGGAGTGGTCACCCTTAATCAGGGATATGGTTCAGGGGTTACAAAGTAAAGCACCACTATGCTTCCTAACATGTTTCATGCAGGGTCGTACAAACGACTTCAAGCGACCAAAGCTGGGGCTTTCCCCTACCTCTTTGCATATGTTGGGGGGTTTGACAGAAAGGGCAAAGTTAATAGACGGGGGATGTTTATTTGACACCTGAGAGTACTAGGTTGCTTATAAACAGGTTTCATGTAAGAAAGACGTTTAACAAAAATAAAATATATGAAAAATTGTACTTCATTGTTCATAACCATATTGTTTCTAAGCATATTGCAAGCTAGCTACATAGTGATTCTCTGTCTTGCTTCATATAGACAACCACCTAGAATCCATCGTTTTTTAAGCACATGCCTAGAAAGATTCTAGTCCCAGGATAATTGCATGACCTTCCTTCGCTTGCAGTTTTGGAATTAGAACATGAACCATTGCTGTACTCTTTGGTTTAGTTTGAGGACAGACCTGACAGTACTTGAAAAAGTCATGTAATTCATTGTTCATGTGTGGCCAAAAATATTGCTCTTTCACCTTCTGCAGAGTGAACTTTATCCCTAAGTGACCAGAAAATGGACTGTAGTGAAACCCATGCATAATTGACTGCACTAGGTGTTCTGGAATAACAAAGACATATTGAGGCAGAAATTTGTCAAAACATAGGCTTTACACAAGCAGCCCATTAACTATATGTACGTTTTCCCAACAATACCAAAGGATTCGCCGCATTTGTTCTCGGCCGCATACAAAATAAGGTGGTTTTGGCATATTATCTAACTTGAAAGTTATAACTGTTGAAGTATAGGGATCGTCTAGTTGGGCTTGCAGTAGGTTGTAGCCAGGAATCATGGTGGTGGAAAAGTAGGGACGGGTGAATGCTGAGGGGCAGAAGTACCAAAGGAATCGCAGGGTTGGTGTGGTAGGCGGGAAAGGGCATCAGCATTTTTATTGGCAGTGCCTGGCCGGTGTTTGATGACAAAACGAAATTCTTGACATGCCATGATCCACATGTCAAGCCACCTTTTTGGCTCAAATGACTGAAGCCACTGTAATGCACTATCATCAGTGACAATGGTGAATTCTCTCCCCAAAGACATTCAAAGAAACTCCCATAATCCTTCTGGGGTAATGAAGGCAGATTCCTCGTGATCTTCTGGTGAGATACCTATCTGCCAATAACCAGATCGAAGATCTAGGGTGCTAAACATAGTGGATCCTTTCAGAGAGTCTAGAAGATCGTCAATTATTGGGAGGGGGTGAGCATCCTTTTTTACAGCATTTAATTTATGATAACCAACACAAAAGCGAAATTTGCCATCTTTTTTCTTGACAAGGACAATGGGGGATGCCAATGGGGAATTGCTTTGTTGAATGAGCCCTGCTCCAACATCTCAGAGATCTGGTTATTTACTTCCTCTCAATAGGCATATGGGAATTACTGCATGTATTGGCGGATGGGGGCCGTAGTCCCCGTATCGATTTTGTGAGTTATTAAATCAGTATAACCTAGACTTTCATTGAAGATATTGAAGTATTTCAGGAGTGTATCTAACATTACTTTGCTATATTGTTTGTTCGTGGAAGGGCTCATGGCTGCTTTTAGTTCAGCTCTTTTCTTTATATTACTGAAGGTCCGGCAAGCACATACGTTATCATCGCTGGAATGAGAGCCTTTTGTATTAGCAGCAGAGGACAATATTTCGATTGGGGGGCAAAAATCATGTATTTCCTGTCCGGCTGGCAAAGTCATGTGACAATTAGAGGTTTTCATAATGCGAAGGAAAGCTTGTCTACCCTCTGCCTGATTGACTGAATAGGCAACTAAAAACTGGGCTGGTAACAAGTCGTTCTTAGTGGGTACTACCAAGCCTAATTGGTCTTTGGCACTTTTTGGCACTTGAACTACAACAACAGCTTCAGCTGTACCTGGTAAACTCACACAATTAACTACAGTGATAGTAACTGGGCTCCTTGAGGGACACTGAGAGAGCATGCTAGGCGCTTGCTGTGATTTAGTAGCTACACCATCACTAACAACCTCGTTGGAAGGAATGGGCAAAGAGGTCTTATTTTGTGGAGTGAGGGGTATTTTCCCATGATGACCGACCAGAAAGTAAGCACCTGAGGGTTCTCTGGTTAATGCTAACCCTTTCGAGGTCAGAAAGGCCCATCCAGGAACACATTCTAGTGGGGAGAATAGTTTGCAAGAAACCAAACATCTACCCCTATAAATATTGCCATTACCTGGAAAAGGAAGGGATGCTTGCACAACCCCATACACATCTAAGGGAAGGCCGTTGATGCCACCACATTGGTGGCCAGTTGTCTCAACAATTCGCTCACACTTTATGTTGTTGAGCGTATCACAAGATAGAAATGAGACCATTGACCCTGTGTCAATCAAAGCAGGGAAATTCAAATTGCCAAAATGACAAGAAACCAGGGGCTGACTAGGGGCTGCAAAGGAAGCTGTGCAGGAGCCAGCAGAGAAAATACAGGGGTGACCTTCAACCCAGCCCTCTATTGAAGACTTACCAATGTTTAAAGACTTACCAATTACAGTTGAGCTTGGTGAGGATCTGATATAACTTTTTGCACACTGGTGTTCACTGTGTCTCCAGCCCAAACAAAAATCACATTGCATGGTATATGGGCAAGTATTCATAAAGTGGCCAAGTCCATTACAATTAAAACAGCGGTGGTATTACTTATTCCATCTACCTTTATTCTTGCGTTACTGCTGATGAAATCCATTGCGTGGCCTTTCAGAGAAGATTGGATTGGCAAATCCACGCGCTGATGAGATGGAAAGGTGCGGGGGAGGACACCATGGCTTCACGATGCCTTTGTCGTCCCTGTAGGGCTGATTCAGTGGCAGTCATGGTTTCATGGAGCTTGCCAATATTTCTTGCCAGCTGACCATCATCACTTCCAGTGGTTGTCTTGGCGGCAATTGCCAAATGCATGAGATCGGATTGACTGATGGCCCAAAAACGTTTTGCAAACTTCTCCATTTCCTCTAAGGATAGCGTGGGGTTTGCTTCCAAAAGTTTCAGACACAGATCTTCGGGCAAACCTCGCATAAATTGTCTACTCAACAGTGCTTCACAGGCTTTTTATGAAGAGAAGGAATGGCCTTGGAGAGTAACTCTTTTAATTTCCAGATGAAAAAAGTAGGATCCTCGACAGGCGTCAGTCGGTGACTCTCAAATTCGGAAAAATTCGCCTCACGATCCACAATAGGGCAAAAAGAGGATTGTAAACTGTCCTTCAAATGTTGGTAGGAATCTTTTGCCTTGTTCGGCAGTGCGTGGAAGTATATAGCTGCAGGAATGCTGGCAAAACACACAACCTCTTCTCCTCGTTCCAATTATTGGTGGTTGTACAGCATTCAAATTGACGAAACCATGTGACGATATTTCCTGAATCAAATTTCTCGTGCTGAATTGTTGATGCTGCCATTTTGCTTACAAATCTTCGTCACATCTGTCACCAATGTTAAAGCTATTGCTGGGTTCTCGAAGATTTAAACATAAAAAGCAGGTCTTTATTGTAGCTCGAACTCCAATCAACTGTCTAAACACTTTCGGCCAAGTGATTATAAACATGGCTACTACATGCTAGCCATTACGCTAAAGGAGTGTTGCGACATCAATCACAAAACAATCTCATAATGTATCAAGTATTCCCTAAAGAGAATTGTAAAACAAATCCTATATTACGATCAAGATATCTTACATTTCTTACAGAAAATTTATCGTTTTGGATAGAATTTTACCACATGAATCTATCATGGTTACTTCTGAATCAAGTTCGCTATACACCAACATCTCTCACTATGACAGGAGCATGTGGCATTCTACGTAATTTACTTAGAACGGACATTTCCTAGTCTGCAGTTTGAGAAGAAAGATTGGCCTTATTAAAACTTTAGTTCACAGGGCACTTATGATTTGCTCTAAGGCTTAATTAGGTCCAGAGCTCGAAAAACTAAAACAACTGCTCGTCGAAAGCGTATATCCAGCAGATGTTCTACTTTCATGCATCAACCAAAAATTTGCAAACTTTGCAGCAGAAAAACATTTGGTCCAGAGAAGTGCCCTGTATACCTATTATTGCCTTGGATTGGTAATGCTTCATCAAAGATTGAAAATCAAATTAGTAGAGCCATTACAGCTTGTTGCTATGCTGTGAAGTCCCATGCGGTTTACAATGCTAGAGTTATCCAACAACCTGCTAAAAATGTTGCGTTCCTACCACTCAATAAAGTTGTGTCGTTTATGAATTTTTGTGCCAATGTGACACGTAGTATGTGGGACCCACTAGGCATATATTAGCAGACAGAGTGAAACAGCACATCCCCATGAGCATCAGGAAGAAACATTATCCTGCAATAGAACAGTCACCTCGCATATGTAAAAACAACAAGTCTAAAATTAATTGCAAGTCAACCATAGGACAACACCTTATTTCAAATCCAGAATGCGCCAAAACATATACAGATGAAAATTTCTGGATCATTGGATAAACAAGATTCTCTTTTCATTTAAGTGTTTTGGAATCTGTTTACATCAAGCCTCACAACCCAGTCTCGTGTAGACAACAAGAGTTCGTCTTCTCACAGGGATTCTTCAAGTAATCAATGATTAATAGGCCATAATTGGCCATTCTTGGGGCAATTGAGACGCATCTTATCACATGTAACTGCATCTGGATGCATGTTTCGGTAAACCTTTAGGTCACTATCCTACGTTTTTATACTCTGATGAGTGTCGGATTAATAAAGCTTTTAAATTTTTCAAAAGAATATTGTCGCTTTTTTGTGCAGTTCTATTTTCTGAATACCCAGTAGCTACCATTGAAGTACTTGGCTCTCTTCCGTCACTTTAATGTGCTATAGGATGCTGAACAGATGTAGCACTTTGATGTTGATGCACAATCTAAGAAATAGGCTGCTATACGAACTCATCATCATCATCATCATCATCATCATCATCATGTGCCTTCCGCCTTTAGCAGGTTGGCTACCATGGATCGCCACTTCTCTCGTTCTTGTGCCATTCTAATGCTCTCATTATAGTTTGATTTAGTCCATTCTTTGATGTTGTCCATCCACATTGTTCTTGGTCTGCCGCATCATCTTTTTCCGTTAATTCTGCCTTCTACTAGTAGTCTTTGTAGTCCGTCTCTTCTAATCAGGTGCCCAAAGTAGCTACATTTTCTCTGCTTGACGGTGTTTATTAATTGTTGTTCTGTTTTCATTAGTTCCAACACTGCGTCAATGCTTTTATGTTCCGTATATGAAGTTTTTAGCATCCTTCTAAAGATCCACATTTCAAAAGCTTCTATCTTTTTTGTTAGGCTGTTAGTCATAGTCCATGTCTCTGACCCGTATAGCAGTGTTGACCACACATAACATTTGGCTAGTCTTAACCTAAGTTCTATATTAATACTTCTTGATGTTAGCTTCTTTGACATATTTTCAAATGCTGATCTTGCTATTTCTATCCTTCTCCTGATTTCTTTTTCACTTCTTGCATCTTCCGTTGCCATGTGTCCTAGGTACACCATATTTTTAACTTGTTCAATTGGTTTTCCTTCAATAGTGATGTTAATTTTTGGCACTGGGTCTTGTCTGCTTACAACCATTGTTTTTGTTTTGATCACATTCATTTCCATGCCATATGGTTTGCCTTTTTCAGTAACTGCTGTGACTAGTTCTTGTAGGTCTAAAGTACATTCAGTTATCAAAGCTGTATCATCTGCATATCTCATGTTGTTCATATTCTCACCACCTAAAACAATTCCCTTCATTTCTTTAACCTCCCTAAATATTTTCTCTGTGTATAAGTTAAATAGATTTGGTGACAATACGCAACCCTGTCGAACTCCTTTCTTTATTTGAAAATCAGTTGTTATTCCATGATCTGTTCTTACTACAGCTGTTTGTTCCCAGTATAATTTAGTTATTATTTGTAATTCTTTATCATTCACTCCAGTCTCAGATAAGCATTCTATCATTTTTGAGTGCTTAACACGGTCAAAAGCTTTGGTGTAATCAATAAAACAGATATATACATCTTTCTGCACATCAATAGCTCTTTCACAGATTGTTCTTAGGTTAAAGATTCCTTCCCGTATTCCAGTCCCAGGTCTAAACCCACTTTGTAGTCTGCTTACTTCTTTATCAATCTTGTCTGTAATTCTCTGTTGTATTACTTTGAGTAGTAATTTTGTAACATGGCTCATAAGATTGATAGTTCTGAATTCAGTGCAATTCTGTGCTTTGGGTTTCTTTGGTAGTGTAACAAAAATTGACTGTTTCATGTCTACTGGAATAAATCCACTATTATAGATGGTGTTACATAGATCGGTAATTATGTCAAAATTGTATTCATCAAGTGGTGTTAGTGCTTCAGTTGACAACTCATCTGGCCCTGGTGCTTTCCCATTTTTCATTGCCTTTAATGCTTTGGTCACTTCTTCCTTCATTATATTTTCTCCACTTGTTACTGTAAATTGAGGCATTTCTTCTCTGTTGTCATCATACAGCTCTGTGATGTATTCCACCCATCTTGTTGCAATTTCTTCTTGATCAAATAGGAGTTTACCATTCTTGTTCTTGATAGTAAGCTCTTTCACTTCTAGGAGTTCTACTTCTTCACATTTTCCTCTCAGCCATTGTTCTTTTGCGTTTCTGCATGCTGTTGTTATCTATATAGTCATATTTTTCTTTATCTCTATTTTTGTACTTCTTCCTTTCTTCCATAAGTTCCAATACATCATTTTTCATCCATTCCTTTTTCTTTTTCTTTTCAAATTTGGGAATGACTGCTTTCAATGATGTTTGAACACAATTCTTAAATGTCTTCCATTTTTGCTCAGATCGTTCTTGTGATTTATTTGGTGTTTGCTCGGTCTCTTCGATATTTAGTATGTTGTACCGGTTTCTGATTTCGATATTGTATTTTACTCTGTGCTCATCTATACTAAGAAGGTTTAGGTCTAACTGTTCCTTTCTAATTGTGTTCCTAGTCTTTTTCAGCTTAACTTTGATTTTAATCACCACAGGGTTGTGATCTGAATTGATGTCTGCTCCGCTATACGAACTATAAGTGTATTAATAGGTGCTCAACTTGGAAGTTGTACTTGTGACATTTGCTGCTGGCTCACTCAATGTCTTGAACTCTGTATTTCATTTAACATTTTCATTATTTGAAGCTTAGTCGTAGATTTTTAACTTGGCTCAAAGATGAATAAGAGTCATGTCTTGCATGACAAAAGCTTGATGTGTTATAATTTTCACCTCCACTTTCATTTCCATCTAGGTCAAGCTCAGATAAATTTCCCAATCCACTTTGTGTGCTACTTGGTGAACTGCTGCTGTAACCCTCTTTTGATAGATCACGGTGTCTGAAGTTTGTTGTTCCTCTCTTGTGTCTGATATAAAATAGTAACCACCTTAGGTACTCAAATTCTTCATTCTCCTCTGGCACTGCATCACGTCCAGAACCAGACCTTGCTACTCTCATTCGTCTGAAATACTTGGAAGAATTAGTTCTGATTGTATTATATCTCTTCTTTGCCTAGTCGACTTTCCTTCTAATTTCTAAGCTTACCTTTTTCCATGCATTGTTTTTCTTTAATGGAACTTTGACAATTTTGCATGTTTTATCGTATATAACTCTGTGTTTGTGGCTATGGTTCATAAATGTTTCATTATCGATTTCATAAATATCTGCCTTTTTGTAAACTGTTCTATAGCAAAATTTGGTACTAATTGATCAACGGGTCTTTCTTGCTTAGTTGTGATTGGCCTAATCATGTCATGTGGAACACAAAAACATTAGGTCATCGGTGATGCATCGCAGATGAGTGTTTCGTATAATTTAAAGTCGGGAATGGTATAGTTTAACGGTGATGCCGGGAAGCATCGTAACGATCGGGAAAGCAGAGTATGGTTCGATTTTCCATATGCTGTTACGTTATCGCCGATACATCGCAGACGTCAGACCAAGAGTAATTCAATAAAAAACTTTTTCCAGCTAACTATCACTGATGGAGCTTTGAGAGAGTCAAAGACTGTCTGAGACGCTCTTAAGTCTCCTTACAATTATATGGAAACCAGTCCACAGGGGTATTGAGTGTGGGTGTATCAACATAATTTACAGTTAGAGTGTGAAATTTACCAGTTACTGACAAAATTTATTCGTTATGGTGGCTATTGACAGTAATTAACGAAGTGCTAATGGACCTGTAACGATGATAATATAAAATCCAACATTCAAATCTACCTGAGAAAGTTCTTGGTGGCATTCTGCTTTCTTTAAAGGCTTAGTTTTGGTCTGATGACATCTTACGGGTAGATGTTACTGCCTTCAAATGTTATCCATAGAGGAACTATTTTATTTCAAATCATTGCTATCATCAAAACAGTGGGTAGAAGGTCCTACTGTTTACATTTCCATCCATATCAATTTCTTAATTCATCAATAATCAGAGCACAGCGTAGTGATTCAAGGAATTTTCCAAGTCAATATCTGGAAGGAAGCAATGATGCTGAATTTGCCTAGTATTTTAGAAGTAGCCGAGAATTTGCCCTCATACATTTCTTCTTATTAAAAATGTTTGCAAGACAGTTGATGCTAGGGCAAAAAAGTGGTTCTCATAAATGGAGACATATATTTAACTTTTGGTGAACTATTTTTGCCGAGAATTTTCTGACTTGATGACATCTGAGGGCAATTTTTCCCCCTTGCCCTGAGAATAACCACTACTATTTCCCTTTCATGCATGTGAGCATTGGACTGTTCCAACTCACAATTGCCCTCCTTCCATAATTAATTAAACAGCTCTAAAAACCATAGCAACAGGTTGCTAACATGTTGATCAAGCCTTGCTTTCATCCACAATGGCTTAAAGTTTTGGAGTTAATCTCCTCACTTTGTTAGAGATGGTGTGGAGAGAATTGCAGTAAGGAAACGTGGAAAATTATCTGATATGACTAGAGGAGCATCTTTCTTTTTGGTGCTGCAGAGATTCGCTGGGCCTAAGAGGTGCACCACAAATTTAACAAGTCTGACTCACCTTCTGGCCAATTATATTGCATGATGACTCCTATTGATTTTACTTTTAAAGCTTTGCACTGCAAGCAAGCCTTAACTGTATAGCAGCTCCAGCGCGTGACGATACTCTAGAATATGCAGTAGAGAATTTAACGCAAATATCACCAAGATTTCCACCCTGTTTTCATGCATCGCTGTATACTGGTCATTTCATGATCTTTCTCTGACGCTTGTCTTTCCATTTCATCTAATCTAACTTCAAAACACCACATCCATTCCACTTCTAAGCATACATATGAGAAACTCAGCTTTCTTTCTAGAGCCTGTGGCTATTTCTCACCCCCTCAGCTGTTAACTAATTACCAATCTCAGATTTGACTCTCTCTAGAGTACTGCTCCCATATCTGGGGTGGTGCTCCTAATTCTTCTCTCCATCTTCTCTATAAAGTCCAATCTAAAGCAATGCATTGCATCAACAATCCAAGCCTCACCAATTCTCTCCAGTCTCTCTCCCATTGTCGTCTGGTGGCTGACCTTTCCATTTTCTACTACTATTTTTATGGAAATTACTATCTGGAGATCAAGAATATCAGTCCTGATCCAGTGAGAGGTGTTCGAAAAACCAGAAGCTCTACTCAGTCTCACCCTTTCGAAGCTACGCTGCCTAATCAATGAACTTTAGCTCACAAATCATATTTCATTCCAAGAACTTCTGACCTATGGAACACGTTGCCTTTCTTTTCTTTCCCCGAAACCTACAACTTATCATCCTTCAAATCTAAAATCAAAAAACTTGATCTGATCTCTGTATTCACTTAAGCTTTCTCCCTTTCCGATTTTTTCCTTTTTCGGGGCATTGTTATAAGCCTTAGTGCCTATTTCTAACCACTCACTTCTCTTACTAGGATTTACTTACTTGCCAGAGGTTTTTTGTGCTTTTTTTACTTTCTCAGTAACTGGCACTGGCACAATCAAAATCATCAAATGTATTACTTCTCGCTTTTATGAATGCTTTGGCAGCTATCTTGAGACAAAAGTTTTGTTACATGTTTGCTCCTTTTGTTCATTTATTTGTTTGTTATCAGTGCCGTAACCACGGGGGGCAAGGGGGATGGAGCCCCCCAATAATTTCTTGTTAAAATAAGTTTTTCAGCTCCTCCGCCTCAACCATCGTGAGGCCTCCTCTGATATTGACTTCTAAGCCCCCCCCAAAATGAAAATCATGGTTACGGCCCTGGTTCTTATTCTTCTCAATGTTCTGTTTTTTTTAGTTCCTTTTCTAAGTACTATAAATTTTTGTATAGTATACGCACCACTCTTAGTCCGAACTCGGTGATTCAGTGTCTTCTTTTGGCTATAGGTGCATTGAAAAGAACATATTGTGTTTAGTTTATTTTTAACTCATGTTATGAAATTGAAAAAAGAATGAAAATAAAGAGCTGTATGTGCATATTTTCTTATATCTTATAGCATTTGTTTCCGCTCCCCCTCCTAATTTTTTGACCCACTGTTTACTAATCACTTGAATGTGTAAATGCATTTTCATATTCCTCCACACATGCAGCACTAGAAATTTTGAATTTTGAGCATGCCCATTCTTTTTGCTCAATTCTAAGCAATGGAATGCATTATAGCAAATATTTTCAGTTGCTACAATGCATTCCATTGCCTAGAATTTTAGTAGTGTTCGACGAAAGTTAATATTGCACGATTAAAACGCAGGTTAGTTGTGAATAAATTGCCTTGTATAAGTTAGTTCCTGGTAAACTCTAGTTGTAATTGAGCTAAAATAGCATTTTAGGTATTGCCTCTCATTTGCTATTCTTAGGCATATATAGTTTTTGGGTGTAAATAATATTCATTTTATTGACTTTAGTTATCTAATTTAATTCTTTTAGAAGCTGCTCGGGTTGCCAGTGAAGAGCCAACATTGTCAGACATTGCAGATAATTATAATTTTTTAGAAGAACTGGAAAAAAAGTTGGAGTACTTATCAATTGGTAGCATCAAGGACCTGATTTTGAGGTTTCCACTGTCTTACAAGGAACGGTGTAGCATCATGAGCAATGTATTGCCTTCTCGTGCCTTCTTTGCAAATCTTTTCAGAAAAAGGCCTACAAAACAATTGTCTGATTTACAAGGTCATCTTGAGAAGCGTAGGATGCCTAATAAAATGGTATTTAAGAACATCAATGAAGTATCACTTACCTCAAGTTGTACACTTGGTGAACTTGAAAAATATTGTGGTATGCAATACGTTTTGGATAACATAGCAGATAATTTGATTCCTGAGGATGGTACTTTGCTTCCAACCTGGAAGAATATTGCATCAGCAAGTGGTTACTCTTTACAGGAAATTAACTTGTTTTGCAAAGTACATCAGAATACAGAATTCAAAGCAAAACGATTATTAACATTGCTATGCTCAAAGAGTGAAAATTTGCCTGCTTTTATTCAAAAGTTGAATGACATAGGGAGAAATGACATTGCGCAACTGGTGGAGGATTGGCGTAATACCAGAATGGTAAGAGTTTTCATGTTATCGACAAAGTCTTAAGACGATTTCCTTGATATTGCCTTTATTGTATTCCGAAAATTTAGCATTATCTGGAACCTATCTTTTTCTCCTTCAACGGGCCTCTTCAGTGAAAGGTTCTTATTTTCAATTTGTATAAAATCGATCACGCTGATTTTCAATCTGTGATTTTATTTCTGGCATATTGCCGCATTGTCATTTCATAACAGTTTAAAGAGCGTTTTCAAAGTTTGAAATTGCTGAAGGAAATTCTCAGTTACCTACTTTCAGGTGCCAAATAAAGGCCATCCCACGTATCAATTTTTCGGTTTTTTCCAGCCCCCTGGAACTTATTAGGTCCCCTTTTTTATTACGTGCAAGGAAATTGACTTTAGTTTACAAGCCCCTATTTTCATGTCCTTCCTATCTAGTACAATTTATGCACAATATGTATTTCAAAATAGCGTTGTGCTGTATATATTTTAGCTTTTTGCCTTATGAAAACCTGTTTTTGTTCTTTCCGTCCATGTGTAGTCATTTAGCGCCTTTTCTCAAATTACAACCCTTCTTTAGTTTAGCCCCCGTTTGTTTTAAGCCCCTGTGTATTAAATATCGGAATTTTTTCGGAGCCCCTGTTTATTAGTAACGCGTTTTATACATAACATTATGTTTTCCTGTGAAAAAGTCAACAGTTGAAATTCCTTCTGCAAAGCTTAAATGCATACATGTCTACAGCGAATTGCAAGATATATCTAACTACGCAACAATAACAAACCAATTATCTGACGAGAAAAACAACTAAATATTTAACAACAGTTACAAAACTGCAAGGGTATTAGATGCTACTTAGATTACTAGAAAATTTGGATCTACTTTCCAGAGAATTCTTACAGAATTTCCTCAAACGTTTGGTTGTATTATGCTCCTCTTGGCTCATATGTACATAATGGATGAACTAGTATAACCTCTTTTTATGGTGGTCCTTTGGTAACGAATTCTTTTTCTGAACGCCAACGAGGCTCTGGACCAGCAATGGCCTGTGCTGGAACAAATCGTGGCTTAGAAAACCTCATGACAAACTAAAATTGTATCTTGAAAAGCAGCATAAAGGGGACTAGAGATAGTGTCTGGCTCAGTAGGGACACCAATGTGGCGCAGGTTGGACCCGACTGTCATCCTACTACTGTTGTCAAAACCAAGAAAACATAACAAAGGGATGAAAGAAAAACACAACATATATAGCAATGTGGAATGCACGAACACTGCTTCAAAAGGACTAATTAGATAATTTTATCATGGAAATGAGCAGAATAAAGTTGAGGATCTTCGGGCTGTCAGAAATGCGATGGAATGGTAATGGATTTTTCAAGAAAGATGACCAAGCCGTCCTGTATTCAAGGAACAATGAATATGGAAATGGAGTTGGTTTCAATGTGCACCGCAGTTTGAACAACAGCATTAAAGGCTTCTATGGAATCTTGGATAGAGTAGCACTACTGAAAATATCAAGCAAATATGTTGATATGTGCCTTTTGCAAGTTGATCCAACCATTTCCGAATCATCAGATGAAGAGCTTGACCAATTTTACAGTCAATTAGAAGAAGGCATGAAACAATGTAAAAGTAATGACCTCTTCCTTTTTATGGGGGACTTCAATGCAAAACTTGTTTTAGAAGAGGCTGAAAACGTGATAGGAAGTCACGAAATAGGAGTTATGAATGAGAGAGGTAGCTTTCTTCAAGAGTGGTGCCATGAAAATGAACTTTTCATCATGTATACCTGGTTTCAAAAGAGGATGAAAACTTTAGACCTGGAGAAGAGTAGACGGCATCATAAAGAACCAAATTGATTTTATATTGATCCAAAAACGATTCTTTTGCACCATTTTAGATGTTGATTATGATCGTAAGTCTTAAATGTATCTTTGCAATAATATGATTATGCTCAATCCCACAGTCATGCAGTGACGCAGACTGTGGGGTTGATCATAATCCTATTATTGCAAAGATACGTTTAAGACTTAAAATAATACATCAATCATATTCTTTCCGCCGCCGTATTGACTAGGATAAGTGTACTGTTGAAAGAAAAATCAGACTTTAGACAAATGCTCATGGAAAAGATCAAAATTGAACAGTATAGGGTTGCTTTCACGTAATAGCTGATGCTATGGAAAGTGCAACTGAACAGCCCCCGATATGGAAGAAAAGAACCACAAGAGTTGGGTCACTCCTGAAATTGAAGAATGGATGCAACGAAGAAGAAAAATGAAAATATCTAGGAATGAGCTTGAATATGCAGATACAAGTCAAGAGATAAAAATAAATTGCTGTCAAGCAAAAGAAGACTACTTAAATATCAAATGTCTAGAAATTGAGCAAGTATATAATGTAGCTTCAACAGTCGCTCATCACAAAATCAATGAGATCACTGGTAAATACAAAGGTCACAATGGGAAACATGCATGCATCATAGACGAATCAGGCAATACCATCATGGAAACTAAGGAGATTTTTGAACGTTGGGGAAGGTACATCACAGAGTTATACGACGACCCCAAAAGAGCAATCATTCCCATTTTGTTTGAAGGTGACTTGTCAGGTGCCGACATTTTAGAGCTAGAAAGTGAACAAGCAGTTAAACAGTCAAAAGTAAGCAGGGCAACGGGGCCAGACAACATTAGTTGTGAGATGCTCAAAACACTTGCACAGAACGGTTTAGGCGTACTTTGTATTCTCTTTAATCAAATCTACAACCAAGGGTTACTGCCAGGAGAGATGTGCCAGTCAGGCTTTGTACCATTACCCAAGAAGCAAGGAACATTACTATGCGAAGAACACAGAACTATTAGTTTAATGTCACACCTCCCAAAGGTCCTGCTTAAAGTTCTCGGAAAACGCATTAAACCTAAAATAGAGACCGAATTAAATGCTGGTCAGTTTGGTTTCCGAAGCGATTGTGCAACAAAACATACAGTTTTTGTTCTACAAAACATCGGTCAACAATCAATTGAAATGCAAAATGAAATATTTTTTTGTGCTTTGTTGACTACACTAAAGCGTTAGAGTAAAAAATAACGAACTGATGCACTTCTTGGATGATCTTAGCCTTGATGTTGAGGACTTTGTGCAATACAGGCATTTTATTATAAGCAATATACAGCAATACGATCCAACTCTTAAATTCCAAAATTTACACTGCACCAAGAAAGAGATTACAGGAAATATGCACTGAGTTTAAGTAGGAACCTAGGAATTATTTTTCACTTGAGCCGCTTTTGAGGGTTAAATGCAATCTTAAAATTTTTAGCCATTTCTTCAACTTGCCACCACTTCCAAAATCTCCATGTGCACATGATAAAAAGTTTCGCCATGATCTTTATGAATGGTTTACATGTGATTAGTAAAGGAAAGCCATTTTGCCCCTGTCTATGTCTTTGTCCTTTTCAGCAAACTAGAGAAGTTCCCGTTTTGTAGTGCTTTTCGCTAGGCCAGATGCTTGGATTTGCCAAAATTCATGCTTTCAGTGTATGCGGAATAGCAGAGGCATAATGTATCATTATAAAACGAGCAAAAAGGCCCATTAAGGCTCTGTCGGTAAAGAATTATAGGATCTTAGCTCCGACACTAAACATTATGCTTTGTTTGATGATGATGCAGCTCATCAAATTTCTGGGCAAAGGTGGCAACTGCTCTCCTTACCTGCGCAGAGATCTTCTTGGTTTAATAGCAAGAAGAAAAAGGTTTATTTCATGTAAATCTTCAAACTTTGATGGTCCAAAGGTTTATCAAGGCATCGGAAATCCAGAACTTGAGAACTTATGAACTATGTGGAACATACAGAATGGAAGGTTTTGACTTGCTTTTGTGGTTTTCAAGAACTTTCTCAGCAATATGAAAGCAAGGTACTATACAGAAAATATGCCCAGTTCCTTCGAGAGTCTTGGATGCACAGCATGAATGAAAATGCACTTCCTGCTCTCCAATTTGGACGATTTCAGATCAATGAGTAACCGCAAATAGCAGATTCTATCAAAGGTTCCATCATGACATGAAGGAGATGGATACAAGTATCAATGATGTTCAGTGAAATATGCTGGCCAATTACTGCTAGATGCTAAAGAGAGGTATCCTTGCAGTTAGTCATTGCAGGATATTTAGGATGCAGAAATTGAGGGTTTGAGAAGTGAAAAAAAGTAGTGACCAATGCCCATGTAGCATGAAATTTGCTACCAAAACTACTGTAACTACCAAAAATTTACATGCATTGATATTTAGAAAAACAAATAAGAAACAAGATATTGTGAACTGAAAGCTCATTCCGTGTGCAGAATTGTAGCCACCAGCATGAAACGTTGACGTCAAATTATAGGAAGTATCGATTTTCAAAATCAAATTGGAACAATGCGACCTGATAGAGAAAATTTGTTGCAAAGTTCTGGATTCAGCGTTTCAGTAATGTCCATTCACAAAACAGTTGTTGTGTTGCCCGGTATAATTCTTAGAAAATGAGGAAGAAGACATAAACAAACCGGCATTATAGTGTCTTCTGCAATATTGAGGGCTTTTTCTCAGCCTGTACCTCGCGCCTTTTGGTGTCTTCGAGTCTTTCAATGTATAGACAAGGAACTGTAGTCTAGGCACAGTAAAATGTTAAGAAAATCGTTAAGTTAAGCTAGAATCTATGCTTAGAATATGTTTGCACATAATTTAATTACGATTTTTGAAATCGTTTGATATCGATGAATAAGGAGAGGTGAAAGAAAGTTTTTTCAGGTGCTAAAAAATAGGTTTTGCAAGAGACGTGGCTTGTAAGGAGGTTACGCTTCATTTATACACAAACAGAAGCATACTTTTTGCACCTTAGCTATATATCTGTATTTGAGCTTTGCAACTTTTTCTCGTTTCTTCTTTAGGGTCGTAAAAGATCACCTGGTAAGTGTAAAAGTATTCACGATTTCTTTTCATTTGTTTTTTATGCAGCATACAATGTCATGTAGTACTAGACTGGAAATGATCAAACATGTGTTGCTCATTTGTTGATCATTCTGAGCTCAACTAGTTGGTGCTGCTATCCTTAAGTAAGGCTTTAATCTGGTTTTTCTGGATCTCATTAACATGGAATTTTATTGAAAATTCGTTCGTACAGAGATTTTATGAAACCTAATCACTTTCTTCTACCATTGGAAAAACGTGAAGCATAAATATACAATTTTTACAATTGTATATTTGTTAAAAGTTAATTCTTTATTTTCTTTTGAGCAGTTGATGGAGGTAGCACGGATGAAGAGCAAACAATTTCAGTCCTGGCGGATTATAATCTCATTCAACATCTGGGTAGACATTTGGACGCCTCTTCACCAGGAGGCATTAAAGACTTTTGCACGCAGTTTCATTTTCCAAAAGAGCTGGTCCGTAATATCACCACTTCTGTTCTCCCTTGCAAAGCTTTCTTTACAAATCTATCCGTTGGTCAACCTGATAAAGCTTTGGAAAAATTAAGAGAAATCATTGAGAAGAAACTTGACCTACCTAACAAGAGCATATTCCTTAAGATTGATGAAGATATTCAAAAAAATTTATTGTCATTCTCCTTGAATGCGCAACTTGGTGTACTTGTTGATGACGCTGAAAAGTGGTTATACATCTTGACTAATATCGCTTATGAACTGCTCCCAGAAGATCCAACTTTACTTCCATCCTGGCAAAATGTTGCCTCACTTTGTGACTATAACCCGGAGGATATAAAACTCTTTGAGGTTCAAAACAAAATAGATGAAGATCCTACGCAAAAACTTATGGCCTTTCTATTAGCATGCAAGCCTTCATATCCTATTTCCAATTTCATTGAGAATTTGAAGAAGATTGGAAGGATGGATATTGTTAACAGTGTGAAAGATCATCTTCAAAAGAAAAGGGTATGTACAGTATGCATAAATTTAACACATTGGCAGCTACTTTTTTCATTGAATGTTTTGACCTGGGCTACATCTTCCAATCTTTTTGATCACGTAAAATTTCAATAACGTATATGCCTAATAGGGTAGATACTTGAATGATGCATATGTAGAAATTGTGAAAAAGGTCGTGAAGACTTGCTTAAATGCTTTGCAAAGGTATTTAAATTTACTTTATTCTAATACTTTGCCTAGTTCTGCTCAATGTTTTACCCATAGTGAAAAATCAGATGCAATTAAATGAGAGATTGTTATATAATATTAGTTTGACTTCTACCCAAGATAGAAATTAGAAAAATAGAATCGAGAATTACAATCAAGTAATTGTTTTGTGCAGAGAGGATCATTTCAATGGCATATAGAACAGAATCTCACTTTTAGACTAGATAATTTTTGCTCCTTTTTCCTTGTAATGTATAGTCATTTCCATCATTATTGGTTTTGTCAATCAAAGATCTTACTTAAAATCGTCCTTTCAAGGTCTTCGTCTTCATTTTTATTAGTTGTAGATTTTCATTTACTATCATATATTGTGCTGCTTGTAAAAGTTTTGAAACTTTTGGTGCTCCATATTCTATATATTCCCAGGTTTCTGATATTACGTCTTATTTTTGCATTATTCACATCTGGTATGTGGCAAAAAAGTAGAACTTTCAATAGAGAACATGTTCTGACCCATATGACCGAAATTCTATTTTGTAAGGCATGATCTAAACTTGAACATAATCATGAATACAGCGAGTAATATATTCTCAATCAAACTTAAAGATGATAGCCATGACGAGTAGCATAGTAGGCAAACTAGAGAAAAATAACGAGTTTCATTTCATGTTAAGACTGTTATCGACACATCTATTAATATTGGCATATTGATATACCTGTTAAATAAGAGAAATTGGTTATTGACAATCAAAGTTCTTTGGGGTTGCTTATTCCTCAGCAAATGGGATAAGCAATCCCTTATACCCGTTTTACCAGAGTTGCCCTTTGTTTTCTTTTAATTTGCGTATATAAGAGCCCCTGATTTTTCATACTGTTAGCTGAGGATGGGATAGGCAATCCCGAAACTTTCTGATTATAACGGATTTAATTGGTATGTCCGTATGTCAATATTAATGGATGTTTTGATGACAGCTAGGTATTCTCCTTAATTTGGTTGCAATTTTACTCGTCGTTGCCATCATCCTGAAATTTATATTAAAGCTGTGCTTTCTGACTGATGTCTCAATTTCAAACTGGAAGAATAGTCATCGCAGTTTTTTCTAGAATCTTGCCCTGTAAAAATCAAAGTTAGGGACTCTTAAGTGTCTAGTTGACATCCCCCACAAATTAACTTTTGAACAATTTTAGTCATCCAATTTTTTAGTCATTTCTCAGTCATCCGTTTATTCTAATTCTCCGCAGATGACTTTTTGGTTATATGCAGGGGGTTAGAACAAACAGAGGCTTGGGAATTGACTACACCTTTTATCTGTGGGGCCGTTCATTATTTATGCCTCAGGTTAGCCTGAAGAGAAGAGCTTATCAATTGTAGTAACCCGCAAAAGCAGATCATTGAAATATATGCATGTACCAATTATATTAGCCCTGCTGTCTTATTAGAGTTCGTTGTAACTAACGAAATCTCCTCTAAATACCGAAAGTAAAAACATCCTCGTATGGACAAATTTCCCTATTGCTTAGAGGTAGTATTCTTTGGAACACTCTTGCAGACAGCATAAAATGGGCGCAAAATATAGGATGGTTCAAACCAATGATCAAATACTTGAAGGGAGAATGTAATTAAACGGTTGGTTTATTTTAGTTTATTTAGAACTACGTTTTTACCAACTGTAAATAAATATCAGGAAGAAGGTCGCTACACATGGAGACAACTCAGCACTTTATTGTTTTAATCTTGAAAGAAATCAAATATGTCCTCCATGTCGTTTACCTACCAGGCTTTCGCTCCCCCTGTGTTATTACTAGTGAGCAATTTCGTCCTTATATGCTCCTTTCTACTGCTAATGACATCCTAAATATTATTAAACTTACTGTTGGTGTTGGAACTAATATTGATAAAACTGCAAGTAGAAAATACGAAATACACCGTAACCTTTTACAAAACTATCATCTAATTACCATGAAGTTGAATTTACAAACATCTTTATTACTAAGTTTGGTATCTTCGGGAATTCTTGTGATGCATATATTCCAAGGCACAAGCAAGGATCTTGATTTTGAATAACAGCATCTTAAATATATCCTTAAGAAATTGATAACAATCATAATCTACACTACTTCATATATTTTCTGTATGCAAAATAAGTCATTGATTAATACAGAACTTCTAACGTACTAACTAACAATACCTTATTGATGCTCTTTTTTATTTATCCTTTGTGGCATTGTAGCATTATATAACTATTATATTACCAGGCAAGTCAAATACAAGTTATCTGTTGTTAGCGAGATTTGTATTTGCATAATTAGATTAGAAATACTATAACAGCAAGTTTAAAGAAATTTGATTGTCTCATTCCAACGAGCATCACAAGCTAAGTGAGAAATTTTTTGCTGTTTTTACAGACAGTAAAGAGAAGACAATTTGTGGTCTGTTTCCGCACAATACTTTTAGCAGAATTCTCATACTTTTAATAGCATTTGTGCCATTCATTTAATTGGCTTTCATAGGATTATTGCCATTGCGACAGTTAATTTCACTGCCTAACAGATTTTTGTTGACTGATTACAATTTCAGTCATTACTGCCATAGTGTTCAGTTTACTTTCCATTGATAGGAATCATCTTCTATAACTTCACATTCCGATGCAGCTGGTACTCCTCCTTCATCAATAGTAAGTGTAACCTTTTATCATTTTGTAAAAATAATATTTTGATTCTTAACCCTTTTTCCTTAATTTGAAGTAAGCTTTTAAGCCTCTTTACTCAAAATAGGTGTTTTCATTTAGAGCCATATCAGTACCTTTCCATGGTAAAGAGAAACATCGGCTTGTATTCAAGATTTTTCACTTTTTGAAGAAATTTTGCTGTTGATGCTTGAGAAGTCTATTACACCATAGAAAAGCGGCAACATTTTGGTGAGAGTATGAAACGTCGGATATGACCAAAAGTGAATCGAACTATATAGTCAAATTTGGGTACAATTGATACGATGCTTCTAGTTGGTCCCAAGAGTAGCAAATTAGCTTTTATTCACCATTAATTTACGCTAAGAGTCCAAATGAGAAATAGACCCTATTTGTTTGAAAACGAACCCAGCCTTCTGACCTCATCAAGTAAGTTGGTTCTAATTCACCAACCTTAGGCAGAATAGACGTATCCCATCAAATTAATCCGCATCTGGCTATATATTTCAGTTCATCGTTTGGTTGTTACCCGACGCTTCAAACTCTGAAGTGTGTCAGATGAAAGAAGGTCTTCAGTATGTCCTAAAATGTTGCCGCAATTCCATGCTATGGTTAACTTTTTGAATGTTTCCACTGCTGCTTTGAGGCACATGCCTTCATACATTGCATATTTGAGTGCTGTACGTTGGAGTTTCAATAATAGATTTCCGCCTTATTTGCTGTCCTATCATAGGTAATGATGCATTTCTAGTAATTTAGACTTTTTCTGTGACAATGAGCACATCTACTCATTTATTATGGTGCAATGCTTCAAACCATACTTTGCACTTTTAAAACAATATCTATGTATGATAATTACTCCCTTGGGTACATCTGAGACATGAAGCTAGGTATCTAACACTTTCAAGATACTTAACTGCATATTTTGCATTAGTGAATGCATAGTCATTGGAGAGGAACAGATAGAAAATGGGCATTTTCATAGAGATTCACAGAGCAGTTGTACTCATTGCCTTCGAAAGTGGTTAAGTTTCAGTTATCATTCTGCCCTATTTCTTTTAGGATGTTGGATTATCAGATGAAAACATGCTGGAAGGTATGAGTGTTGGTCAACTCTTACATTGTAGCATTATAATAGCGTACAATGCCGACTATAAGCCTCCCAAAAATAGGCCTACCTGTAATTAACTCAAATATCCTTCTGAATATAAGGCTTTCCAATTATAAACACAGGGCGTAAGGTGAATTCACACTGGATATGGTGCGATGGGTCGTAGCATCTAGCTTCACAAAGCATCTCATAATTTTCTTTCATGCCTTGTTCCTAATGAAAGCATCATGACACGTATATTTTGTAAACAATTGTAGAATGGCCTACTATCACAAGACGTGTATGTTGCTCTTGCATTGCAAAATATTTGGCTAAAAGCGGAAGGAACTCTTCGATCACGTTAGAATTGCCATGTTGATTTCTCGATGTGCATACAGGACATGGTTCTTTTATCCTGTTTGAATCTATAATCGTATTTGAAAGGAGACAAGCATGTAGTAATTCAAAAGAAGAGATTCAAGATGCACGACTTTGTCAGGGTTATGTTGAATGCCAACGCAAATTAGCAAACTGTACCAATTCGTAAAATGCATTAACCTTCAGTGAGTTGTGGTTTGACATTTTCTTAAAAGCCCCCTGTATGTACGTTATTCCTCGTGCTCTCTCGTACAACTTCGTCTTTGTATTCCATTTTACTTGAATCAAGCATTCGCATAACTTTCGTTACAACGTAAGCCATTCGTCAAAGCCTGTTTCAGTAGATAGCATAGCATTAACATGGTGTTTACTTCAATCCTAGTATCAAACATGAATATAATACAGCTTCATTCAGAGTTGCTTGCTCACAGCTTTTGCTGCCATCAACGTTTCTATTGTTATAAAGCGTTACCATGCGTCAAAGTTGAATTGCTTTAAATTTTGCTCTTCGTGAAGCACTGCGCAAAAAACACTATGTGTGTGCGTATCAGTTAAATGATTCGAAACAGATAAGGCCAGTGTCATGAGGCACCGTGCCATGGCGCGTCCATTTTGAATTCAGCTTTAAATCTGGAATAACGTGTTTATAATGGATACATAGTTCTAATAATTGCAAGTATATTTCAAATTTTTATGTAGCTGTTTGTTTAGCAGCAGCAAGTAGAAATTACCATGTGTTCAACTTTTACTTTGTTCTCATATGTAATATTTATATTGCCTACCACATATATGCTAATTATTTGAGATTATTTTGATCGATGCCAGTATCTCTCTTGTGGAATCATTTGGCTTTTCTAGTTATTTTGTTTATCTATGTCATTTTCCTCATTCGAAATGGAATCCTATACATCTGCTGTTATTATATATTAGCAACAGTAGGACAGCCGTATTGTTATTACCTTTACATTTTTGCCTCTTAGACTGTGTTCAAAAATTCTTTGCATGAATCTTTACAAGCCGGTTGGTTAAAAAAGGAACTTTTCTTACTGAAAATGGCTTTCATTTCCTAGAAAAGGTCTTTAGTCAACTATGATCCTTCACCTGGTTGCATTTGATGCCAAATGCATACTGATAACTCCTTGTCTTTGCTTCATAAATCTAAGTAAAACTAGCACTAACTTTTGCTGCGATGTGGGAATGTAGGGAGCTTGGAAAGTGCAGCTATCTAGTAAGTTCTTCGTCTTTAGAACACAGAAGCAGGTGGAACTATTGCATTGCCTTTATTTTTATTCTATCTAGAGAGAGAATGATGAGTTGTTATACAACTGCTATTTGTCTAGAGATAGCACTTAACCCTCTCGTAGGAATCGCGTTCATATGTACCTCATATATATAATTTCTTCTAGTTGGCTGTGCAGATGGAACTCAGACTCAAACACCCTATAGGTATTTAATATTATTTGTTTTTCTTTTGGTGGAAAAGCCTTTAGATTTAAGATAATTTAGCCATGGTGAAGGATATCGTCTGATTGTGAGGCTCTACTATGACATCATTAAAGGCATGTCATTCATTTTATCTAAAACAGCTTATGTGACTTGCTTTCTAGATCTGAAGAGAAGTTAATATCTAAAGATGGGGCAACCATGGAACTATACATCACTGGTATTACACTTGAAGTACCAGAGAATGCATTTACTGATGAACAAAAGGTCGAAATCAGCATACTAAAATCATCTGATTGCCCAAAATTCAAAGTTGAATTTGGCGAAGCAGTTATTAGCAGGACTATCAGAATAGGTCCGGCATCAATGAAGTTCAATAAGCCAGCCATACTCTCAATACCATATAGCATCGTTGACATTCCGAAATATTCAACGATATGTATCAATAGATTTGATGAAGATACAAAGCAATGGGTGCGACTTCCTCATGTTCCAGGTACACATTATTTTTAGCTTGCCTAGAGGGTATTATTCTTTTAATACCATTAGAATTTTAATGCCATAGAAGAGTTATTCTAGTCATCAATATTCTGAGGTTAGAATATCCAAGAGCTTCAGATATGATAAGATATCTAGTTACTTCTTACAGTTTGCATTTGCACTTATCATGAAAACACTAGCTTTCACTTATAACATAACATATCCATGCTTCTGATTGGTGGACAAAGAATAGTACTATGCCTATGTTTAGGGAAAGTAATATTCCAGAAAAATTAAATCGTCATCCGCTTTTACCTCTTCAGTAATTTCAAATCTCTTTGAGAAAGACGTTTTAACCTGTTATGCCAGTTTCTAACCGATTATGAATTGATACATCTGGTGGATCTGGCTTCCGGTAACATCATTCTGCATTGAGATGTCTACTAAAATTATCTATGACTGCCAAATTATCTGGATTAGGAAATTGCAAAAGGTATTCTAAGTTTTTATTGATCTTAGCACAAGCATTTGCCACTTTTGATCATGACAGACCTTCTCTGCATAGTATTTGGCGCTATGTCGTTCAGCAGTATGCACTTTCTTGCCTTCAATCATGTCTTTATAACAGCAAAAAGCACTGTTGATTTTTGATCATGTCCTGGTCCACCTCTCTTCTTGATCTGCATTAACAACATTCCATATGCCTCCTGTCTTGAGGGGAACCAAGTTTTACAAGGTATCCAGAGATGATAGATTTTTATAACATCCAAAAATATCTTCTATTTTTCTTTTCTGAAAGTTTTGTACTCAAGTATTGTAGAGCCACCGTATCCATAAATGTTGCTCAGTATGTAGTATTATGTATACCAGGAGACACCAAAGAAAGTCGTGTTAACAGTTTGTAAAACTTTCTTGAACTGAACTTACATGAGACAAGTATTTATACTATTTGGCTATAGTAAACAAAGTTGTTTGTCACAGTGAAATCTACAATACAATAACAAAGCTGTTTACAATAACAAGGTTGTTTACGACAAGAGGACAATGAACCGTACAACATAACAGGATAATGAAATGTACAACACAATAACAGGATAATGAAATGTACATTACAATAACAAGTTTTTTTACAATAACAGAACAGTTGGTAAAACGCAATAACAAGATTTAATATTGTAACACAGTATGTCGTTGTTGTTATGCAACCAATTGGTAGTCAGCTGAATACAGAGCTGCAAAAGATTTGATAGAAAGCAGCTTTGACGCCACTCATGAAGAGTCTCGCCTGGTAAACTATTCACAAATTTGTTGATGAATATACTAAATCAAAACTTCTATTAATGGACTTGCTCCAAATTACTTACACAATCTTGTTGTAAGAGACTCGGATTTAACTTTTATGCTCTTCAAATTGCAACCACAGAGTTGAAGATGATAACAAGAAGAGCAAGCAACAACCAAAGCTCTTCCCTTTTTGAAATGTAAAATTCTGGAATAGCGTATTGACTAAGACTGAATAGTTTTCCTCCGTGAATGTTTCTAAAACCACCACCTAATGGACTGGGAATCTTCCCTGTGGCCGGAGAGTAGCTACCTTTATATTTACCGATTCTGCCAGTTCTAAGGTGTTCATTTCTTTTAAGGCCAAGGAAAAGGGGCAGCATTAGTTCCTAGATTGCTGATGGTAATTCTCAATCTATTCAAGTTGAATTAAACAAAAAGGTGTTTTATTTGTTCATTTGTCAAGTAGTAAGGCGATTTTTGACTAATAAGTTGTTTGGAAGGTTTCTGCAGATAAATCAAACTGAAGAGCTTGTCTCATTAAACATGTAAAGTGACTGAATCCTGATGAAGATGATGACGATGGTGATAATGATGATGATCATGTTCATGATCATGATTTTTTTTTGAAACTTCTCATGTATATATTCACACTAAATTTTACAAATACAAATCTCTCTGAATACAGGTAATTTTTTATCTGGCTGACAAGGTTACATTTAGTCAATAAATATAAAAAAAACCAAACCCAAACTACAAGTAAAACAACATGTAACTACTTATAGCTCAGTAAGTAAGAAGATCAGGGTTTTTCCAAGGCTTGTTTCTCATGCAGATTATGTAGTAGGTGGATCGGATGATGATCGCAGTTATTTTCCTTAAGGCATAATTTAAGTTTTGTTTGCACATGGCACATGGCACATGGCAATGAAAGAGTTACAAGATTTCCCAAAAATACCTAGTGAGCTAATGGAGAGATTAATGAAATTGACACTACGGTACTTCGAAGATAGGTCACGAGTAAGTTGCATGTATTTATCTTTCTTTCTCTCAGCGTTTAGATTGATGTTAGTTTCAAACCCAACAGTGAGTTCTATGATATACATAGTAGCCGAGCCAGTGGAGATAAGCATATCAGGCCATAAGTGGTCACCAATTATAATGCAAGGTGAGAGGAAGCCCGGGAGATCAGCATACATAGTAGAGTTTTTGATGCATTGCAATGTAGATGCAATGAAATGTAAGGCTGAATTATGTCTCCATGTGTATCGGCCATCTGCAAGATATGACTTACAGCCTGCAACGATATGAAGAAGAGACTCCGGTTTCAAACAAAAAGAACAGTCAGGTGATGAAGAGAGCTTCCATTTGTGAAGATTTGTGCGATTAGCCAGTGTGTTGTTGAGGTACCGAACTGTGAAGTTAAAAATGTTCTTAGGCAAGCTACTCTGTGCAGAGGACCATAGAGAGTTGAGTTGAGTGAGAGAGCAATTTAAAAGGAAAGTAATAAAAAAACCTTGGGATGGAAGCTGGGGCTTGAGTTTTTCAGTGTGCTCGTGCCGCACCATCTTTAGAACATGCTTTGTGTTTTTATATGAGTCATATTGTACGTTCATGCTCTGACTAGTACTTCTCCAAAGTGACGTAATGGCATCATGCTGCGAAGATTGCAGAGAATATCGCAAGACGGTTTCACATTGGATGACTTTAACAGAAGGAAGCTGGAGATTGAGACCAAATTGACTTTTAGGAAGGATAATGCCGCTTAACGTAGCACTAATTGGAAGATCAAGCCATTGACGCACAAACCTAGTTACAACGTTATCAAGGTGTTGAATCACCCAAGTTTTAGGTAAAGTTGCAACTGTAAGGTGCCAAGATAGTTTTGAAAGGATGTACCGCTGGTAGAGAAGTAATTTGTTTTTAGGCAAGACTGGAAGGGCATTGATACGAGTTAACATATCTAGGAGCGAGGATTTGAGCTTCTCTTTATGGACCTCGTTATCCATTTCAAAGTTGAAATAAGGACCAAGGTATTTGAAGGACTCACCAGATTTGACTGCAGGGACAATTTCATTATTATTAAACAACTTAGGTTCGTATTGGAGAGAACGGGAAGAAAATTTCTTGATCCCAAACGTCACACATTTATCCACTCTGATGATCATATCTGACCATGTACATCATTTGGTAAAACAATTCAATTTAAACATGTAAAGTGACTGAATCCTGATGAAGATGATGACGATGGTGATAATGATGATGGTCGTGTTCATGATCATGATCATAATAACGATGATGATGATGATGATGATGATGATGATGATGATGATGATGATGATGATGATGATGATGATGATGATGATGATGATGATGATGATGATGATGATCATAATGATAATGCTGATAATGCTGAAAATGGCTAGCCCATTGTTAGAGAACTGGACGTGGTGGCCAGCTTACACAGTGAGACAGCTGTCTTTAACATAATGGTGATTTATGCCGCAGATATGCAGATTTAGGGCAGATGTTAATGACCTGTGGCACACTGTCCAACCAAGCCCCTTCAGTGAATAGCAGGCTCACTGGCGCATGCTGCAGCTATGCCTAGTAACCTTTGATGTTAAAGAGTGGATTGAGTGTAGCCGACTCGATCACTTCTTTTAGTATTACGCCACAAAAGCACTATGCACTGTCATATTAGATATGGCCAGTAATCACCCAAATCAATATGAAAATTGTTGAGAATTGGTTTGGTAGTCCCTTTATTTAAAAGGGGGCAACAGGATGGTTTTAACAACTATAGAAGGATGTGTTATGTAAGTATGGCAAGTAGAATATTGGCATGAACTATAGCGTCAATGTTATGAATATGGGCAGAGGCTCTGAGAGTGTTAGTTGAAATTCAAGATTAATTTCAAATTTGAAGATTGCACCACAAATATGTATGAGATTGAAAAGGCAGGATAATTTGTCAATGAGAGCAATAGTATGGAAGTCTGCACTTCTGTGGCAACACTCTTGGATATTAAGAAAGCATATCCAAAAGTCTATAGACTGATTCTAAATATAATACTAAGAAAATATGGAATTAAGGATAAGAACATTAAAATACTTGGAGGCATGTATGAGGAAGCAGAACACAGACTGAGAGGTAGAGAGACAAAAAGTATTTCATGATGGCCATTACAAAGATTTGGAGAAGGTTGTGTTTTACCTCCTATACTTATTAATATCTAGCATTCAGCAGAAATTAGGGAAGCGGCAGAGAACAGAGCAAAAGGGAGTTTGAGAGGGGCTTATGGTAGACATAGAGCTGAGTTGACGCCCAGACAATTCTCTACCAAAATCTACAATACATGCAGCACAATGCACAGAGACACATATTCAAATTTACAGAGGTCTTATGTACCATTGAAATGATACTGTATGGTGAAAAAGGTGAAATACTTCCTTGTTAAAGAAATTGGTAGAAGCAGCGTGAGAAGTTATGAAATAGTGTCACGATAGCAAGGAAGACCATCTGGCACTAGATATGCAAGTAGAAGAAATTTGAATACCTGGTACATGGTTGGGTAGGAAACAAGACTTAGACCAAACGTAAAAGGGGGAAGGCATGCTTATCTGACCATCAACATATGATCGAAGAACTCGAATCTTACTAAGAGCACAGTTGATCTATCATTGATATTTAACGATGAAGTAAGAGCATAGCAAAGGAATGAAACAAGTGAGGAGCAAAAAGTAATTGACCAAAGATACAGCTAAATAAGATGAAGGGATCTGCTTCCAAGCAAATAGAGGAAAAGCACGTGAGCATGCAGGTAGTGAGAAGTCTTGGAATTAGACCAATGCAATCTAAGGTGAAGAGAGAGTATTGTGAGGAATCAGCCATGTGCTAAGCTGTGTGGCTCTTCCATAGGGATATAAGCACACTGCAAAATTTTGAATTTTAGAAGCATCATTAATATCTTGTTCAAGGCCTCTGAATATTGCCAGAGTCTCATTTTTACCGAAATCATAACATTTTAAAACAGCAAGCTAACTTCACTGAGAACGTATTATTTTGCATTTGCTTGTGGAATTGACAATTTGTTCATTTTTCTTATGATATATATGAAATATATTGCAGGTCCTGATGGCGTTAAGAATTGCTTGGGGTCTGTTGACAGTCCTGGCTTTTATGTTCTTTGCCATTTGCTTGACATTAGTAGCCACGTAATCTCACATTTACCAACATCAATCAGACCATTTGGTGAAGAAGCTGATATCACAATTGCGTTTAAAGAAAAGACCTTTATAGAAGAGAGAACTACAGTGGATTTCAAGGTTCCTCATCTCTTTTCTTTATGGAATTTTAAAGATAGTAATTTTTTTCATTGACAATGTGCTTTAAATTTGCCGTAAATCTACGAATATATCCAAGGAGGGCTTACTTGCAAAAATGATTTTTTGTGCTGGGGCTAACTCGAAGGGATGGCTAAAGCGAAGGGTCACTTAGTTCAAAGTTTGGGATTTTCTTCATAGATTGACAGGGAAAGACATATTTCTCCCAATCAACTAACCTACAATATCACAAAAATACTATTTCACAAGCAAAATTTAATAGGCAATAACGATCATTTTTCATTATCATCACGAAATTGAAGTTTCTATTTGCTTTTTTCCCCAGTTAATGGAATCAATACTATATAGCTATTATTCTGCAGTTATCCTGTCCTCTAAAGTGGTGCCATGGGGATTTATTTAAGTAGGGCGCTTATTTGCAAACATAAGTTCCTACGTGGGCCCTTATTCAAGGGTGGGCTTATTACGATGTAGGGGTTTATTCAAGGATTTACGGCGTTGTGACTCATTAGTGCACCAGCAGTTTTAATACAGAAATACCTATTCAACGATAATGCCATTCAATTGTTCTTTATTTGTGTATTGATTGATTTGATTGATTTATGAAGGGAAGATGAAGCTATGCGTTTTAAGCAGTAATGATAATCTTTCCTATTGTTACTATTGCGTTCTGCAGATATGGCTTTGCATATTTAGTATCACTACAAACATCATTTTTCGTTATGAATAATGTCTTAAAAGCCAGCAGCTATGATTGCTGTAATGATTTATAAGAACAATATGTCTTCCTTTTAATTTGATAGGTTAACATTTTCAATGAAAAGATGTGTCAGAAATACGAGACTGCTGGAATAAAGCCAATCATATTTCTTCATGTAAATGTTTCTGGCAATCATCAGCCTTTCAAACCAGTAAAAATATCATTACCTGTCCCAGTTGATTTTGTTAAGAAGGACAACATAATGATCCTTCACAATGACAATGGTGGTATTTTTAAAGATGTTACAGAGCAAAGTCCATTCAAATGGTCAAAGCACCATGTAAACTTGAAAGCGCTACACTTCACCAAGTGAGTAGTTGTTTTATGCAAGTAGACTATTTTATATTTTTTCCCTCTTTTCTAGCATTTTTTGATGATGCAGTTGGCTTCTAATTGCTTAGATTTTAAATAGGAAAAGTGTAAGGCGTTACATTAAAAAACTATAATGTTTCACTTATCTCTCACATGTGTGAAGCAGTTCTGACCAAGCGCAAAAATTTAGAAAGGAGTAGCTTTTGTGGGAAAACTGGCAAGTTGTAGGGCCGAGGACTGCCTTTACATAATAGAAAATATTTCGTGAATTTTTTGAATTTTATTTTCTCATGGATAGTTAATGAGATCTGTCAAAAAGACTCATGATTGGCATAGATTAAGCTTGTTATATATGACACCGATTGCAGTATGTCCACACCATAACAAGATGGTGAATATATCATTTTGTAGTATTAAACATGTATTTCATTGGATTAGATTATTGAAGTAGACTATAAATCAGTTGTTGAGAACTCACTAAGATTTCTCACAACCACATACTGTTTCTAGCTTTACTTAGAAGAAATCATTCTCGCTGGTTAGTCTTCTTCCTACTATTGCAATAACATAAAGAGGCATTCAACATTCAAATAACTGAATCGAATGAGGGACCATGTATTATTAATGATAATGGGTGGGGCGTACGATATTAAGAGGAAGCCATCTGCAATCTGCCATTGAAGGATTGCCAGATTAGAAATTGATAACCTAGAAGGAAACCATGAAAACTATTCGTAAAATTGAAAACCAATATGCCAATGACATGGGTGATTTCTTTTGCTCCAGTACCAGTTTTAATTTTCAGTTGCATTCTTTTCTTTGCTGAGTTTTTATTTCAAGCTTCTCCTACATTCACCATCTTTTGCAACTCATCTTTGTGCAGTTTTCTGATCAATGAGCCTTGACTATGCTAATGAAAAGTTACAAGACCTGTTTCCTTGTAGAACTTTGCTCATAACTTCTTCACCTTTCTCTCCATGTAGCTTGGCATCAGTCAATGTAAGACAAATTCTCAGGTTATGCTGCCGTATTTTCTTGCCTTTCTTCTGTTCTCCATTGTATCACATTTTACTTTGGCATGGCCGACTGTTCTTATATTCATACTAGCTCAAGATCTCTCTTTGATCATGGTAGCTTTAAGGACACAATCACCCTTAGTTTTAAAAATTTCCTTTGCACGAATGCCGATTGCTTTGATGTTTCTTTAGAAGGAGACTGCATCCTATTGCTTTATCTTGAATAAACTATAGCTATAAATCCAAGAAAATCAAAAACAGTATTGAGAGTAGATGAAATGCCACGAGGTGTACAGGGTTCGTTTTCCAGGAGATGACTATCTGGAAGGCATCCTTTTTTATACACCATTGTACTCCTAAGGCAAGCTCAGTTGGTAAAGTATCAGACCAGGATCAAGACTCTATATCAACTCTGCTCTGTCTTCATGAAGCACTCTTTGTAGCACTTGCTTCCTATTTGAAGAGAATTCATATAAATTGAATCCACCTCTTTTACACATTTATCTTTGGTTGTCTATCAGATCCACATCTTCATCTACTGACTCCACAGATTTAAGACGGTCGTCTACATAGAAATCATGACGTAAAAATTTGGCTACAGATGAACATAATTCCTGTTTGTTGTCGTTTCTGTGACTTTCAAAGTAAATTTAGAGATGCTTGGTCAAGATATTCTTTTGGTCTTTTTGTAGTATCTCCTCCTTCCCACCAAGAGAAATGCAACAAATCTCTATCTTCCTCAGGAGCTTTAACATGATAAAACATTGACTCTAGTTCAGCCATCAATGCCACTGTTTCTCTTCAGAATCTGCACAGAACTACAATGATTGAGTGAAGTTAGGACCTTGTAGTAGACAACTGTTGAGTGACTGTCCTTCAGATTCTTCAGAATAATTAAACGCAACACAGATATTATTCCCTTTGGTCTCATTGTATACACCATGTTGCTTTATGTAGAATAGCGACTTTTCTTCTGTGGTTTGCAAGAACATAAGAAGGAACTTCTTCTGTATATCCTTGTTCGAAAATTTTGTTCATATTATTCAGCAGTGTCAGAACCTATCTTGAGTGATTGCATGCGCCGTAAAGCATTTATACAATGAATTGGAAACTTGACATTTGAATTCTTTTGAGGGACGACTTATTGAATAGTGTCCATCTTCAAAAAGTGTAGTCCTCTCAAGAACTTCAACGAGTCTTTTATCATCCTGTAAAAATGGTTGTTGATCATATTCTGAGAAATCAAGCTTAAAAATTTTGTTGAAATCACCAGATATCAGAATTTCTTTTGCTTGATAATTGATTACAAAGTTTGTGTTTGAGGTTTTTCCTCCATTCTCATAAGCAATAATGCGATTGCAGGTAGTTACATATTCTTCTCCTTCTGTTCTATAGGACTTAATTGGTCCTATATTTCCCCAACTAAGAGCTGTTTTATTGGCATAGGGATCATCATCATTATCGAAAATGACATCTAATGGTCTGAGGGCCTTTGGGCAATTGCAGCAAATTAACTAACCTACTCGAATATTTTCCTTTACCATGGGTATTTGATTGTTAATCCAGTTCAGATGGGACCATTGACCTGCTACTTTGGGAGAAAGGATGTGATCAGCAAGAAATGGTATAGTGCCCCTAGAATATACTTTAGGAGGCTCAATAGTCCTTTCTTCGTCATACGTTGAAACTGTGAACCCTTCAATTCTATTTGTAGAAGCTTGGGTTTATACGCTCATGGTATTTAGCTTTAATATAGCGTCAGTTCTTTTAATCTTTAGATCATTCAGAATAAACTTAGCTACAAAAGTACTGTCACTGCCATCATCAAGTAATGCAATTGTGGAGACTTCTAGATCAGGACGGTTTTGCACCTTAGTATAAGAGATACTATCATTAACGTTGTATTCATACTATTACTTGTGCTTGCAGAATTATAAACATTCATATTTGTAGTAGCTGACTCTTCAGGTGAATTAGCATTATTTCAAGAAGACGTCTTTTTGTATGTGATGCCACAAAGACTTTCATCCATTTTCCTGCAATGTATTTTTGCTTTGGTATTGATCGATAAGCAAAGTAGGATGAAACTTAGAGCACTCCTTACATATTAACCTATACTTGCTGTTTGTGGAAATATAACCAGATGCCAGTCATCATTAAGAGAGATACTTAGATCCGATAGCCTCTCTTCTCTGCTCGACGGCTTTCTTTTTGAATTTAAAACAGTCCGATATGCTATAAGGTTTCTGACATAAAGCACAAAAAAAGTTCTTGATTCCGTGTTCTAGAAAACTGACGTGACCGTTCCAGAGATAGCATGTCTTGCGATGATACTTTAGCAAAACTTGAAGCCTTTGTTGATTTATTACGACCATTTTCTAGGCTTCGTTAGTCTGTGCGTTTAATAGCATTGATCTTTCTGTCTCTTGCTAATACATCTGGAGAGAACATTGGGTCATTTGCAAGGTCGGATTCTTTCTTGACGAAGCGAAGTCGTTAAACCTCAAAAGAAAGCTTAACTTTAACTGAGCATCGTGTGCGTAATGGCACCATCTGATTCCCGAATTGGAAGGTATTTTTGATGTTATTTGAATAACAATCTTATTTGAATGTTTTATCTATATTCATTTCCAAAACGCTTATCCCTAAGCTTTCATGCTTCTCGATAGTCACTTTCTGAATGCACTCCCAAAATTGTTTTCACCACATCATTAGCTTTTCCACTGGATCCTTATCTGATTTTACATAATCATCAGTAATTGAGTTGAATGCAATAACAAGAGAGAATAGCTGTTAGAGATTTCCGTTGAAAGTAGGAATCTCTTTAAGTTAAAATTAAGGGTGACTTACCTGTAAGTTGAACTTTGATTGTAACTCTATGAGTCATTAGCTAGGAGTGAAGGAATGTAGGAGAGAGCACAGTGCACGATCCAATCAAACTTTAACGGAACCGTTTGCACCAGTGTCGTGATTTGTGAAGGAATTGGGTAGGGAAGTTCCCTGTAATTATGCCTACGGTATAAAAAAGAGCAAACAATGAAACAATGTACATGGGAGGGCGTACAACTCCTTCACTGATGGCTAGTGACTCATAGAATTACAATCAAAGTTCAACATACAGGTAAGTTTCCTTTAATTTTTAATTCTATTTCTTCATTAGCCTACTTCATTACGAAGTTCTACGAGATTTTAAAGCCGAGCCTGAGCCAATGGACTCAATTTTAATACATTTGCCCTAATACCTTTTGTAAAAACAACCATATGGATATTTGGTATCAGATTTTCTTTGCAGTAAAACCAACTTACCTGTAAGTTGAACTTTGATTGTAAAACCAACTGAATTTGCGATCCTTGTTTATGTTAGGCCATTTCTCTTTTCTGTTTTGTAAGGTCAATATGAAGAGGAATAGTGAGACATATTTAAAACATCTAAAATTTCCTCAAAGTTCCCATTGAAAATAGGAGTCACTTTAATTAACACTTAAAACTAAGTTGAACTTTGATTATAATTCTATGAGTCATTTGCCACGAGTTGATTGATCTGCAGTACTAAGAAAGCTCCAAACTGAGCAGCAAGTAGGCTGGGTAGACGATAGTCAATTGTTTTTGTTACATATTCAATTGTCAGTTTATTTTGATTTTGTAGAGCAAACAAGAGTTGGTCTTTAGTTGAGATTTCTTGTCCTTTTCAGAAATACCTTCATAGTTACTGAGTTAATTTCAAAAACTAGGAAGAATATATATGTCGCCTTGGAAGGAAAACAGGCTTTTCAGGGTGGACGACATATCCAAACCGGTCAAACATGTGGACCGTATCAGTCACATTTTCTTTAGAGCTATTGTATGAATCATTTTGTAGATAGAAATCATCAATATAGCGAGCACCAATATGACCATTTAGGTGCCGTTCTGATAAGACTGGCTTAGTCAATTTAGTAAATTTCCCCAGGCAGTGTACATGAAGAGCTGATTCTTATAGAACAATTTTTAATATTAATATTTTAATATTGAGGATGTATCCTGGCATTGTAATACTCATCTTTCAAGTCAATTTAGGCCATCCAACAAGCTGGTGTAACCAGTTCTAATATTATATGGATGCTTTCCATTTTAAAATGCAGAAACTTTGCAATCTCATTAAATTGCTTTAAATTTAAGATTAAGCGAATTCTGCCATCACTCTTTGGCACTGAATATGTAGGTGAAATGTATTCACCTTGTTCATGATAGTTATGAACAATAAAACCCTTGTAAAATGACCTCTCGATCTCATTTTCAACTTTATTCACATACTCCATATTTACAGAATTGACTGGATAGCTGTTTTGGCGTGACACTTTGTCATTTAACTCAAGACGTTTATCAACGAGTGTTGCAATAATTACAGGTTTTGAGGTGATGGAGCACCATGAATCATAATGGGTTGATATCTGTACTGCTTTAAAGCTTATTACTTCGTAGTTGAAGTAGGTATTAAGTATTTCAATAACTTGTTTATCAAAAAGGGATAGCTGCTGTTTTCAGAGTTCTAAGGCATTGTGAACTTTTGTTGTTGTTGGTACTGTGGTTGTGGTCTTGTTCCATGAGCTTGTCTGGGAGGATATGATGGCATCCTCCCCCTTGCCCCTTAAAGAATATTGACCTGCTTAAGTGTCCACCCCGGCTGGGGATACTACTCCTTATACATGCTGCTGTTGGGATATCCTAAGGGTGCCAAGGACAGCTGATTTGTTTGGCACCACTGGCATTGAAAACAACATTGTTAATAGCTGTATTTGTAGCTTTCAAAACCTCAATAGTTTTGGGGAGATCATCACCAAAAAGGATTTTTCCTGGTTTCACATTCCTGGAGCAGGCCTGCTTAAAATCATCACTTAGATGTGAGCAAAACGAGTCTCTACGTCTGTGAGATATTTCATGCTTTACATGATGTAGTAAGACAGTGCAATCTAAGAGCTTTGCAATACTTCTCTTATGGTCAACCTGACATTTCTTCTCCCTAGCTTGCAAAAATGTATCAAAAATGTATGAGATACCGCTATTTACCCTGGTCATAGAGTCTTGCAAAGAAGACATTTGTATATCTCCTCGTTCACTGTTGCAAAGCAGCTTGGCCAAATTTCTGGAGTGGCCCTTGGAACAAGGAAGGAGTCAAATCCTCTGGACTTCTATGTTTTTCAAAAATGTCTTTACCCTTGTTACTATCAAATTCAATAGAAAATTTTTTGCATTCAAAACTTTTGCTATTGGGTCTGAGATGGGGGGCTCATAATTCTCTCATAGCAATAGCATCTCATTTAGAGCCTGAAGAAAGGAATCGTTGATCCAATGCAGAGATCTGAAGAGGATGTCTTAAGTCTCTATGTAGGGAAGGAATCTGATGACCACCAGGACAATGACTTGGAAGTTGAGGCTGATTACGAGTGTATCTGTGCACACAAATTAAGGTTAAAGAGTTGCTATCTGTGCAGCTGCAGCTATTGCATTCATAGATACTACAGATTTAGATTCATTTAAAGGTTCAAAACGATGAAAAGAGGGATTTTCATTCTCGTCAAGTGCCCATGTTAGTGTGTGATTCCTTTCGTTCAATAAGGCTGCTAATAGATCATTGTTATTTTCCATAAAATCTTGCTAAGGATCTTTTCGTCAGCCAAATTCGGATTTTGAAGACAACTGATCTAGCTAGTAGAATCATCATGGTCTCGTTGGCACCAAGAGCTTCGCAACTGATTGGCTCTTGCACTGTTCCCTCTCTCGTACATATACGTAATGACGTAGGCTAATGATGAAATAGAATTGGCAAATGATGAAATCTGTTTTGATTTGTAACAAAACAGTATGCTCCATTTGTTTGTTGTGAATTTCAATTAGCTGTGTGAACAATTCATTGGTTGGCTCCGAACGAGATACTCTCCTTTGGGAATTATATGATTGAGGGAATTGCAATGGAATGAGATATTATTGCTGCTCAGACATTTATATTAAAACAGTACTTGGAGTCATCTTTTACTTTAAGATAGATGGTGATAAGCCCTGTTTATACTACGCAAACTATCTCGGGGCAAGCCCGAGTTAGTTCAACCCGGGGTGAACTCGGGACAAACACTGTTCCGTGGAAAGTGCAAAGCAATTTAAACATTTGTCGCTTCCTTCCAAACAAGCTGTCAAAATCTCCTACTTTCTTTCTTACTAGTACCTACTTTTCTGCTATTGAAAATCTTGCTAAGGATCTTTTCGTCAGCCAACATTCTTATTAGGAGTAGAACTGCCTCACATCCCAAATTGAAATTCTTTCAATAGCTTTCGTACTCATTTTAACAAAACGTTTTCGATTTCCAATAGAGTTGTTTGTCTTCAAGCACAATCAGAACCACACATGTTGCAACTGTTGCTAAAAACCAATAGGAAAGAAAATACCAGAGAAGCATAGAAATGGAAGATAATAAGGCCAAACCAGTGAACAATCAAACAAAGTAGGAAAGTAAGATCGGATGCAATATAGGGACATGCGAGACTTCACATATACTCATGCTGTAACAGGATAGTAAGCAACTATAAAGAAACAAAAGAGAATATACAAAAGTGCCTAAAAGAGAACCATGGGACTAGAAGAAAGTTGAGATTTGAGACTAGGATTTTCCCTTTGGATAAATAGACTTTCATGGATGAGGAGATCTAAGGAGTTGTAGGTCTTACTAATTATGGTGAATTCCTCAAGTTGCCCAGTATGACCAGTTTGCTTAAGAGATGTGAGTTTGGAAACACACTTTACCAATACACAAGTGCTCATTACAATAAATCTTATGATTTCTCGATATTTTACTGTATTGAGTGGCACTACAGCCACTACTCGAATACTTCTAGATAACACCAGAGCAAAGAAGGGTGGGAAAGCAACCCTTAAACGTAAATAAGGACAATAATGGTCGTGGTGATTTCAATACAAATTGAAATTTTATATTAGGATAGTATTTCAGAAACAGCTTGGTCAAATCATTGCGAAACTTAAAGCTGAGATGGCCTAAATAGGGAATGCAAAAAATAATACGCTGTTGATCCTTATCTAGTTGGGCTATGTGTTTCGAGGAAGAGAATTGTTTATCCAAAACTTTTTCATAATACGATGAATTATGGAAGGTGGAAAACAATTATTAATGAGAAAACGTTTAATATTAACAAGCTCTTTGTGAAAGTTAATATACTAATATGGAAAGCATGAAAAACACGAATACTAACAAGATTGACTTTGTATTTGAAGAAAAAAGAGAAGGACTAAGATTGAATTTGTATGCTGATGTTTAGAGACACAAGCCAGCTTTCAATAGCAGGGATGCAAATAGGGCCAGATGGGAATAGTAGCCACAACTAATTTTAAGGAAGGTGCATATTGGACATGCCTGTAAATGGAGGAGTTTGGGGATTTGATCAACAACTTTTTGACTACCATGCCATTCAATGCATTTTATATTGCCATAGAAATTCCAGTGGCGGTACGAGAATATGTCATTCTCATGCTTCGGTCAAAGTAAGTGTTTGCGGCATCCCTATGATATTATAAATAGCTGAACTAGATTTAGAGGTAGAGGAAAAGATGTGTATGTCCCAACTTGAGGCGGGGAAATACCAATTCGATAGTGAAATTGGAGCATGTTGTCTGAGAAGAAAACTTTTATAGTTATAGTTTCTACATCATCTAAAAATACTCAATCATTCCTTCTTTGTAGAAAGTTGAGAAATATTTGCGAAATCTACTTGCATTGAAAATTGTAAAAGTAACCAAGCTGAACCTCCATTTTAGCAATATACTTTGATGCATGAGGATGTTATGAGAGCAGATGATAGCAATAGAAATTCGTTTGCCGACTTCTCTTTTACTGTAAAACTCAAGATAGCCGAATATATGGAGCTGGTTTCCATTTTGAAAAACATGTTAACTATGAGACTTGGACGACCTGGCGTTAAATGCAGACTTTCGTGCGTTGCAAATCTTCATGAGGAGAATATCAACCGTGATTCAATTTTCATTAAGGCTCTTAATAAAGATCATTTGGTTTCAAAGACACTACGACCTCATGGCAGGGATACGTCAGTAAATGGAATCATGGTTCAAAATGTGAGGAGTGATGCAGCATTAGATCAAATGATTGAGAGTTTTGTCAATGAAGCTGAAAAAAAAACAACGATATGGCTGTTGAAACTTCAGAACTAAATAATCTAAGGCAGAAGTCTGAGAAACTGTTTAATGAGAAACAGAAGGCTTAGGAAACCATCAAACGTTTGCAAGCCAGGCAAAGAAAACCTCAGAGACGAAGTTACTTACTTACCTACTCTCATCCAGCACTGTCAGCTACATAGGGAAGAGAGGAGAGCTCGCCATCGTCTGTCCTGGGCTTTCCCTGAGTCTGACATCCATGATGTTCCCACTTCTCATGTCGTCTCTGATGGTTCTTTTAGGGTTTTCTGGGTCTACCTAGTCTTTTTGATCTAGGTGGAGTCCACTTCCATGCCTGCTTTAGTATTCTTTTTTCATCCATTTGCAGAGCATGGCCTAGGCATTTCCATCTTCTTCGTTTTATTTTTGTGGCTATGCTCTCTGTGCTGAGAGAAGGACTGGTTTGTGCTATTTGCATTTGATACAGGTTTTCTTTTCAGAGAATTATGATTACATGCCATTACCTCGTGAATGAATTTCAGTTGATCATCCAGCAGTTCTGCAGGAAACCAATGTTGTACAGAAGTTTCTTAAATGTATTAAGTTTGTAGAAGATTTTTGTGTTACATCAAATTTTTAGATAGCTCTATTCTTGTTAACAATTTGATACTGGGACAATTTTTAGATTTGAATATATTGAAAACGGTTTGAAGAGGAGTAAGTTCGTACTTAGTTTACTACTTCAATGCTTAGTGAATGTCTTCTACATCGTGTTTTGTCCTCAATTTACTTATTCTTATTTAAATTTTCTAAGGAACCTCTTTCGTCACATCAACATCGATGTTGCTGTAAATGGTTCAATAGTTAACTCTTAAATTGTTTAAAAGGTTAAATCTACTGTAACCGTTTTCTTATTATGATCAAATATTTGCTTACTTAACAATTTACAGGATAAAGTACTTTCAGACTGACGTTAAATATCTTGGTTTATTTTGTCAATATCGATAACGTTTGTCTTAATATTAAAAACTGGTTCTTTACGTAATTTCTCTTATCTTTATCTATTTTTGATGCATTTCATTGATTCATCTGACTCTGCTAATAATTTTTGTCATGCGTAAGACCAGGACGAATTTTGATGGCTCATGCTTTCTTCCAAGACTGTTAGAATTGTTGTTTCGGTTTGGAATCTATAGCTCGTCCCTGTGCCCTGTGCTTACCAATTGAATGAGTACTTCCTATTTCATTGATAATACAATGCAACAACAAAGTAGAGATGCAATCTAAGGAAATGCATCGTCCAACTCCAAATGAAATAAAAGAGAGTGTAAATAAAAGGACACAATATGCTAATTATGAGGAGAAAATATTAATCACTGAAATGATGATAGATAGAATGATGTAGTTAGAAACAAGGCAAACCGATAGAACTAAGATGCAGGGAGCCAACAGACAATAGCAAATGGAACTCGCTGTGGTATACGCGAGCACTACAAACAGTAGGTATGCCTTGCAGGTAGGGAGCTAATGGTCTAGATGAAATTGATTTTTTATATAGACCGCTGATTTCTTGCTGAATTAAAGAGCAGGAGCTACCTTTTAGATGCTACAAAACTTTCCTTGCTCACAGCATGTAGCAGAGTAACTAAAAAGGAAACACCAACTAAAATATTGACTTTAGAGATATAAAAAAATTATACTGGAATAATAGTAAGTCTATTAGTACCTATTTATTAAGGTTACAGAAATTTTGGCCTTTAAGTTATGTGGTTTATAGAAAAGCAATATCTTCTCACAATGTCCAAAGGAAATTAATGGAAATGTTTTCTCAACAATTTTTGTATTCTACTTAGCGGTATGTATTATATGCATTATATGTAACATTTGTAGATTGTTGTTTAAAGCTATTTTCATTTGCGATAGGTATGGATTGTCAGTCAAAACGAGACCAGAGCCTAATGTTGAGAAAATAGAGGAATTGTTGCCTGACATGTATGAAGTATATATCTGTCTGTACGAAAAAAAGCAAGATGGATGGCATATTCGCATTGGCTGCTGCGAAGATCACGAACAAAGAGTAATGGATAGTGACATGGAAATGGAGATGTTCACTGTTGTCGGCTTCTTCAAGACAAAAATGTCTGACAGAACAGAATTATCTACTGAATTTAGTGACGGTTACAACTTTGCTGATTGTGGAAACATGCAACCAATCATGTAAGTTTTCCCATAAATGTTTCCAAACTACGATTCTTTACGTAATTATCTATCTTCTTGAAAGTCCCAAACTTAATTTGATGGCATTGAAAGGTAGGAACGACTCTATAGGTACTACTTCTGTTAGCTGGGAGATTGCTCGACTTACCATAAATTACAAAGACAGTGAAAAGTCAGATAAGTCAAATTATAGACCAATATCGGTGGTACCTATTTTATCTAGGCTGTTCTAATGCTTATCTATGACCAGTCATACCAATACCTAGAACAGGGTGGGTTCCGATCATCAGATCAATCTGGATTCAAGGTGCTACATTCAAAAGCCACTTGTTTACTTAAATCTACTGATGTTTGATACATTGGCATGGATGAAGGACTTCTGATAGGTAAGATCTCTATCGACTTGAAAAAAGATTTTGATACTGTATGTCATGAAACTCTTTGTCAAAAAATCAAGCATTATTGAGTTATCGGTAAGAAGCTATCATGGCAAAATCTTATTAACAGGAAACTATAATGTTGAATTAATGATGCGGATTCAAACATAAATGACACCAATGTTGGTGTTCTAGAAAGTTCTTTCCCAGTTCCACTCTTATTTCTTGTTTATGTGGATGCCCCTCCCTGCATTTTAAAATACTCTTATGTTTCTAAGCATGCTAATGATGCAAGCATCCTTCTTACAAGTACATTACGCAGATAAATACGGTTTTAAATGAAGAACTTCGGAGGTTCAATTGGTGGATGAAAGGGAATACGGTCTCCTAATGTTGTTAAAGCTCGTTTCATGTCAGTTACCAAGGAACACAAGAAGTATCTCGCGGCTTCAGAACAAGCTTTACAACCTTCTATTTGTGAGAAACAGATGGAAGTTATATAGAATTCTAAGTATCTAGGTGTTCAAATAGACGAAAGTCTCAAATGGGAGAATCAGAAATCATTCACTTATAAAGCCTGTCTTGCAATTCGATTTCATAAGTATGCCTAGCATTTTCTCCTTGAGATGATTATCATCATCATTGGACCGGAAGTTTATTTAGTTGAACAGCCGTGGCTCTCTGTCCTTCTTTATTCTGTGCTAGTCGATATAAATCAACAAAGCTCCCATTCCCACCAAAGTCTGGAGTGTTATTGCATACCTGGCTGTTGGTCTAGCTTTTCCTCTTTTTCCATACACAGCCCCAATTAATTTTTCTTTACAAGGGTCACCTTATCAGAATACATGTCCAACAAACGCAAATTTTCGTCTAACAATGATTTTCAGCAGTCTTTCACTAGTTCCAGTCGTAGTTAAGACATTTTCTTTAGTCTATTTGTCAGTCCAATTCATTCATAATAAGCTTCAATAGCACTACAACTTAAAGGAGTTAATTTTCTTTTTCCCAGTTTTTTTTAGCACCCAGCATTCAGATCCATAAGTAGCAATGTTAAAGGCTAAAGATTTTGAAAGTCTTGCATTGGGGCATAGACCCACTCGGCTACTATCTTCATGGAACCTATCTACTTTTTTCTGTAACTCTCCTATGCTACCACTTACTAAGACAATATCATCTGCATATCTCAATCTTGTTATACTCCTTCCACCATTCTTCACTGTATCTTCAAACCCCTCAAGGGCATTTCTCATAATTACTTCATAGTATATGTTCAATAAATGGGGGATAAGATACATCCTTGTCGCACACCTTGTTCAATCCGAAAGTTTGTAGTCAATCCATGTGTTGTTTTTACAGTTGCACTTTGGTCAATATATAGTCTCTTGATGAGATTAGCTATGTGACTAGAAAATCACATTTCAAGCATTCGTTTCCAGAGTAATGCATGGGACACGATACCAAAAGCTTTTCTGTAGGCCATAAAGCATTAATATATATTTTACCATATTCTCTGTTCTTTACTAGTACCATCTTTAGAATTAGACTCTGATCCCTGGTGACCAAGCCAGATCGAAATCACGCCTGCTCGTCACTAAGTTCCTATCTTAACTTAACTTGCATTCTACCAGCAATAATTTTTAGCAGAATTTTACTGCAATAGCTTATCAATGAGATGCTTCTGTTTTCATAGTGCTGTAGAGTATTATTGCCTTTCTTCAGAATTGATAGAAATGCAGCTTTAATCCAGTCATCTTGTCAGTTTTCTTTAACGAAATCGATGCATAAGGTGTGAGAAGATTATTGACAAAAGTTTTGTCTCCACATTTTACTAACTCTACTGTAATATTGCCAATGCCTGAATTTTCATTAGCTTTTAATTCGTCAATTGCTTTAGCCACTTCAAAGTGTAATGGTGGTAATTCCTCTTTATCATTCACCACAAATGTGTGCTGTGGAGCAACAATATTTGGATTTTCCTTATAGAGATCTTTGTACTATAGTGAGCCAATCTTTCTTTCACATCTTCCGCTTCATTAAAAATCTTACCATTTTCATCTTTAATTACATCAATCATTGGTTTGAATTTAATTTTTAAATTTTTAGCACCTTTATAAAGGTTTTTAGTTGAATTTGTGATGGAATTATCTTCAATGCGTTTGCATTGCTCATTAATGTATTTTTCTCTGTCTTTTCTCATCATTCGTTGGACTAATGCATTTTGTTATTTGCACTCTGTCATGTTGACGCTATCACTCAGGCCTTTAGCTTTGAGTTGTCTCCACTTTTCTACTTCGTTAATGGTTTCATTCGAGATTCATTGATAGTTATCCTTTTATTCCTCTGGGAATATGTCCCTTTGCAATGCTAAGTATAATACTCTTACCCGCTTACCATAGCTCATTTGCTGTGTTTTCATCATAACATTGAATCAAAGATTCAAAATTATTAGAAATCTCAACTGTATAATTGTCAATTACAGTCGTATAGTCAAATCATAGCACTTTTGGTGGTTTCGTTAACATTTTTAGTCTAAACTTTAAGTTAATTACAGCCAGCTTGTGATCACTATTACAATCAGACTGTTCTCGTTTTCGCATTTTGTACACTGCCTTTCCATTTTTTATTGATCATAATGTAATCAAATTAATTTCACGTTTTCGTGTGAGGTGATACCCAGGTGTAGAGATGCTTTGGGTGATGTTTAAAAAGTGCGTTTACAACAGCTAGATTATTAGCGCTACAAAAATCTAAAAGATTTGCGCCCCTCTCGTTCTGGTCTCGTAGACCTTGTATAACACAAATATAAGCATTGTTGTTTAGCTTTCCTAGGTTTGCATTGAAGTTTCTCATCACGATTGTAATATCTCGGTTTTGAGTGTAATCAATGGATTCTTGTAGCATACTATAGAAGTCTCCATTTCCTCATCAATAGCTGCCACTGTCAGTGCATAGCATAGAATCAAACTAATGTTGTTTGGCTTAGCTTTTATTCTAACTATAGGTTTTCTATTAAATACAGGACTATACCCAATTAGTGACCTAGCTAATTTCTTTCTTAAACGGATTGCGACTCCTTACTATGTCCATTTCCTGCATCCTTTCCTGAGTAGATTGCAACCTTGTTCTCATGAGTTCTAAAACCACCTCTATCATTCCAAGTAAGCTCTGCAACTCGTAGTATTTCTAGTCTATTTCTATCCATTTCATCGCCAATACTGTGTAATTTGCAACTTTCCTTCATCTTTTTTACATTCCATGCACTAATACTAAATTTTGTTTCAAGTTTCTTTCCAGTAGCATATTTGACATTGCTAGCCAGAGTACCCACTGGAAATCGTTGCCCTTGATAACCCTAGCGACAGCCAATCTGGTATGGAAGTTTACTTCTTAGTTTCTAAACGGAGAAACACCCCAAGACCATGCTGAACACCCAATGAACACTCCATAAACGCGCCATTAATGCCAAACTGAAGACTGAATACTGCATCAACCTTATGAACAACTACTAATTAGTCCAGATTTAATTACTTTGAGAAATCATCCAAAATTACCTTTGGTACAGTTGAGGACCATTTTAGTGTTTTGTTTTTGGTGCTGCATTGATACATCTATAGTATGTAGTAATGTAGCAGCAACGACGAATGGATATGCCTGTTGATATGGGAGAAGACCTCGCCTTTGTCGTAATGGAAACAAGAGAACTGGTAACCCTTTTTCCATGGCACAGATTGTAGGTAAAAGCCTACACCTACGATAAACGTCCTGGTTGAGTGCCCTAAAGATGTAACGAAGCTTCCACTGGTAAATGAAACATCTCCAGGAAAGTATTTGCTTCTTGATTTTATTGAATATGGAAGATATAAAATTTTCGTAGTTTAATGTCCATAGCCACATGGAAGATAACAACCTATGATAAGAACAGCCCAGCATTCTTATAAAAGTACCTGTAGTCTTCCACTTGCTGCAAATGTGTTAACCCCGTTATTACTTGTAGCACGCAAAAAATATATCGGCACTACAATACCAAAAAATATTTGTAAGAATGGCCGTTTCCTGCAACACAATTTTTTGATGATTATTCAGTTTTCAGTTTGGGATTACATGACACGTTAGTGGAGTGCTCTCGGGGTGTTCAAACTGTTCTTGGGGTTTTCGCGTTTTTAGAAACGAAAATTTTATTCATGCTCATCACATCCTAGAACTTATTCAGGAGGAAAAGGAAAGGATACCAGAATAGAACCTCCTACGTCCTTTCTTTGTTGTCAATGCCTGCTAACTAAGTGAGTTATCTCTGCCGATTTTCCAATTGTTTTACGCACACGCCAGACATAATGTCTGTAAAGCCATCTATATGGATGTTTCAATTCGGCGCTTCATGAAATCCATTTTCCTGCTGCCATCAACTTCACTGTAACTCTAGCACGGGGAGCTATAGGTTGCCAGCCTTGTTCAAGAGAATTCCAGGGTGCAGTTTAAGGTTGATGACCAGGACTAAATTGAAGATATCGCTAAAGTCAATAGCGCATTGGTTTCTTTCTAGATCATGAATTAGAGGTTTCTGAAAATATCAATACAGTTGGTTAAAAGATAATACTAAGATGTATTTTCCCATTCTAGATTTAAAGCAAAAGCTTTAGAATTTACAGATCCATTGAAACTTCACCCTACAGAGTCCACAGACTGTAGGACTGATGTGAGATTTTATATCGATGGCAAAGAGACGCATCATGTTATTTCACTCGAAGTAAGCTAAATCAGTTTTCATTTAAGATTTGCAGACAAATTCGACTTTTAGCGTTTCAGAGGTATCATTATTTTGAAATATTTTCTACTGTGATATTGACTAATGGCAAAAATTGAAGAGTAATCTTTAATTTTTCATTATGTGTTGAAAACTTTTATATATTAATTCATTAAAAGGAGTTGCTAGAATGAAGACAAAATACAATAGAATCAGAAATGAGCACTTTTACCTGAAACAACACTTTTCTCAGTGAAGTAAAATCTAGGCTAAAGAAATGGCTCCAGGGCGGCCTAACATCTTTAATTTTTAAAGGACAGCCTTTTCTTCTTATTCATCAAGTATTTTTGAAGTGAGATGGAAAATATTTTTGATTAAAGTGCAGCTTTCAAAATTGTCCACTCATGTCTATAATCTGAGGTTCTTTGATTTAGGACTTTTATATCCAGTTCCTGAAGTGTATAGTCAGAATTATAGCAATGAGATCATTTTTAGACTAGAGGATTCTTTCCTATTTTCAAACAATTTTTTCATTGCCTTGCAAAGATGTCATTCTAAATGTTTGCAGTTTGTAAAGCTCCCCTATTCTTTCTTCATTATTTTTATTTCATAAAGAGTGCTATGACAGCCATTAACTTGGACCCCTCTACTATGCTTTGTTCTGTAGCCCAGTGTAGGATTCATTGAATGAATTGCGATGGACATCGTTTCAGGTTCTAATTTATAATTTATCAAGAGTTCCGTAAATCATTATATTCATAGATTTACGAAGAATTCCTATGAATTTTGTGTTCTAGCAGCTCATGTTAGAACAAATTAGTTTTGAATTACAAGGTAAGGTTCAAGTGAATTTAACATGTTTTATTTTGCGTTTTTTGAAATTCTTTTAGAGCTGTGAAACATCATGCCCTCCAGTATCAACGGGTAAGTGCAACATTGCTGTTAGCTTTACTACATGCCGTAGAGTCTACATAAAGCCCCCCTTCCATTCTAATACTACTCTTCTCTTTTCACCCTCATCTCTTAAGAAAGCAAATATAGAATAGGCTTTTGAGGCATGGAGATCATTCTCAGATCAGATAATATGCATTTCATGTGGCCTATGTAAAGAAGTAACCTTGTGTCTTAGCTACTTAGAGAACAGTTATCTTTCCAACAAATTTACTTTATAGCTGAAAATATTGTCTCTCTTCTCGACGGGAAGGTCATTACTGACCAGCCGTGACACTTTCCACAAAACTCCGCCAATGATTTAGAAATACGAAGAAATTATAGCTGAGCAACTTCTATTTATGAGTGGTGGAAGTAGGACTTATCATAATCTTGGTAGAGCGAGAGTGTTCTGTTGCAAGTATGGCTATCAAGAACTTCCAATTTGTTAGAAAGTCTCTTATTTACAGTTTTAAACCCAACGTAATCATTATAGATCGTCAACGGAATAGCATTCAGATCTTTTGATTTTTTTAACGTCAAAGGGGTTGTTAAACAATCAAACAGATTTTTGTCTTATAACCTGACTGTACCCCCTCCTTCTTATATGAGAAGCAGACACTACTGATCTTATGTACGCAGGGATGAATTAAGGAATTCTGACAATGTGTCAGCTAGATAATGCGCTTCTATTTTATTTGAAGTGCTCTTTAGTAATGCAATGTAAAATATCTTTAGAAAGGCGTTGTATTTGTCACCAATGTGGTATCTAACAGAATAAATGCTGTTCAATTAGGGGGAAGAGAGATGGTGTGCGGACAATTCGAAGGAACCCACTATATATGCTTTTTCAATTAACTCTTTTGAATCGTACTCAAAAACTTTGTAAATCATACCTAAAGGGGATAAGATAATTGTTTTCTCTTGTCTATTTTTCGGACATATGCCACATTATATGCCATATATTGTAAAGCATAAATGTTATGTAGTCATTTTGGCGACCCAAATTTTCTTCCTCACTAATCCGACTTTTTGGCTTATCCTAACGGCTGGCTCCCCATGTGAGTTAACGCAGTTCGGATAAACGAGAATGCACTTTATTCATTTATAATCACTCAGTGGATATTCATGTTAACTTTTTAAAGTGTTTTACTCCCAACTTCAACATTATAAATGGTAAAAGGAATGGCATTCAGATGTTAGTTATATCTTTTGATTCCGTTTTCGTCAAAAGGGGTTGTTAAGCAATGCAACTGAATTTTGTCTTATAACCTAGCTATACCCCCCTTCTTTATGAGAAACAGACACAACTGATGTTACTTAAGCAGTCATGAATTAAGGAATTCTCACAATTTGTTAGCTAGATACTGCTCTTCTATTTGATGTGAAGGACTCTTTAGTAATAACATGTAAAATAACTTTAGAAAGGTGTTCCATTCGTCGCCATCAGCATTTATTTAGCCTCTGCATTTTAAACAGAATATATCAATTAGTATTATCGCTAAGTAGTGCCTATATTAAATCAGTTTTTATCGTTGACCCATTGTAAATTGATACAAAGTATTGGCTCTAAATTTTTTTTAACTTTATCCTAGATACTTCCACCTGAACTGATGGTATTCAGTGAGAAGTCTCATTTATTATGCTGGCATTTTTATTACCTTTCATTAAGTATCTTTAAATATTCTGCTTAGTGTATTGCACTTTATAGTTTTGATTAGAAATGTAGACTTTCCCGTTAAGCATTGTGCACTTTTTACATAAACAGCTTTTTCCACTTTGTTAGAAAAGCTATTTCCACGTGATCACTTCTAAGAGATTTAGCATCAATGCAAAGAAGACTGGATTGCATCAGCACCTAGGCCTTGTGAATGACAACTGAAGACTAAGATTTTATGAGTAAAGGTCGTTTTCCACTGAGAACAAAGTGAGTGAAATAGTGACGCGCGAAGTTTTTTCTGCAGAAATATTTTCGCGTATCAGTTTCCACTCTTCGCAATAGGGTCTTAGGAAATAGGCCCGTTAGACGCTCACTGATGCTTTTATGAGATGGAGTTCAATCACAAAAATGAGTGATTTTCCTTGCTTTGTATTGAGTAATGTAGTTATTTAAGATTTTAAGGAGTATAAGGCAAAAGTTTAAAACAAACAGCTTTTCACAGCTTTATTTTTGCACCAAAGTAAAAGCATCTTGTTTGCAAACAGTGGAGTAAACGACATTGGTTGTGGCTAGGACAGCTCCTAAGGGCTCCATTCTTTTAACACGGGAATGGCACATCATAGATTTTCCAGAGAAGAGCTTTTTTATTTTATTTGAAGTAAAAATATAACAGGGCCCTAATCTTACCGAATTCCTAAGAGCCCCGAGTTTTTCCATGATGCCACTGTTTGTAAACATTTTAGAAATAATAAAACAGAATTATTTCACATTACCCC
>WIPJ01004061.1:521110-533081 GCA_018155075.1 Cassiopea andromeda | reverse complement strand
ATTTGAGAATGAATGAGCTGTTGTTCCAAAAGTAAGACAATAGTCTGGTATTAAGTGAAAATTAGGCAGTTTGCGACCGATTGAGTTTTAGCTCCAAAAGTAAGGCTATAGTCTTTTGTTTATATGAAAATGAAGCAATCTTAGACTGAATGAGTTTTGGCTCTGAAGGTAGGACTATAGTCATTGGTTCTCAGTGAAAGTGATTCAATTGAGACTGAATGAGCTTTGGCTGCAAAAGTAAGGCTATTGTCTTTAGTTTCGAGTGAAAATGAGGTGATATGAGAATGAGTCAGTTTTGGCTGCAACAGTAAGGTTATAGTCTTTGATTTTAAGTGAAAATGAAGCAATGTGAGAATGAATGAGTTTTGGCTCCAAAAGCAAGGCTATAGTCTTTGGTTCTCAGTGAAAGCGATTCTATTTCCGACTGATCGAGTATTCGCTGCAAAAGTTAGGCTATAATCTCTAGTTTTGAGTGAAAATGAGGCAATGTGAGAATGAATGCGCTGTTGTTCCAAAGGTAAGACTATAGTCTTTGGTTTTAAATGAAAATGAGGAAATTTGAGACTGAATGAGCTTTTGCTGCAAGAGTAAGGCTATTGTCATTGGTTGCGAGTGAAAGTGACTGAATTTGGGACCGATTGAGTAGTAGCTCCAAAAGTTAGGCTATAGTCTTTGGTTTTAAGTGAAATTGAGGCAAGTTAAGAGTGAATGAGTTGTGGTTCCAAAAGTAAAGCTGTAGTCTTTGGTTCTCATTGAAGGCTATTCAATTTGCGATTGGTTGAGTATTTGCTCCCAAAGTAAGGCTATAGTCTTTGGTTTTGAGTGAGAATGAGGCAATTTGCGACTGATTGAGTTTTAACTTTAAAAGGAAAGTTATATTCTTTTGTTTTAAGTGAATATAAAGCAATTTGAGGCTGTACGATTTTTGGCTCCAACCAGTGGTAATTTCTGAACAATTTAAGAAGGGTTCTAGGTGCAACCACGCCTATATTTTGGGTGTGACCTAGCGCAACCACATCCATATTTTCAAAGACGCAGATATGATACTTCAGTTTAGTACTAATAATGTATAATACACAATTAGAAATGTCTCAATTACCATATTGCAGTGAATAATTAATCATAGCAATACAAAACACTATAGAAGCAAGATCATTACAATTCGAAAACCAAGGCCAATGCAAGAACTTTTAAAGGGGCTGAGCCCCCCAAAATGAACAGTACTTTTAAGAAGGGGGATCCGCCTTCCTGAGCCCCCCTAGAAATCACCCCTGGCTCCAACAGTAAGGCTATAGTCTTTGGTTTTTGAGTGAAAATTATGCAATTTGCAACTGACTGAGTTTTCGCTCCAAAAGTAAAAGTATAGTATTTGGTTTTGAGTGAAAATGAGGCAATGTGATACTGAATGAGTTTGGATCCAAAAGTAAGGGTAGAGGCAATTTTCACTAAAAAGCACAGATGAGGCAATTTGAGACTTGAACGAGTCGTGGCTTCAGAATAAGAGTATAATCTCTGAGTTTTAGTGAAAATTGCGGAATTTGAGACTGAGTTAGTGTTTGCTCCAAAAGTAAGGCTATAGTCTTTTGTTGTGTTGCGAAAATGAGTTAATCCGTGAATGAATAAGTTTTCGTTCTAAATGAAAGGCTATAGAATGGCCTTTTGTTAAAGTGAGGCATCGTTAGAATTAATGAATGTTGGCTCCTGAATCAAAGCGATAGGCTTTAGTTTTAACGAAAATTTGTTACTAGGAGCCAATTTTTGGTCTAAATGTATGGCGATTTTCTTTGGGTTTGATTGAGAGACTATTCTGTAGTAGCTTAGCTTTGGCTGCAATAGTAGGACGATTGTTTGTGGTGTCTTGCAAAGCTGAGTCATATCAGTTTGTAATCATTTTTGGCTTGAATATAGACAAGGATGATGGAATATAGTTTTAATACTGCATTAATTCAATGAGCCTATGTACCCTTTAGCTTGTGTTGAAATGAGAAAGTTAGAATGAGTCAAGTTTGGCTCCAACAGTAAGGCTATAGTCCTTGGGGCTTTCGTAAAAGTGAGGCATTTCGAGAGTGAGTCAAAACTGGCACCAGGCTATAAATCTAAAATCAATGTGCGAAACAATAAGTAAACCTATAGGCTCTAGTTTTTAATGATAATTTAGTTGATATGCAGTGTGTGAATGTTCATATTAAAGGAATTCGGATGCAGCTGCACGGTGGAAATACTTGGCCTGTAGACACTAATGAGGTATATGGGATGCATAGGCATCCGTATTGGTAGATGTTACCCCATATGATAGTGTTGTTTGAAGGTTCTCCATTCTGCCATTTGCGTTGAAAATTGCCTTATTTTATAACGAATACAAGGTAAATAATGACGGAAATAATGCCCTTTTCGTTGCAAAGAAGTCACTTGGTATTTTAGTTTCATTTAACTCTGCAATTCTTCGCAACATTTATCAAAAATGATGCATTGGTTGTTAAGCTATTCCCGCGAAAATTTCAAATAAGGGCCATACTCACGTGACGTATGTGACATCCAAAGTGAAAAATTTGAGATAAAATGACTACAATGCTAATGAAACATCCGAAAATGAACTCAAAATATGTTTGCTATGAAATTGAATGCTCAGAGCCTTAATACTTACAAAATAACTCTGAATCGAGCAAAACCTGCTTCTAGCAGAAGGCTTTATCGTTGCATGGCCTACGTGACATGGTACATATTACACTATCCTAGTAATATTTTGTTTTTGAGATTTCTCTGAATTTCTACCATCAAATCATAAATGTTTGAGCTCCTAGCAATGCTAATAGATGAAGTTTCAAAGCAACTTGAATAATGTAGTTAATTTCTTCATTTTCAGGAAGAATATGGTAAAATGTCTCGTGACGTACGTGACAAAATGCATGGCGGATGCAATTTTGAAAGCAATCTCAATCAAACACAAAATTGCAAATGTAGAAAAAGATACGCAAATTGTATTATCTGCTGCTTTTACCTATTTTTGCCCCTAACTAGAGGGCTGTTTTTACACTCTTTGTTGACATCTCGTGAGAATGGTTGACATAATGAAGAGTTTATTGACCAAAGTATACAGATTGAAAATATATCAATTGAGTTAAATAATAGTTACGTTACATGCCAAATCTGCAAATAAGCAAATACTGTGATAGATGGATAGCTCTAAATTTCAAATCGAAGTTACCCAAAGTTGCGACTTCGAAATGCTTTACGTTTCAGCCTTGGGGAATTCCTACTAGGGGAGAAATGTAGCTATTAGAAGAGAAATGGGAAGCTAGTATCATCAATTACAGTAAAAGTAAAGAAAATAACATTGTTTTCGATTTAAATTGACACGTAATGATGTCAACTAGTGTTGATCCGTGCATGCATATCATAATATTTAAGTGGGTGGGGAAAAAAGGTTAAGAATGGTGGTACAGTAATGAGCTGCATAACTTGGATGTGGAAAGATCAGATAAACTTAGATAGTGCACCTGTTAGAGAAATTAATGGTTCACCTACCTCAATTTCAAGCGACACTTCAGATTAAATGAAAGTTTACTGGAAAACGTAATACGCGTTTGCTTTCTAAGAATCAAACTCTCTGGCTTCAGCTTGGGTGTTTAATAATTCAATAACTTCTTAATAATTTTTCAAAGTTTTTTTAATTCAAAGACTTCCAATGACAATAACAAACCAGATTAGGTAATTGTGATGCAAGAAAAAGGATGCTCAGGTTTTGTGAGGTATGTAATGGATGTTCATTCTATTTTCTTGCTAGTTTGATCAAAAATCTACCAATAAAAACAATTTTTGCAAGTTATTGTTTGAAACTCAGCCTGCTTATTTTACTTAAATTTCTCCCTAATTTCAGCCTAGCCTCGTGTTTCTAATAGATATATTTCTTATAAAAAAACGTGCAATATATAAGCGAAGGTAGAAGGTCCATATTCCTCACCTTACTTGCTTTGATTGAAGCTCTCAAGTAATAGACGTAGAAGCGTCCTTTGCTTCTTAGCTGTAGCAGGGAAAGCATTCCTAGCCAGCTGAAGTACCAGCCAGCTATCTTGTGGACAATAACTGTGCACCCCGAGTACTACTTTCATGTACCTTTCACTTCCAGGAAATTAGAAGTTCACTGCAAACATTTGACCGGTGCAATTGGCATGAAATTAATTGTGACAAGTAAAAATCATCTCATCTTTCATAAGCATGGATAAAAATCCCATCACCTAAGTGGTGCTAAGCAAAAATAAATTTCTAGCAAAGACTTATTATACAGAAATGCTGTAAATACTCTATGAGTTTCCAAATGTCACAATGTAAGCAAATTTCTGGCTTTAACGATGGTAATCTAACATCAATGTTTGAATAAGAGGGGTTTACTGTCCTACAGAAACTCTTGTTCTATGTAAGTACAGCTATGGGAGCAAGATCAGAATTCGTTTTAGGAAAATAATCGATCTATATATAGAAACTTCTCGATTGGACATAACCCTGGCATGTGCTGACAAATAGAGATTGTCAATAGAAGGTGGTGATTCAAGGAGAAATTGGATACAAACTACAAAGCAAGAGTCAACAGAGAATACTTGCAGGGGTTAAAAATTCCTTCTTGATTAGTGAAGGGTTAAAAATAAAACGACTTAAAGTCTTAAATCTTGAACTATAGAAAGACTGAAATACTTCTCATCGAAATAAAATAAGGTTGAAGTAGCAAATACAATTCAGGAGCCACTTTTATTAATATTTAAGGAAACTTTTGCATCTTCACAACTTCGCACACTATAAACAAGTATTCATATTTCATGAAGTTTACATGAAGTTTCACATGAGTGGTCCCTCTAACTGGCCCAACCAAAATATTAGTACTTGGATGATCAGCATATGATGAGCATATCAGCATATGAGCATCACAAGAATCACCAGATGAGCTTTAAGCAAACCCAAAGATGTCAAAATTTAAGGTGATCAGTCTCGCGGGCACGTAGAACTGTATTCTATTCCAAAGGTGACTGTAACTGAACAGAAACGTCAATCATTCCTGAGTGAAGCATTGCAGGTTTCATCAGAGTACAAGAACCTCCCATGATGCAACAGTACCCACTACAAACTATCACGTAATAAGGCCGAGTTTTTTCAAAGCTACAGTTGCTGCCTGTGCTTTCGCATTTTTCTTAGTTGGACTTGAGGTCGTTGAAGTGAATTCCTGTCCATTGACAATCACTTTAAAAATGAAATTCTTGTGATGAGACGGACCAGAATCCATGATCAGTTTGAAATCAGGTAGCGGCCATTTTTGCTTTGTGCAGTATTCAGAGAGTGCAGAGACAGGGTGTTTACCTAGAGAAAATTCAAATTCCAAGTCAAGCATAAATTAAACGTAAACAGAGATACAGTAGTGTTCCGCATATAAGAAACAACCTATTTAATTCCAGGCCTGCGGCGTTTCTTATAGAAGGAGATGTAAACTTCACATTAGAGTAAGGTCTGTTATTAGATGAATCAACCTATACTATTGATCAACTCAGTAGTATCGTGAAAAGCAGTGCTCTTTTAGATAACTAACAAAGACAAGAGACTCTATAGCACAAGGCAGCCTGAGAACTCTATAATACACCGATATACAATTGTGTTCCGCATATAAGAAACAACCTTTCCTATGTCAGGCCCGATGCGTTTCTTATAAAAGGAGATATAAACTTCAAATTAGAGTAAAGTTTCTCGTTATAAAAATCACGTTATACCATTGATCAGCTTAGTAGTACTCTATAGACGGATTGCTATAGTGCAAAGACAAAGAGATTTACATAGCACTAATGTGTTGCTATGCTTTTCAAAGGGAAACAAAAGATTCTGAATAACAAGCAAGCATTCTTTCAGGCCTTTCCGAGCTTCTTATAAAACCGGGTATTGCTTTGAGAATCAGGGCTAGTTTTTCGTAAATTTTTGCCTCTTATATGCGGAACAATACTGTATCAGAAGTAAAGAAAATTTCCATTGAGAATAAATCAAGATATAAGATAAAACTGAGAACTAACGGAAACAAGAAGGCAATGATAGTTTTGAATTAATATTTTCAGCAAATTTAGAACAAGGTATAAAATATTGACAAAAACTGTCAATTTAGGATCTGAAAAATAATCCAAATTTCTCCAAATCTTTTGATTGGTCACAACGCTCCTAAGATTAATTTCTACCGTTGTTTTTTTTCTACTTTCCTTTAAGTTATTTTTAAATATTTATTTAGTGTAGTGTGATTTTTGTCTATGTACAGGCCATGGGGTGGTCATAGTCTTTTGCTCCCAATGGTATCGTCCTTGTACTGTTTATAGTATTGTTCCTTGTAGTACAATTGTAACATTCATAAGTATGAAAAAAATTATAATCTCGAATATTGATACCTAAATCTGGTTCTAATACTGTCCTCAAACGTCCACGCTCAATTTTGCGTCAAATCGATACAATAATACAAGCCATCTATGCTAAAGAATGCTGGGAAGCTTATGTATATGCGAAAGAAATATCCTTCTAGATTTCTTCTATTTATACCGTTCGGGAAATATTGCCCACCGTTCAGTTACAAATTAAATGCCATGCAATGGTAAAGAAAGCAATGATTGAAAATGGCTTTAGCATCAATTGAGACATTGTGCACACACTAGAATATATTGTCGTCTTCATGAAATTATCCGACGAGTTTTGCTAGGAAAAATTAGTAATTAAAACCAAATACTCAACCTTGAACATCTACAACAGGAGGGCCTTTCCTCTTTGGTTTCAGAGCATTCACCGTCTCATCTGCGGTGGACAGTCCTCTTCTATCGGTACGTATTTCAAACGAGAGAGGATTTACAAAGCCAGCTCGGTTTTTTCCCAGTGGCTGGCCATGCGTCCAGCCCATTTTCTGAAGCAGTCTCAGACCGGGACCATCCCGGATGGGCTGTAAATTGTTGAGAAAGTCCTGAAGAAAGAGATGACACAGAAATAGCTTTGGGCACCGTTACTATTAGAAAATGTTTAATAAACTTCACTACACAATAACTATAACACTTCATAAACCAAAAAATATATACGCAAGCGACCAACATACTCCATGCCCGTTATTGAAACACAAAAGGTTCTAAAAGAAAGGTCAAAGGTTTTGGGCAATGATATAAATGGAAATGTATGTTAACTTCGAAAATCTCAGTTGCATATAACAGAACCCATAGATAAAGTTATCCTAAAAATGTTTATACATACCTAATCATTTTTTCATGAAAACCCTTCAATATCGCTTGGTTATGTAATAATGAAACATTACACACTCAGGTCAGTAAAGCTCACACAAGAGCACGTGCAGTTGCAAACACCCACAATAAACAGAATTCTGAACTCCTATTTAACCAAATCCCACAGCATCTAGTAACGTGAGCTGTATCGGTTAGTTTACGAGGCTATGCTGGTTGAAGAGAGCGAATATAGAAAGAAATAGTATAGATGAAAGAACGCACCTTTCTAAGCCAAGCATTATATCCACCTTCCAGTTCCTCCCTAGACAAGATATTTTTTGTCTTTTCCCCAGTGAACTGCTCCGGTTTTACCCCAGATTTGCTCCATGTTTTTATCATTTCATCGCATTGTCTTAGCTTAGCTATGGCTTCGACATTGAATGGCTCCACGCTCAATTTCTTTTGAACTTGGAGTCGCTCCGCAATTACAGCACTTATGTTGACTGGTGCCTAACAAAAAGGGAATAAAACTTGTTTCACATCGAACAAAGTAAAACAAGATGTATGTGGTATTTTAAAGTAAAAATTTCCAAACAACTTAAATACTTCAGCTCAAAAACATGAAAATTTGCTCATACATTATATTTTGATGCATGTAAAATATAAAATTAAGAAAATAGAAAGTAGTGATTAATATATTTAAAATCTGACATGATATACAAAACCTTTAAAAAGAAACATGTCTACAAGAAACAAGAGGCTGAAATCATGAAAATATTAAGAAACATTTAAGAAACACAGGCAGGCTGATCCCAGTGACATAACTGGCTCCGCATAGCTGGGGGTCTTGGATTGCAAATTGTCCCAAGGGGGCAGGCAGCCTAAAATTGTAGGAAAAACAACTGGCTCAAGGACACTTGGGGGCGGAGTTGACAAGTGAAGTGGATTTAGGGGGCAACACCCCCTTCACCCCATAGCTAAATGAATGGTTGAGTCACTAATGTTGACATGAAAAACTGTTTCACAAGACAATTTTGATCAAGGAAACAACACAGAAAGAGCATCCAATACATGCCTCACAGAATCTGAAAATTCCAGTTCTGGTATCACAATTGCCTAACCTGGGTTGTTACTGTGATTGAAGTTCAAGAGCTTATGAAACAGTTAAGAAACATTTCATGCTGGATTTGACAAAGTATGAAGAAGCATCCAGCATTTGGGCAGGAGGTATATTTCTTATATTAAAAAAAATGCGCATATAAATAACAATTTGTTGTGCTTCTTACATTTGCACAGCCATTAATTTCTGAGCTACAAAATGGAGAGCTGCATAGCAGTATTAACTTAGATTTCAAAGCAGTAGAGTTCATTAGTGATGACATAAAAAATTCATTTTTAGAATCTACACATTGTGACCACATGGAATGAAAGAGCACCTTAAAATGACCATGTGTTGAAAATTTTAGAAGAGTATTCTGAAAATGGGATGAAATATGGCCATTTGGCAACATAAGGCATTGCCATACAAACCAATGTATTTTTCTCCTGGTTCCAAAAAGTCAACCAGACTCAAAATACAGTAATTTGATGAGAACTATGTCAGTACTCAATTGCCTATGTCTTGGTTACTATTTTTCAGATAAAGCTGAAACTTATCAATAGTAGCTATTTCGAAGGACTTTCTCAGAATTTATAGCCAAATTCAAAATATTTTATAAACAATATTTTTGTGATGTCACACTAATGAACTCTATTATACCACCTTCCTTGTTTATTCATTTATTCCAATCCCCCCCATACTAAATTCTTCTAATGTTTTGAATCACTTGGTAACTAGGCACCTAAGAGGTACAAAATAAAACAAAACTGCTAATCACACTACAATAAGCAACCTAATCAACAAACAGTTATCTTTCAATTCAATTGTGAAAAATTCTTAGAGCACCACTGGAATATATCCACACTTCCAAATGCTTTGAATGACCTGGCATCATATTCTTCTAATCTCCTCTCCCACTATTCTATTTTTGCTTAATTGTTGTATTTAGATTCTTGTTGAGGTAATCCTCTGGTCGAAAATCCAAGTGATCAATTTGCCACAAACTGTGCACAAATTATGACTTTAATTTAGCTTCTGCTCAGAGGGGTACCTTCAAGTATAATAGTCATAATATTCTGCACCTCCTGGTATCATCTTTGTAGTATTGTAAAGTAGCTTGTCAATTGGTAACTTGTTAATGTAATTTCTTATATGTATAGAAAAAATATGTAACTTACTTTGCTTTGCTGTTCAAAAACAGGGGCATTTGGAGGAGCACCAATTGCAACCTCTTTAGCTCTGTGATGTGCACCAGATGAGACAGGGAAACTTGCTTGTATTTCATTGTTTTGAGTAGGAACTCTATAAGGGTTTACAATCTGATGAATCATTCCTGCTTGGATGGCTTGGGCTGGGTTCTGCAAAACAACAAGATGTGTTGAGAGTTCTCAACACTTAAGAGTCTGCAATCTACATAAGGAATGGAAAAACCTACAGCAGCTGATATGATGTATGGCTAAACTAATTCATTTGAAGTCCAAGGCCCAAACAACCTGGTAAAAACTTGCCACTGAGGCAACAAATCTAACTACATTACTATCTTTATGATAAATGCCAAGCTGAAATGGACTTAATGATATCTTCCATATAAGACAACTTCTTGTTTTAAGATGATGGGTCTTAATAATGTCATAGCTATGAATGGAAGGTGCAAGCTACACCACTAAAATTATGTATTCTTGATGGATGGTCAAAAATTTAATGATACACCATTTTCCTTATAAAGGAAAATTTGCTAGCTCATGTTTCTTTAACATTAGCAAAACACACAACCAACAAAAGCTCCAAATTAAGATATATTGAAACACCTTTAAAATGCTTTGAGCATCTCAGACACTTCTGAGGTAGTTCTAGACTTTTCAACTATATGTGGTGGAAAACTATGAAATCAAATATGTGAGATCACCAATAGAATCAACTTTGCAATGATTTTGTTGGTGATCTTACAATCATTGATTTCATTAGCAGCCTTCTAATGAAATTGAGAGCATTCATGAACTAATTGCTGTACTAAGCAGGAGTACACATGCCTGAAGGAAGTGTATGCATATTGTCTACAAGTTGTTTTGGAGCTAGTTAACTAGTTGCTCAGAACTAGCAAACATCAGTGGTGGACACTTGGTGGGGACCAGGGGTTGCTCAACTCCTAATGATGTAAGACTTGAAGACTTGAGACAAACTTGAATATGCAATGGCTTACAGGTCACAATAATTGCTAACATTCAAAAGGCTTGTGCTCTCCCCCTCCCCATAGAGGCATAGTAATCGAGGTCAGGGGATGCTGCACCCTTCACCATTAAACTTTCCAGCAAATTTGGAGTACATCAATAATGCTAGGAAGTGCTTATTACTGATTACATGTGAGGGAATTCTTCTTTGTTTCCCTCTAACAGCTTCCCTTAAATCTCCCCCTTGCTACCAATAATTAGCTTTAGTCATGTATTGGAGAGGGGATGGTAAAAGCCTCTGGGAAGCTACATGTTTGGTAGAAAAAGACACGTCTAAGTGTCTTCTACTTCTTAACATGTAGCTTACAGCTCATTGGAATAAGGATTTATCTGAAATGCTATGAAGTAGTGGGTAGCTAGTAAGCTTATCATTGTAGAAAATACCCAAAGTGAAGGTACGCAAGCCTGACTCACCATTGGGACTACTGGAAGTGAACTTGGTGGTGGAGCTTGAAAAGGATGCCTTATTTTTGCTTCCTCTTTAGGTTCTTCAACTTTGCTACTCCCCTGATCAACATCTTTATCACTTTCCTCTTTTGCATTCTCAGCCAATGTCTTGCATAATTCTGTAAATGCTTTCAAACTCTTTTCTTCAACTGGCTCCCATTTCCCAATTAAGTCAGTTTTGCCTGTTTCCTTCTTCACAATTCTATTCTCACTTTCTCCATACCGTTTAGATGATATCTTGATTTCAATCTTTCTACCTTGAGAGCTTCCACCACTATTCAATGTTGTAACATATTTTACTGTCCCCTGTTCATTTTCCCTTTTCTGTTCCACTCTCTCATACTCTGATATACTATGCCTTTCACTGTTGAATTCAGCATCATGCTGTTTCAAAGAAACAGTCTTCTTTCCATCACTATCAGGAATCTTCTTTTCATCTTCTCTCTCAGGAGATTTTGCTTCAGAATTGCTCCTTTCATGCTTTGATGAAGAACTATGTTTATTTCCTTCATCCCGATACCCTCTATCTCTGTCGCTTGATTCTGAGCTGGAGTGTCTCCTTTTCTTGTGATGATAACTTTTTTTACTTTTTCTGTGATATTTCCTTTTATAAGCTTTTTCCCTATACTCCTCATTCCTTGATCTTTCACTCCTTTCAGGAGATGTGGACCACTCTGAAGAACTACTTGAAGATGTGCTAGACTTCCTTCTTGAATATTTTCGATGCTTTGACTTGCGCTCATGATAGCTATCATCAGAATCTGTTGAAGAATAAGAGAGTCTTCTTTTCCTGTGGCTTTTTGAATGTGATTTCTTCTTAGATTTGCCCATTATAGCATGGCTGCCATAGGAGAACAGCAAATCAGTGATGTGCAACTGGATCTTATCAGATGTGGATCAGCTTCCCTGCAGCATCTAAACACATTCTCCAATCCTGTCAAAGCAATGCACTGAGAAATTATATATATATATATATATAT
>WIPJ01004061.1:506563-517178 GCA_018155075.1 Cassiopea andromeda | reverse complement strand
CTCTACAATACTAGGTATTTCACCGCAGTAAGGTCAAAGTTATGAATATCATTTTATCGTTAATACTATAAAGTTATCACTATACTATACATCTTACTGTTTAATTAAGATTACTACTGGTAACAATATCATTGATATTACGTACCTTTTCAATTTATATCATTTTTAACTGTGTATTTACATTAACAGCCAAACTAATTGATGCCATTGTCTAAACTACAACAAGTGGGCATCTAGGGTCATATTCTCTAGAAGAAAGACTTTTACATGTCTGAAAGTTACAGTTAATGTGTACACAAACAAACACAAAATTGTTTGCATAAAAGCTATTTGGTTAAAAGATTTTAGCACACAACCGGTTGTAAAATACTGCAAACCACAGCAAGTAGGAAAATGCATGCACGATTGAAATGGACTAGATAGCATTCTTTAACAAGCGAAAGCTCTGCCAAAAGCTGTCATGGTGTATAGTTAAGTCTCGATAGAAATTCGTCGATGTTTAGGTTCTTTGGTACCTCAAAGCCTTGCGAAGATTCCCGAACCTGCAATGAGAATAGAAACATTGAGAATGGAAACAAAGAATTTTGCAGTAGTTGTCTATGTTCCAGGTTTACTAGGTCTCACCCGTAGCTAGGACACATTTATGAAAGGAAAACAGCTTCCTTTGCTGCTAACTAGCCGGTAAAAATCTCCACAATACCCCCGTGCTCAATTTGTCCCATTGTGAAGTGCATCCCTAAACTATCCCTAGATTTCGTTTGAAGAGTTAGTAGCAGATAAAAAGGTGGCTACTTTCGAAAATGAAAGCAAATGATCCCAACTTAAAAATCACTCCAAACAAAAAAGGAAAAGAAATACCAGTGAAAAAAAACTTTATAAGAAAGTTTTAATCATATTTGCACCACCATTGGTGCCTAATAGCCCCCTCTCCCATCTTGTTAAACAATCTTTCATTTCAAATTTTCTTCAAACCAAGGCATTCTTGTTCTATTCGTCCAAGACACTGTCAGGATTTTTCACTGGTTGGTGAAGGCAAACTGGTATAAAGCTCGAGAAATGTCAAGAAATTCACTAGAGAGACTAATAATAGTGCTTTCATTGAGCAGGAAAGTGAGGGAAATATCTTTGGCATTCTGGGAGACTAGAGAGGAGAAAACATAAAGGATTAATAGAACTTCCAGCAAACCCCACCAATTAGCTTCGAAAGGACTTCAAAGCCTACCATTTATTAGGTTTTGAAGAATCATCCTGCCCGGGGGTTGCAATCCCTTTTCTATTAGGTACCAAAGAGTAGGAACACCTGGTCTACCTTGCAAAATGATGAGATCAACAAAGGGTGAGTTTGGTTACCTTCTTCATAAGTGACTCCTCTTTTTCCTTGGATGTTTCCGAATCCTAGAGGATAAACAAAATTTAGTACATTCTTCTAGTGCAGCAATTACAGTAAAAGCAATCTCAATAAAGCAAGTTCCAAATACCAGAACAATTATTGATTGAGAACACATATTCAAAGAAGAGATGAACCAGTAACAAATTACCAGGGGGGTTGCATTTTCAAGTGGACAAATTATTGTCCTGTCTTTTCCTGACAAAAACTTTTTTAAAAGATGCTGCCGTGCAAACAATTATTGGCAGGTTTGTTGAAATTTTCAAATGGAGATTTTTGGAAAAACAATTTTTCTTGGTATTGCATTGCAGGCAATTTTAAACTTGTCTTTCTCTTATGTAAACAACTATTTTTGTTACATCTCCCCCCAGTTAATTTGCAAGTGGCTCACCTAGTGGAGTGAGTGGCCAAGCGGCCCAGCCAGTTCCATTAGCTTAACTGAAGTTAAGCATGGCTGTGTACGGTCAGAAGCTAGATGGGCGACCTTCCAGATGAACGACTAAAACAACTCACTCCGCCGTCCTTCGGAAGGGACATTAAACTTGGGATCCCATACCTGGATGCAGCATGCATAGTAGGCCTAAAATAGCTGAAAAAGCTAGGTATAACAGCCTACTAACAACAAAGTAAACAACAACAACAAAATCTCTTAAGTCTGGCTCCAAAGAGAGGCTCAGTGTCTGGAGTTCAGCAGCCTAGCAGACCAAAACACGGATGAACATGTTTCACTAACAAAAGGTAACAATTTTGCATCAATATAGTGCGATAGAACACAGGTAATATAGGGAACATTGTAAGCAACATTAAAATTAGGTCATCACTGGATATTTCTAAGTCAAATATTTTGCCAGGGCATTGATAGGATCCACCCATTTTCACTTTGGGAAAACGATTGTTACAAGGGACCAGTCATTAATTCCTCTATGAGAGGGAGTGATACACATCTGAAAGGGAGGCCAAAACTTTACCCATTTGGAAGAAAGGGGGATCAAAAATAAAGAGCATTTCAAAAGAAAGAGCATGAAGCTCCTTTTAAAGTGTAGGAAGGTCAAAATTTTTTTCTAAATTTAAGAGGGGGGACAGAAATCTCATTAAATAAAAGAGGGTGTCTTCCATTCCCTCCCCATAAGTAATTAATCACTCGCCCCTTAATGAGTAGAAACTGAGCAAATATTTCAGGCGAATCCTTGATGCTAAACATGACGTATTTGTCAGCTGGTACAATCGTATCAGCCATACTTTATCTGATAAAGCGAGTGATTTATTTGAACTTGGTTCTCGACTTCCTGACCACTAATAACTGCTGCGTCGTCAACAAACTTTTTCCAGAGAACAGCATTTATAGAGAAGATTTGGTTGCTCTTGATATGAAGCCCACATTGGCGATAACAACCTGTTTTTATGTGCTGGGAAAGTGGTGATATCTACGCAAAAACAGTGGCAGACTATGGCAATCTCTAAGGAGAAATGCCAGGATTCGCAGCTATAAACGCATTCATGTTTTACTACTGAAGTTTGCAGGAATATCCAGTGTAATCGCAGAATGAGCTTGAATGTGACGGTGACTTCTGTTTCAAATTGTGGTAAACTTCATCAAAAGCACTTTAGACGTTCAAGGAAGGAAGAACAAATGAACACTGATTTACTATGTTCTTCCTCTGCTGAACTTCTGAAGTGCTATGGTGAAATTCACCATAATTTGAGACATTTTATCCATTTTCTATGAGCACTTTGGTTTTCTAATAGTTTGGAGGTAAACGGGGCTACCGAGAGACTTCAGAGGTTCCGGGGCAAAAACGGAGAACGACGCCTCCTGCGAGCGAAGCTAGCAGAAAATGTTCAGGGTCTAACATTACTTTTCAAAAAACTACTGCTGGTTTACTTTATGAAGCCTCCAAGACCTTGAAGCATTGGGTGTTATGAGGCCCCTTCGACCTCAAAGCCCTGGGAAATTGTTCCTCCTGCAATCCTCTCGGCGGCCCAGTGGGTAACTACTGCATAACTTTTGTAGTTCGACTGAAAAAACTGTGCAGCTACAAAGTATTGTGTAACGACCAAAGCATATGGGAAAGTGAGTACAAGTTAAAATGGCATACCTATGTATGTAATGATTGGCGAAACAAGAAATGGTATTGTGAGCGACGGTATCATTTATCTAGCCCTTTCAACAAATGTGGGCTATTCAATCAAATCTGCAACTATGTAGTTCCCATGTAGCTCATACGTAGTTCTAGATTTCTGTTAAAAAAGCCCGGTGAAAATCCAAATACTCTGATAGGATTGGACTCTAACGTGAAAGAGCAAAAGTTGCCTCTGAATTGCATAATGTATTATCACAAGCGTAGTAGAGGGGGTGATAGGGGGGCTGCAGTCCGATTTAGTTGGGCAGAAACTTGCTACATTCGGGAAATTTTCTTGAAAGAACAATAGGAAATTCGGGCAACTTTTCTAACTGCTCTCCAAATCGCCTTACTCAGTCGGGCAGAAATTCTACAGCCCCCCTAAATTTGAAATCCTCCCATGCCTATGTGTATTATCGAAAGTGATTGCACTGACTTCTCCGTTTTATGGAGGGGAAGGGCTAACCAGATATTTAAATATAATGAACAATGTTAGTGAACTGGTGCTCAGAAATGGGCCTAAGAGAATTTGGTTTAAAGCGCGAGTACGTCTCAAATACTTTAGTAGACATATAAGAACCAATATTTCTTGCAAGTTTTGTCTAAATATGTTGCAGCAAGAGACTAGTGCTACAGATTGCAAAAGACTTCATACAAGAAAACAAATGTGATGGGCCATTTTCATTTGTTGCTCGAATAATGACGAAAATGTTGTCGATCAAGGAAACCTATGAACATAAATGGAACTTTCATGGCCATGCAATTTCTCAACTTTTCTCTACAACAAATGAGAATGACAAACTCTAGAAATCCATTTTGACAGCAAGTTTTATAGAATCATCAAGATAAGAACTTGAATTCCTTCTCCCATATCTTTCTCCAACAGCATAGCGTATATTTTGATTAATTGCTACCTGTAGATATTATATGAGCATTAACGGTAATATGTAATGAAATAGTGCCACGCATGATAGAAGGACAGGGTAAGCTTTAGAAGGCCAATTAAAGAAAGATTGGGTGCTAAACCTTCAACAATGTTGTGTTCAAACGATACTTGAATGAAGCAATACATTCTTTTTTATAAGAACAATTTCATAAGAACACAAGCCTGCAATATGGTGGAAAATTAAAAACAAATTAAGAACAAGGTTTAGTCTGGAGCCTTGTCGTAAAACGTATTTTGGGAAAACGATCCTATTCTAAACTCTGGCGGTAGAGATAGGGAAATATAGCCATATATATATAAATCACCTACTAAAGTCAGAGTTATCCAGAAAGTTAAGAGGGCTGAGCCTGCCCTCCCCAAATAAGTTAAAAGAGGCCCCACCTTCACCCCAGACCCTCCTCTTCTACAACCCTGGTAGTACAGATAGAAAAATAAAGCCATAGGCATACAAATCACCGCAGAAGCTAAAGAGAATTGACAGCTTTGACACTTTTTTCTTTGGTTTTCGCAAATTAGTTGCTCCTAACGAAATTAGATACTGTGCTAACATTGTCTATTTATAATTGTTTATAAACTTCTTCAATAGAAGCATTAATATGAAAGATAGAGCATCTTGTTTGTAACATTTGGCTCTCAATCAATCAAAACACCCAATATCGTCTTATCTTGTCTGCTGTCTGTATCGTATACACACTACTAATTTAACAACAAGTTCAGAACAATTCAGCCTCAAAATTTGGGGAAAATTAAGAATAGCCAGCCTGAACCTCAATTTTACTGGTTCATATAAAAAAGTGTAATTGGATAAAAAACAAACCAATAATAACAAATGTAATGATTATTACTAATTCCAGCAATTTTCTTATAAACTTAAAGATATTTGAATTCACGAAAATCTTGAGAAAGAATGCTTTGCATGGGCCCCTATGTGTGCCCACAACTTAGCAGGCTATGAAAACAGAACACTACCCCCAAATATTCATACCTGCCTAAAATTAATCAAAAACATAAATAGGATAAAAACATAATTACTTTCGAGTACCGAATTCCAATCCTCCCCTCCATTAATCAATTTCTAAAATTTTGAGGAGGTGAATTTATAATTTTCCCCAAACGTGAACCAAAAATGAAAACCATTACATTTAATAATGGGCAACATGCCCACTTCAGTTGGAATCGTCAGACTAATTTATTAACATAAGAATTATTCAAAGTATTCCAACTCCCAATTTATTAAATTCTCAAATACTTCCACCCCCAAATATCACAGCTCCACCCATTTATTAGAATTTCGAGAATTTTTCAACCCCCATTTATTCCGATCCCCAAACTACTCGATACTCGAGAGTAGTATCACATAAATCAAGTTTCCTAAAAAGCTCTGTGCAACATGGAAGGTAGGGTGGATTGCGAATTTGGAAATACAGCATACTCCGGATAGTCTGGCATCAGATAATGCGAATTTCTGGATAATCCGGACTTTTCCATACTCACAAAATTTCCGTTGTAAATTATACTGCCTATTCAGGATTTTTGGAGAGGTGACTCCGCTTTATTCGAATCTTCTTTTAAATATTGACTTCCAGATGCTCGAAATTGTCAAACTATCAAAACAATATCACAACAAACCTTCAAAGAGAAAGAAGATAGAAAGCACCGTATCTAGCGGATTTTTCTATAATCATTCCACCAACTGGCGGTTGTCCTTTTTTGGGAACTGTTTGTTAAAGTTTTCCAATTCTCATCATGTTTTTTCCAAATCTCGACAACCTTTGTCCACAATGGCTTGCGAAAGACGAAAGTATTATGAAAATTGGAATTCACAGTAAATGTCTCAGTTTGATTTTTTCAAAAATTGACCCTCCTATTTATCTGGACTACTGCGTAATCCGGACTTTTTCCTTCGCCCGATCGATCCGGAATATACTGTAGTTGATTGCCACATTCTGGGACGTAGGAAGCATTTAAAAAGTGGGGGGCACATGCATTCAGGGGCACCCCCTTTACTAGCAAAAACGGACACTACGTAAGCTGAAAAGGGGCCCTTTACATACGAATCTGTGAAAAAGTTGGGGGCACGTGCATTCAGGGGCACCCCCTTACTAGCAACAACGGAGGGCACTTTACATACGAATGTGTGAAAAATTTGGGGGCACGTGCCCCCTGCGCCCCCGGTTCTTACGTCCATGATTACATTCATGCCAAGGATCGTCCTCCTCTCTAACAAGAAATTAGACCTTGTGCAAAGCGTAAGACGATCTACACTCGCTTACATAATATACAGCAATTCGGTGACAAGCACGTGTTAACGGTAAAAATATCTCTTCCAAAAAGCTGCTCATTCAATCAAGGTAAAATATCAACACGTGTGGGAATGTTGTGCATGTTATTCATGCATTTTGAACACAAAAACTCGCCATAGGTAAGATTTAATAAGTCATAGATCCTTCAATTCACATGGTTTTAATGAACAAAAATAGAAATTGCTTCATTATCGCAAATTTCTTTGTCACATTCATTGACTAATAATTCCACAAAACAACATTACGTTTTTTCATTCATTTCAGTGCTTTCAAGTGTCTTCACTATTCAATTCTGGGATCAATCAAACTCACAAATTTGCATATCATAGGTTAGGGTCCATTCAGAAAGTTCATACGCTCTGAATGGGGGGAGGGGTATCTAAAAAAGCGTACGAAAAAGTACAAGGAGGACGGGGGGCTCTTAAAAGAATGTGAGTACGTTCATGTAACTTTCAAAAGGTAATTACTTCTCAAGGATCCTAAATAAATAGCACTTTCCTTTAAAGACTATACACGCAAGGTCGCCTTCTCATTTATATTTATGCAAACATTTGATAATTTTTGGAGTTCTTGGGTGTGTATCAAAGCATCAAATTCTGCAAACTTGAAGAGGGTAACTTGAAAACATAAACAAGCATGCAAGGGGGAAAGGGGGTCCAACAATCGATGAAACTGAGCGTACGCATTTTTTGAATAAATTTTTGAATAACCCAAAAATTAACAATTCAAAATATAAGTAATTAGACTCACATGTGCGCTCGATTTTCTTTTCTTCGGTTTCCCTGTCATGTCAGGTCTCCATTTGCTACTTTTCTCGTGAGCACTTTTGCTGGCCATGTCTATCCCTTTTGTGTCGTTCTCCTTTAGAACCTCATTCAGATCATAATTCTTATTCTCAGCACTATCTCCTTCAAATAAGTGGCCAGATGAAGTTTCTTTTGTACCTGTTTTAGAAGACGCATCAACAATAACTGACTCTTCTGCGCCATGTACCAAAGGGCTAGCTGTTCTGCTTAATGTGGTATCATTAGTCTTCAAGTCAACTTTTTTATTCTCATTACAAGCACCTACCACTAGTTCTGCATTCGACCGACTCAACTCACTCTTTTCTTTAATTCTACCTGAAATTTGACGTTGTCTTGTTGCAGAAAGCTCTGAAAGGCTTCTAGAACTATGTACACAGTCATTACTATCATCGGACAAGTAAATGGTAAAAATATCTGGCTGAAGAGGGTCTCTTTCGATCTTGTTTTTGCCTGATGAAGAACTCTCACAAGGCTCTGAAGAGATTTTTCTTGAAATAATTTGGAATCCGGTGTTTGAACTACTACTGCCATCGTGATCAAGCTCAGAATTTTGAGGAGGATCCCCGATGCCACTCTCAGCTAATACCTCAATTGAATCACTTTGAACGATACTGCTACCTTCCTTCGTTGGCACTTGTTGCAAACTAGTGTCTCGAAAATTCAATGTATCGTAAACAGTCACTTTCGAATTTTCTCTGTCAGATGCGAGTCCATTCAACAAAGCAACAGCATCAGCGATCGATGATTTACCATTACTCAATCGCAGTAAATCAGTTGAACTATTATTGGATGGCTGATTGGTATCATTGGATGGGCTTTGATGGCTGGCTGTGACACTGTCCAAACTCTCATCGTGTCGCAAGAGAGAGTCAACTCGAATTTCACAGTTCTCTGAGCCATACAATTCTCTGCTACTATCTTCTAACTCTACATCACCTTCCCTTTTTTCTCCAGAAGCAGAACTAGAATCGCTACTGAACATTACTGAAATTTTTTCCTCTGTCTTCGATGTGCCTACAAGTTCCTTCACAGCAGCAGGCTCTACTGAATTATTTTCTGTTTGCTTCACAAAAGGCAATGGTTCTCTTTGGTGTGTTGTTTCAAAAACGATGTCGACTTCAACAGAATCTGTTTGTGCACCATCTAAAGAATCAGTGCCAGGAGTCTCCCAGTTTGTCTTGTTTATAGTGCACTCATTAGCAGTGTTTTCAACTTCGCCTGAATTTGAGTTATCTTCTACATTAGCTTCTTGCTCATAATTAGCTTCTTGAAAATCAGAAACTGATTTTGGCTTTCTTTCACACGGTTTCTCATTGTCTGGCACCCCGACTTTTTCAGTAATTCCTTTTCTTTTACCTTTCTTTGAACTATTCCTAGGCTTCTTATTCCTTTCACTATATTTTTTTGTTGTCATTGAAGCTGGCGTACTACTAAATTCTAAGTCCTTTATTGTGTACTCTACTCTGTTATCAATTAATCTTAAGCTAGAATTTTTAATTTCCTTGTAATCGAATGGAATCAAGTCACCATTATCCTTGTAATAAAGTTTTTCTTTGCATTCTAAATCGACTTGATCGGTATTTCTGGATTTCTGACGAGCACTTGCCGGGTCATGTGCGGTACTTACATTCGTAGTTGACTCATAGGCAGTGGTCTCCAATTGTGAGTCTGATTTTCCCCCTGTAAGGTCAAGTGCTTTTCTGGTTCCACTTCGTCTCTCCAGAGCAACATCTGCACCCAGGATGGAGCTCTCATGACAACTACGTATATCTTCATTACGCATCGACATCCTGTTCCCCTTTCCTTTTTTCAGAATCGATCTTCTCCGCAAAATCTTTCCTACTATGCCTTCCGTTTTGGTTTTCGTTGTACAATCATCGTTTTTGGCAACGCTTTTTTGTCTACTATCGTCTTTAAAGTCAGTGCTATCATCCCGATCAATTCCCAGTACCTCATCAGGCAAATCAAATCGCACAGTGGGTCTGTTGTTTTTATGGTGCTTTTCCCCAACACTTGCAAGCAACTCCAAGCTCGCAAAGTCACGCTGATCGTGCATTCCAGGCGGCTCGACATTATCAACAATATCTTGAGCACCATCTTCACTACCTAATATATCTGAATCCGAACGCTCGATTCTTGTGCTTAGAGCTGCCATGCTATCTTCCTCACAACGAGGCTGGTTCTCACTACTACCTTCGTCCGTCTGATTCTTAGAAATCTCATTGAGTTCATCAGTAATTTTTGTGACTTCTCTGTTACTTAACAAAACAGCGTGCTGTTTCACAGTTTCCTGGCTTTCTAATGTAGGTGCCTGATCAGACAAATTATGCGATCTCCTTGAGTGGCAAAACTTGTCTTTAGTATCTGGGTTGGAACCATTTTGACATCGTGGAGAACCATTATCTACAGTCTGATCTTCAGATCTACTTCCTTCTGCACTAATTTCTGCAGTGGCAGACTTGAATTCTTTAATATTGTTCACATTACCATTTGCTGTGTAATCTACGCTTCCTGCTTCAACTTCCTTGCCTTCCTTCTTGCGTCCAAGCTTGCTCCTTAGAGTCATAGGAGTAACTTCAGCTACTGAAGTAGATTCAGCCTTTTCAGTTTTAATCAACTTTTTGCTAGTTCTCTTCAATCTTTTACTACAATTCTTCATAATGCTCTCACCTTTTCTCGCTACACCACTTTTAGGAGTAACTTCTTCTTTGCTCTGTATTCCATTATCAGAAAAACAACCAAATGTTTGATTCAGTTTTGATCTGGAAATGGATCCACTTCCTGAAAGGACAACTCTGTTGGCTAGATTAGGTGGCGGTCTCCATGTTCCGCTTTCAATATTGCTTTTTCTCTTGATGTAAATATTTATACCTGAACTTCGAGATCCAAGAGGTTTAAAAGTGGGAACAGTAACTGGTGAATCCTTTGTCAAGTGAGGGGATTTGATTATCTGTTGATGATTTGGATCATTAACAACACGACCCATAGTTTCTGTAAGGCAATCTGAAAAACAAATATTCGTACCAACATTAAGTAACATCAGTATTATTAAT
>WIPJ01004061.1:458601-472426 GCA_018155075.1 Cassiopea andromeda | reverse complement strand
TCTTTACAGTTGGAATTATTAACACTTTCGCTGCTAGTCACAATGGCATTAACCAGCAGTAACTAATTAAGTCCAACTTCCATTACTAAATAACTCATGCGATAAAAATAAAAAGAAGAAGATAGCAAAAAAAGCAAGACTTCATCTGCATAATTTACAGTTGCAACTTTCCCCTTTCGAGCCAATTAGTTTCTTTTTGAATACTGCCATATTAGTACAAGCTTTTACATCATCAGTAAGTGCATTCCAAAGGATGCTACCTCTAAATGTAATCGAGTTTGCTCCATATGTTTGCATCTTTATTTGGGGTAACATCACTAAATTTTCTGTTCTCAGACTTTTATTCTCTACACTTTTGCTCGACCCCTCCCCCCTTCATGCATAGGAACTACATGAATAACCCCATCTTAGAGGGAGCCGAGTATATACTATATATTTAGCTTTTGATGAACCAGAGTTGCCAAACATTTGCAGAATCAATGGCACCTAGAAGGCACTTTGCCCCCTTGCTCCACTCAAAAACTCTCACTGAGTGAATACAATTGTACCAGGGTCTCAAGGTCAAGGAACCTCATTACTCCAATTACTTCAAGGTCTAGGGGGGCTCAGGGGCCGGGTGTTTGTCTATTGCCCCAGGGTCTATAAAATCTCTCGGTAGCCTTCGACTTAGGTATGACAACTAGAAATGGAAATATAAGAAACCGTTTAATTCTTAACTCATGAGCCTGCTCACTTTAAATTCACCCTTTATTGAGAAATGGGGGCTTTATGGATAAGTGGGAACATGCTTGCAGACTCATCCTCCTCAGTTAAATTACGGCAAAAAAGTTACACCAACCAGTCACATTTGTGGCTCTTTGTAACATAATGATTAATGAGAATAAACATATTAATGTTTTACTACTGGAGAGTTAATGAAAGTAGCTTTGTCTATCTTTGCAGCTCGACGATGTTGACATTCAACATTGACAAAAAGATACAAAGAGTGCAAGAATGAGAGGGCTTCTGTATTGAATTATCTCACACGAAAAAGCGCTTGGAATTCACTCTTTTTTATAAGAATACCTAAGCTATCGCTGAGTTCCAATATTCTCAATTTTTTTGGCTTTGAGCCTAAGATTATTCTTGCATTATTCCTAAATACCAAGGGTGTAGCTTCGCCTGAAAATCAATGGAATATATTCAAATATTTGTTGATGTCTTTCATATAGCAGCCGTAGCCTAGCAGTAATACACCCGACTCAGACCAACGTGGTCCTGGGTTCGAGGCCCACCGCAGACCATTGGTGACTTCAGGAAGGGCATCCGGTCCTGAATGCTCGTGCCAGAACTAAAGTCCTTCCAGAGGCACTCTCCAAGCCCCAAGACTTGGGGGAAACGGAGGTAAAATCGAGAGAGTTTCTTGATGTCTGTCATAACAAAAAAACTGGAACGGAACAACAAATATTGTACTAACAGAGGAAAAGTTAATCTAAAGCAGTATTAAATCTCCAACAAACAAAATTCTAAGTCTTGATGAAGCTTGTGCTTTGAATTATTCTTAAATTATTCTTAAATTTCAGAGATTCTGAGCATAAATATCCTTACAAAATCAATTTAGTGAAAGCGCACCTCAAAATAGGCATGTTGTGACAATTTTAGATGAATACCGTCAAAATGAGTTGAAATACGACCATTTGAAGTCAGAAAACTTGGCATACAAATCTCGGTATTTTTCACCTGGTTCTAAACGTTTACAACCAGCCTCAACATACAGTGATTTGATAGTGATAATGTCAGCATTGAATTGCCTATATCCCAATCATTATTCCCCAGATCGAGCAGAAATCTGTGAATAGAAGCTATTTCTAAGTGCTTATTCAGAGCTTAAAGCCAAAATTAAAATACTCCAAAAACAGAATGTTTGTGACGTCACACTATTGATGAAAGGTAGCAGGGATTTCAGAGAAAGGATTTCAGCGGTTGGACTTCAGAATGCACTCTATTCTTGAAGAGACCACCAGAAATAGAAAAGGATTCCTTTTCAGCAATTCTTCAGCCAGCAGTTAGAGAAATGGGTGTGTCATTGAGCTATTGAATAATGAAAGCAAAACATAGAAAACAATTTCAAAGGTTGAACAAACCGAAACGGTATGTGCAAAAGAGGAGTGATTCATAGATACAGGACGGGGAATAGCATTGAACTTCTGCGAGCAACTTCCAAGGAAATTTCCCGTTCTACTTTCAAGGCCCCGTTTACACTGAACCATTTTCATACGAAAACGGTATGGAAACGTTCTCGTATGAAAACGGCATAGTATAAACGTTATAATATTTTCTAATGAAATAGCCTTCACTTGATGCCGGATAGGGAAACGGTTCAGTGTAGAGGGTAGGCCAAAACGGAGCATTTCAACACCATTTTCCTATGAAAACGGAATAGCGCAAACGGGGCCTTAAGCAGCTACTCTTTCTTAACAATTGCATAGTGCTAAACTTACACAAATTTAACATGACATAACAAGAATTTCATATATTTTACTGTTGATATGCAAACTCAAGAAAGAGCCACGGAAACATCGACAATCTTATGCAGTTTCTCACCACATCTTCTAAAAGGCTGAGAAAGCATTAGAGATATCAGAGGTTGAGTGTTTGCCTGTGTTGCCAAGCAAGCAAGAGAAAATCAAATCTAGATTGTTGGAGAAAAAATGGTAATTGTGACGCAGCACGACTCAGCCAAGATTACAAATTTCTAAACCAAAAGCGAGAAGGCTGCATGAATTCAGAAATTTTAACGCATAGTGAGTAGGTCAAGAAAGATTCTTGCTTCCCTTTCGGTTTTGCGGATTTGAAAGGCAAGCTGAAATATAGCAGAGGGTTTAACAGATGCAAGTGGTACAGTCGCTAAGTCATGTTTTGCACTACCGCGAAAAAATACACAGCACAGTGTTAAAAGGGTCAAGCTATACAATTCAAGGATGATAATGAACAGAAGCATCTCGTGAGAAGTAAAGACAAAGGGGATCTACTAGCATCGATTCAGAAATTTTTAGTTTTTCAGCATAACTTTTGCATAATACAGACAGATTACACCTGCACTTTCAGTTAGCTTTCTGTTGGTAGGTGGGCTTTGAATCAGGGTGAAGCTGCACAACGATCCCATATATGAACTTTCTTTTTATAAGAAACCAACTTACACGACAAAACTAAGAAGCGTAAGAACTTCCAAGTCTGTTTTTTCCACCAGGAGCAGGGTAACGACAATTTCACTCACAGCCAAATGTAGAGTGGTCTTCGAAATTTAAGTAGTGGTCTTGGAAAGAAAAACTAGTGGGAGAAAGACACTTCAAAAAGTTTTTGTCATCTTAAGTTGAGATGCCCTGCAACAAAACGTATGCTAAAATGAGGAGATTGAGCAATGTAAAGCTTTAAATGAGAACATTTTCTTAGTTTAAGCATTGCCAATTGAAGGGCGTGAAGTGCAGAAACAGTGCTATTGGAAAATCATCTTAAAACTGATACTAACTACAATTAAAACTTATACGTTGTTTGATACAAGATGCTTTTAAGAAGCTCTTAGAGCTATACACATTGGTGTAGAAGTAAATTGATAGCTATGGGGGAGGGGGCTCTAATGACAGCTAGATGGGGGTCCTTCCTTGCACTTGTCTTTAGAAGAAACTTCGAAGTTAATCCACGTAGTTATATAAGATAATGATAGTATCTTCCAGTAAATAACGTATTTTTAATACTATAAATCTTGACAACCAATAAGTCTTCGACAGCTTTTAAAACTTAAAATAGCCTAATAATGATAATGATTCTTCTATTTGTTCCGAAAACTTTACAGATTTGGGGGGCTACGCTCCCCCCCCGCTTTCCCCTTCTTCTACACCACTGGCTATACACTCTGTTTTTCTAAGAATATCCAACTTTTACTGAACCTCTATGTTGCCTTGCATTATGCTTAAATTGTTCTAGAACTTCAGCGAATCTGAGCCTCGATATTCTTATAAACTTTATTTATATAAAAAGAAAAGAGATTAATCAGTTCTATCCGCTAGGCCTCAAGCCAGAGCATATTAATTTGAATGAACGTGCGAGCACTGTTTTAGGTACAAACTTCCATATTCCAAAATTCTACAAGGACCTTTGGAACGTATCAGCACTTAGTACTAGACTACATTCTGCTTTTATCTGCAGCCACATAGCTAGTACCTACGATCTATGTTCGAAGACACAAAGTATCTTTATTGAGACCTTCTTTAAGCAGTCCTTCAAGCAAAACACGTTTATCAAAAACATAATGGTGGATCGCCTGAACTCTCGTAGAAGCTCTGAGTTATTCTAATCAAGCAGCAAGCCGCTTTTGCTTGGAAGTTTACATTCAAGCCTGTTATGCACACCCCGTCATCGTGATAAGCCAGTAAAAATCGTGCTTTTGACACTGTGGGTGGCATAAAATAATGAAAGTAACTGTTTTCGTTAACTTGACTTCACAACAAAGCTGTGCGGTGTACTCTCACAAATCCATAACTGTATTGACCCTGAATCAAAGCACCGCCTTGCTACGGTCATATTTGCTTACTTTTGTCACAGTTAGTGTATGAAGAATGCAGCAGTCTTAGAACTGAGTAGAGATCGACAATCATACAGCTTATGACAATCAATCTATATACAGATCTAAGACTAAAGCACTCTCTGTGGCAGGCCTTCTCAACTCAAATTTGCTATGCGCCACTTTGGCAATGATAGCAAGTAAGAAGCGCCACGGTTAAAAGCTATTCCTGCTCCCTGACCTGCTTCCAACTCAGTTTATAAGGATAATGTAAGTGTGGTGTCATAGATGTAAAAGTTTTGAGCTCGGGAATACACTCCCAGTTAGGTCTATCCAACATTTAATTATATAATTCGCTTCCTGTTTCCTTTTTCTTTTTTGAGTGCACTAGCTACGCGCAACTTTTCATGACCAAATATGCCGCGAGTGACGCGCGCGCGGCTAGTTGCGGAGGCCTGCTCTACGGCTTGCTTTTGATTTATAGGGTTGTGAAGTGTATGAGTACACGAGACACGAAGCTGAAAATAGGCAAAAATTAAGAAAAATTAAAGAAACATAGGCAGGCTGAGTTTCAGATAATAACTTGAGAAAGATGTTTTTAACAGTAATGCTTTGATCAAACTAGCAAGAAATAGAATGAACATCTACTAAATGCCTCACAAAACCCGAGCATCCTTTTTCTTGCATCACAACTGCCTAATCTGGGTTGTTACTGTCATTGGAAGTCTTTAGATTTAGGAAACATTTAAGGCTGGATTTGATGATATATTAAGAAACATTCAGGCTGAAGCCAGAGAGTTTGTTTCTTATAAAAAACGTGTAGCTCTACAAAGACATAGCTTTCATTCATTAACTATGAATGAAACATATCTGTTACATGCGAAGAAAGATCTGTTGGGCAATTTCCCATTAAGATTCCTGCATTTTCTGTCATTATCGCTTTCCAATCTACCCATTGAAGTAACTGCTAACTGCTTAACATCGTATCTGCTTCTAACACGTCATACTTTGTCCATTAATTCCAACCGCATGCGGGTAGATCTATCCATGGTATTGTTTAATCGGACATTGATGTGACGTGCCCCTGCCCGATCTTCGTCAATATAAAGGTAGCCAAGCCGCTTGGATCCAAACAATGATAAGACAAAGAAATCGTGTAAAATCCCGAATACAAGCCCTGGGCCTATAGAGGTTCGCAAGCATTTTTGGTGGCCTCATATTCGGAGGGGGAGCTTATATTCGGATGGCCTATTGGGCTAATAGGTGACTTGTGCATGCCAAAAACATTCACTATTTGGTGTCCATTCAGAGAGACTAATAACAAAGAAGGACCTATATTCGGGGGCGTATATTAGGGATTTTACAGTATTCAAAAAATGACCTGCTTCATTAGGATGACTAAATACTCTTCATTTTATAAGAATAAAGTTTATAAGGATATTAAGGGTCAGAGTCGCTGAAATTTAAGAATAAGTTAAGAATAAGTCATGGCTGAAGCTTCACCAAAATTTAGAATTTCTGTTCATTCGAGCTATAATGGTGCTTTTAGATCAAAATTTTGACAATCAATAAAATATTTATTATTTCTGAGCCTCTTTTGATTTTGTTTTATGATTAACTATAACATCGACAAAGATATGAGTATATTTCTTTCATTTCAAAACGAAGCTACACCACTGACACTTAAGAATACTACTCGCGACTTTACCTCCGTTTCCCCCAAGTCTTAGGGCTTGGAGGGTGCCTCTGGGAGGACCTTTTAGTTCTGGCATGACTATTTAGGACCGGATGCCCTTCATTACGTCACCAATAGTCTGCGATGGGCCTCGAACCCAGGACCACGTTGGTCTAAGTCGAGTTCATCACCGCTTGGCCACGGCTGCTCTATTGACGCTTCAGAATAATTTAAGAATAATCCAAGACTCAAACCAGAAAAATATAAGAATATTGAGGCCTGGAAAAAGGTTAGGCATTCATATAAAAAAGTATTTATGACGCATATCATCCATAGAAAATCCACCCCAGCACCCCAGTGTGGAAACTCACACTAGCTGCTACACGGCAACAAATAAGAACCTCAATATTTTCGACCATGTGACAGAAAATGGTCTCGCGTAAAGAAACTGTTCTAGGTAAACGTTCAAGCCCATGCTCCAATCGGCACGGATACAACCCTGAAGGTGCTTCTTAAAATTTGAGATACGCAACCTTCAAAAGACCTTTTCGATTGCTCTTGACCTTTTGATGAATAAATCACGTTTTTGTCGCAATTTGTAGGTGACAAACTGTAATTATTGAAAAGGTCTCAACATTTACAACGTAGCTATCCACAAAAGCAATTTTGCAAAAGCTGCTAATCTCCCAACGATCAGAGAAGTGTTTGGAGTACACGTTCTTTTTGATAAGAAGAGGTTTATAAGAACGTAATGCTCAGCTGCTCAAAAAGTTAAAAGTTCAGCACAGGATTTTTGAGACCAAAGAAAGTTTATAACTGTATAAGCATTTAAAATGCGATTTATTTATGTACTAAATGTTATATATGTAAAGCTAGCTGCCCTCTAACAATTTAACTTTTGCTTTTTACGAAGATTTATCATTATTTCCAGTGTGCATGGAGCTTTTTCACTTTCCACTAGTGTGCATCCGCAAACATTGGAACTCAAAAATTTTGCTTCTCTCTTTGCAAAGAAAGAAAGTTTCGATATTGGACACATGAACATGATTCAGTACTGGGCCGAATAAAAAAATCTGTAACCGTCAAGTACTTGTTACAGTCTAATCAAGTTATCAGCCCGGGGGCGCCTATGCTGGTGGGTAGAAGGAGCAGCTGCCCCCTCTGCTTTTTCCACGTATGACAGGGGACAAAAAATGCTCTTGAGACCAACCTCTGCCTCATATAGTCAGTGCGTTAGCCAATCTAGTTATATTACTTTTCGAAAGGGTATCTTCAAGTCCATGCCCATTTCTATCCCTCTTCGTAAGAAGAGGCATTTTTCGACTTTGTAGACAGCTTGGTTTAGGACAGCTTTTCTGCGGGTAAAGCCCCAAGATCCCCACATTGGCATAGTATAGCTATGAAAACAATATACTAAGTACATTCCTTCTAGAATAGAATCCAAGACAAAGATCTTCCCCCGTGGAGGCACATATGAGTAGGTAGATGTGCCATCAGCGGAAGTCCTGCCCCCCCTGCCCGCAAGCGTCCCTGCATTAATCAAAAGCAAAGAAAACCAAATATTTCTTTAAAATAATAAGAAAAATATTACATGTCAAATAGCAGCAAGCTACCTTCATTAACATCGAAATTGATTGTTTGCCAGGGCAAAGCTGTGATAGATTCTGCAAACATTAGGATTGCAAAAGTGCCAGGCGCTTCTAGAGTTTGCTACAATATTTAAAGGGTATCTTAAATGGGTCTATTGATAGAAACGTGTATTTGCAACTTTTAACGTAATTGGTTGCCTTCTTATCTCCCGAAAATCACAATTTGGTTAAAAATCGACTCTCCCAACTCTGAACAGCTCAATGACTAAAGTTTTCAACCGCGAAGCCTGATAAATGATAGATAAACGAAGACCTTGATAAGGAAATGTCTGTCCTGAAAAACAGGGTTACGGCCTAACATCAAAACGATAATAAACGTATCTATTTCAGCTTGTTACTAGCATATACCATGAACGTTCAAACTGCAATATTAGACATCCTAAAAAAATCTGCTCTCAAAATGTTAGTTTAAATACTGTATTTACGAGTCACATCCAGTGCTAGTTGTCGCTAAGTTAGCAAATAATGCAGTGATTCATAGGTAGATCAAAGATAATTAAACAGTTCGTACACTTGCACAGCCTATCCACTACATCTTACATCACTCTTTGAAGCGCTGGAAGTTGAACTAGAATCTTGAAATAAATAAGGAAATAGGTCGTGCTGCATAACTCTTACATCTAAGTCTCTAACTCTTAAATCCCACTCTCTCATTCTTCTTCTTGCCCCTTGGGCACAGGTCTGTTTCTTATCTTTTCTAACATTCCTTTTAAAACCATCCTATCTTCCTCAACACCAATCCTATATTCACAATAGCTAGTTTCTCTCCTGCTACCCTCTCCGCTTTCACATAGCTTAATATTCGATAACGAACTCTCACTACAGCACCCGACCTTACTGACCATGTCACTCCACTCCGTAAGTCGTTTCAACGCCCTTGTTTTGTAAGAAACCTAGCTCAAAGCCTAGTTCCAGCAGTTTCTTATTCTTGGACCTCTAATTATGACTAATTATGAAAAAGTAGTAGTTAAAGTTTCTTAATAGTTCATTGCTTTTCAACGTACATTCCATGCCAAATGAATGGTACAGACACCAGGCTGCATAGCATGTAAACTGCACGCAGAAGGTACGCCAGGAAATATGTTTAGTGGGCCGAAAATTAAGTCTGTGCAGCTTCAATCCAAGCCAACAACAAAAGAAATGACATTCCATCTAGCTTCACAAGCCAACTAATCAAGAATTCATTCACTTTCTCCCTTTAACTTACACATTGAATGCCCAAAAAGAGCATAGTGCACAACGAAGATCTTCGGGCCCAAGAACATGCAATGCACCATGCTACAGACATAAGAAAACATCGTAACTCCCAATACTACCAATTCGGCTAGAACTCGATACCAAAAGGCTTTTAAAAGTGTCTATGCTAGTTCTGGCTGCAAATGAATGGAAAAGGCTTCTTGATAGCTTGCAGTTATAACCAATTTTCAAATTGAGAAGTTTCTTGGGGATTTTTTCTTCAGCAGTATAAGTTCTATAAACATTTCAGCCGTCTACATGTAGGTTCCTTATTACGTGGCTGCTCATATAAAAAAGCGTGTGTTTCCCCTTCATCAGCCAAAACAGCATCATAAACATCTCCACACAAGGCAGCTAGCACGATACACGAGACTAACAGGATTAATGTTTACCTGGAAAGATTTTTATTAACCTTTACTCCTAGCCAGAGTTCATTACCAAAATCAAAAAGTAACTAATAAACGTAGCACTATCAGGTCATGGATCTGCTCTTATTTCAGTATAATTTGATCAGGTTCCTAAAAATAAATTTGCGGAGGCAAAGATAACAACAACTCGACACCAGACCAAGTTCTTGCAAATGAATGAGCGCATTCACTCTTTGAAAGAAAAGCTCAACAAACCACAGGCAAAAAAACGAATCTCGCATACAAATTGCCTAAATCAGCCTTCCCGCCTTGCAGATAATTAGAGCAACATCTCGAGATTTAATTACAAAAATTATGATAGTTATTAATATTGTTTAAACAAACACATCAAGAATGTGGAGCTGCTAAGAGGCTTTATAATAATCAAGAAAAATTAATCAAGCCAAGAACACTAAAGCCCAACATAGAAGCATTGGAGTCTGACACATTTACTAGCATAAAGAAGTTTATCTATGATTTAGCTGCTTCAGAATTTGAAGACAATTGTATTTTCTTTCTTCCAGGAGCTGGTATCAACAAACTTAGGCAACACTGGCTACCTTGAGTGTCACAGAAAATTACAAGAGTGTGAATTGCTTGCCCAGCACAACAAACAACTTTCAGTCTACAAATAGATAGTTAATTAGTTAGCTAGGTGGCTAGCTAGATAGTTAATTGGTCAGTTGGTCAATTAGTTCTTTGTTAAGACAGGCTAAAGGTTGAGACAGCCATACTGCTGGTGTGGGCTCGTGGCCTTAGGTGTTGAAAAGTCAGACATCAAAACTTCAAATAACTTGTTGGAGTAGGGAAAAAACATTACTGTGTACAATTCTTTAGAGAGAAGAATAAGAATATAGAGCTAGAAATTCATAATGCATGTTTCTGCAGCTTCCATCTAAAAATATGATGCAACATATGGAAAAATATACTCAATGTAGATCAGATGAAAACACAGAAAAAATTTCCCATGTGTAGCAATATAATGTGAAAACAAGTTTGAATAGGAGAGAAAAAGACCACATGAAAAGGGCTCAGAAGGCCTGCTTAAATTTGTACAATTGGAATAGCTGAGAATGCACCATATTTCTTCAAAAAATGTCAGTCTTCAAAAAAAGCTGATTAAAAAGTGGTCCAGATATTTAAACATGTACCACAAAAATAGGCTACCCCCAAAAACAAGTCCACAGATGCAGCTTATTTTCAAGAAGATATGGTATTCTATGGAGCAGAGTAAATACAGATGCATTTGACAACTTCATATGATTAATTTATTGAAATGAAAAAGTAGAGTTAAATTTCAAGTACTTAAACTTTGCCAAGCTACACTACAATTGCAAGATCCAAAGATATGCTACTCACTTCATCTGGTTTATCAGTGCATCAAACTGTCTCCACAATGACAATATGCAGGATGATTGTCCTTTTCTTCTTAGCTCACTCTCTAAAAATAGAAAATCACTCACTTTCAGCATTAGAATGGAGTGAAGATAAAACAGTATAGCACGGAGCAGGCTGAAGCATGAGTGACATAGGGATGTTGGAACAATAGTAGGTGCCCCCTTTGCCTTCTATAAAGAGGCTATAATAATATCAATTTATTTAAGGTTGGAATGATAGGGATAGTTTAAAACTAACTAAGGCCAACCATCCAACAAAAGTTGAAACTGAAAAATACTTTTTACATTGTCCTATGAAAATTCTAAATTATTTAGATAAAGCTTACACAACCTACAGTTGCAATTGCTGAATTGATGTTTTTATTTTCCTCTTAAATTCTGTCAAGGAATGAGACTCTTTTATTTTCTTTCTAATGGCAACAATTGCCAGAGTTTGTGTCCAGTATACCTGATTGTCTGCATACCATATGCATTTGTGAGTGGACTTGGTACAAACAGGTGATTGCTACCACTCAGGCTATATGAGATGTTCTTCTTGACAAAGTTTTTGCCCATAAATTTGGGATTAAGATCACATTTTGTTTTATAAATTTCTGTAGTTTGCCCAGACTGCAAAGTTTGGGTATGCTCGGGGAAGACACTCAAATCCCTGACTGTAGATTTCTATGGTGAATGGTGACTGAGGCTGCTTTCATCAATAAATCTTCAAATTTTGATGACATATCCTTGAAAGCAATCCTTCATCCTTGCGCTCCTCTTGGGCACTCCTGGAGTTACTGAGCACATTAGGCAAAGAAATATGGTGACAATGGTCAGGCACGGCAAGTTCAAAGAGGACATCAATATTCAAAATGTGCTCAATTGAGTTTTGATATAAATCAAGCTATTCCTTGATTCCTCTGCCTTGTTCAGAATCATGTCAAATCCTCTAGCTTACAGATTCCATTATCTAATTTAATTGCAAATGAGAATGAAATGAAACTAGAGCTTTCAAACTGACATCTGATCAGAATTTTTCTCTCTAATTGCTTTCCCTTGATGACAGCTGGGGTCTACTACTTATCACAGTGCTGAACTTTGGCAATAGCTCCATCTGTCACCTGAAAACACACAATGAAATATTCTCTGGTAGATACTCAAACCTACCTCAATAGCCATACTGCCATGCCTAAAACTGCATTCACACTGAGTGATCTGATGCCTAACAACTAATGTTGTTGATCCAAGTCACTCTGACATAATGCTTTAGTACTTCTTTGCATTGCTTCACTATCTTCCATTAGAGTTAACACAATCTAAGATCACTGATGCTCTGGGTAACTTACCTACTTTCTTCATTGTGCAATAATCCTGAATGATTTGGCCAAGATGTGGCATTAAATACTCCTGTGAATAAGGGTGATACAATCAATAATTTGGCAGAAAATATATTTGCTTGAAATGCAATTCCAATCATATAATCAAATGACCTTTCAAAAAGTCAACTGAGATATATTCTCTTTGAAAATAGGTATCTATGTATTATGTAAATATTGCATATTCAAATTGGATTAAAGATTAAAGTCAACTATCCATAGCAACTTGAGCATCATTCTATTCCCTTTTGCTTCCTCTAATTCAAAATAAATTAGCCATTTGTTGGATACTTTCTACTTCAATAAGACTGTGCAAAACTTCAAATACTCTATTTTTGCAATTTCCTTACAACACAAGCTTTATAATACCTGTGAAAAACTTTCAAGATCATAGTTTTCTTGTAGAAGCAAACTATCAGGTTTCTGGATAAACATTGGCAACAAAAGCCTATTCATTAATATCCTAACATTCATCCTCCAACATCCTGAAATAAACAAGGCATACTACACTGAAAGAAATTTTTTATTGCTTTTCTGTTCCAACATGACACAAAATGCAGGAGATTCACCTTTCCTGTCCATTGGCCAGTCATTATTCCTTTCTTTGAGGATCTACTTTCCCATTCAAACTCTCTGGCAGTTCTGTTAAAATCATTCTCCTTTAAATAACCTAAGATAAAGAATGGATGTAGCATACATTCAAAATGCAGGGAAAAAAACCTGCTGTAACTACAGGACAGTCTAGTCATGCCACAAGTTTGGAAATAACATAAACTATTATCTAGTCTGCCTATTAGAAAACATAATGTCTTGCAAGTCATAAATAGTTTGGAAATCAATATTTTGTTCTGGGGGATAGCAAGAGACCTTTTAATGAACTACAAATGCGAAACAACATATAGATCTAAAGCTATCTGTCTCATCAACAATCCAAACCTCACTAATTCTCTACAGTCTCTCTCCCATCGTCATCTTGTTGCAGATCTTTCCATTTTCTACTGCTATTTTCACAGACATTGCTCTCAGGAAATCAAGAATATTATTCCTGATCCAGTGAGGCATGTTTGAACCACCAGAAGCTCTACCTATTCACACCCTTTCCAAGTTACACTACCTAATCCACAAACTCTATCTCACAAATCATCTTTCATTCCTAGAACTTCTCAACTATGTAACTTATTGCCACCCACTACTTTCCCTGAATCCTACAATTTGTCATCTTTTAAATCTAACATCAACCAACTCAATCTTGTCTTCCTTTCTACTTAAACTTCCAGTCATTTTCTCAGTTTTTCCTTTGTCGGAGCTTTGTTATAGGCCCTATGGCCTTCCCCGACATTACTTACCAAAAAAAAGATACAGTGCAAAATTACTACAGGTATTTCTTTACGTGATATGAAACTCACTTGATTGAATATTTTCAAAGCTATAATCAATGTTAAAACAGAGCTATACAATTATTGTAGCTTTCTTACCTAAAATTAGACAATTAATGTCAGCATCCATTTTATTGCCAAACCTTGATCAAAAGCAGGTTTAATATCCACTTAAACTTCTCTGCAAGCA
>WIPJ01004061.1:426017-437678 GCA_018155075.1 Cassiopea andromeda | reverse complement strand
ATATATATATATATATATATATATATATATATATATATATATCGAATGATTAACTACTTAACGAACTTTCGAGCCTGGATATTTCTCTCACAAGAGATAATCGCTATCTTCAGCCCGGATGTTTCTTAACATGTTGTCAAATCCAATCTCAGTTTAGATTTCTTATAGAAGCTTATCTTATAAAAAGGAAATTTAACCTAACTACTAAAACTTAAAGGTTGGACAACGATACTCTCGACGCAAGTTTTATTCTACAATCTCTAAGTGTTCACCTGTAGCAGGTGTATGACTATGACGATCGAGAGATGATAACCTAAAAGTTGCCTGATGCACTCAAAGTTGCTCAACAAGTTAAAAGTTGCTGAAAAGTCTTAAGTTCCCGACAAGTTGCCGGGAAGCTTGTGGGTAGGGCTACCGGGGGCAAAAGGACGCTGCCCCCACCATTCATAAATCCGTATGATAAGTGTTCGTTTTCAGCTTACGCAGGTGCCATTTTTTACAAGTGAAGCTTCCCCTGAATGCATTCTACCTCCACTTTCTGAATGCTTCCTGCGTACCTACTGTCAACTGTCGACTGGTATAACTAACATACAAAAAATTTATGTAATGTAGAATCAACAGGAAAGAAAATAGGGCGGAAGAACAAACTAATGATCATGTTTTGTCGCAAAAATGATAGATTTCTATGGTAGGTCAAATGGATGATCTCACAAAGATAGCCGATTTATGTGCCATTGTCGAAGACCCGACAGTTTCTTAAGGCACAAAGCATTTCAACTTGTTACGACTTATTAGACTTGATTATATTTGACTGTGTTCATACTAGCAACCTCACTTGGTTTGACATATTTGTGCAACCTTTTACACACCGCCAGGATGACAATTCAAAAGTTCACTCCATACATCATAACAACATAAAGACCATTAAAGGAGGTGGTCTTGTTTATGATTAGCTATTAAGGAAGATACTCTTGATCAAGAACCATCAGCTGCTATTTTCACCAAAGCTGACAATGCAAGCATAGTTTGCTGATATGTTCGGAACTTGATGTTAGAAAGAGTTGGACGCTGAGAAGCAGACAGATGCTAGATGGCTTGAAGCTATCAGTTGATGCCTTGATGTACGAATTTTGACTCAAAAATGTAATGAATCCTGGTCCCAATGTTGCATTCCTCAATGTTTTACACAGGACTAGGCCCTAACAGAGCCGTTACGCAGAAAGAGTAGTATGAAATGACTTAAGAGTTTTAGGATTTAATAAGAATTAATAAATATGAACAAATAGGTACATACACGTTTTTTTTATAAGAAAATCACTATTTTGCCTGAGCCTCAATTTTTTTAACTTTTCCCGAAATTGAGCCTCAGATTTTCTTAAATTTTTCTTAAATTTTGCTGAAATAAACTGGCTAGAGTGGTTTATACTTTCGTTAATACTATTGTATACTTGAATGTGAATTCCATCTTTAACATTTTGAATACAATAACGACGAAATTACCGATTTTTGGCCTATAAAAACACTTAATTTTGGAATTTGAGCCTCGTGATTGTCTTACGATTTTGTTAAGATTTTGACGATTTGAGCCTCATTTTCTAATAAACTTTTTCTTATAAAAAAAACGTGTATACATGTACACAGGGCCCCCAAGAGGGGGGTAGGAGGGGCGAATCGCTAAAGAGCCACAAGATCCAAGGGACCTCATAACACCCAATGTTTCAAGATCTGGGGGCCCTCATAAAGTAAAACAGCAATAGTTTTTTGCAAATTAATTTCTAGACCCTGAAAATTTTCTGCTAGCTTTGCTCGCAGGGGGGCCTCGTCTTTCTCCTTTGCCCCGGGACTCAGAATACTCTCGGCGGCCCTGCAAATACATGCACAGAATATATGCATATATGCATAGGTATAGGAGGCTTTTAAATCTAAAGGGGTATATAGATATACATATATTTATATATAAGCTATATATATAAATATGAGTTATATCTATATATATACGATAATAATAATAAACAAATAATTATATGTATATGACTATGATAATGATAATAAAGCAATTTCAGTGAAATTGGCTTATTTCAACAAAATTATGTAGATGTACTGCTTTTAAAATTGCTCGCTGACAAGCTTCCTTACAGAACCTTTCTGCCTATGCATTCTGCTAACGAACCAACTTCAAAGTGAGAAGCCAGAGAGTAACAGCATTCGCACTGAGAAGTCGAGATGATGACGTAAACCGAAATATATCATAAAGTATTTATGATAGCCCTGTGATGATGTGGATGAAGCGTACGGCTTTTGCAAAGCATATGGTCTCGTATTTTGTTTGAATGGCCTATTTCTCACGAGTTCAGAGTCATATCTCGGTTGATCATCTAGAATAAGACAGGATACCTGACTCTTCTTTACTCAAATACTCGCTACTCGTGCACTTCAATCCTTCAATGAATGAAAAGCTTTTCTACATATGAGAATGTTCTGATAAAAGCACTACCTTCCTCAGCTGGGATGATTTTGATAAGTGGCGTTCCTCCGCCCATTCTAGCATGCATCATTTTTGATGAACTAGCTAACTACTGGTTGCAGGTGAACATAACCATCCTGGGAAATGTCCCATAGCTCACAATACACCAGAGGCGTCTTGACAAGATAAAATTCTAAACCATTCTCTTCACCGACAGCAAAAATCCAAAAATTTTCCGACGCAACATTAAAGTGTCCAAAAATCTGACGATTTTGACGAAGTTTGGGAGACATGCCCCCCTGCCCCCTCAGTCCACGATGCCCCTGCAATGCAGACACTCACAAACTGAAGACTAGCTAATAAGGTTCTGCCAGAAGCACTTCACAATACTCCACATCATATCAAGCCACAGATTGGTAAAGAGCGACTTAAATATTTTGAACGGAATCAAATTATTAAAAATGTTTTACAACGTTCAGCGCGGTAGCTGCACGCTCACCAGATTTGACTAGCTGAGTGGTCCGTAGCGAAACGTTGAGAGCGTTTGGCTAGGACTCAGCACTTCCTACAACGCCCTTAAAATGTTGGTGGGATATTTTTCACCCCGCAATGCAAAAGGATCAGATGAAATTCCTTATACTTTCTATTCTTCTTCGACATAAGGGAGTGCTCTTAAGTATCTGTTATGGGGGAGGGGTGGAGGCCTTTTCTTTATTTTCATATAAAATTAGTTACCTATCCTACAACTCAAAAATTACTTGATACTCCTCAAAAAGATCTAAAAAATCGTTCATACTCCCATCCCGAACAAAATTTTTAATACAGCTAAAAGAACTTGCTACAGGTGCTAGCAATGCAGTAGAATTACCGGATGATGGCTGGTACTTTTAAACTATTTGACTAGTTAGATACAACTAATTAAGACTTACCATTTATCATACTAAACAATGTCAAAAAAAGAAACTCAGTTACAACGAAATTATTAAAAGCAGTGTTTTTATCATTTGCATATTTAACAGTTACAGTCCTCTCCACTCCAACTTTTTATACACTTTTCAAAAGAACAGACGGAGGTTTGCTTTTAATGTCATTCTGAAGGTAGTTCCATGATATGCTGCCTTGAAAGATAAAACTATCGTTTCGTTATCTAATAGCGTTAGTTTGAGACAATATTAGCAGGTTTTTTTATTGTACATCATATTGACGGCTCTTTTCATGAGACATGTTCCACATAAAAGAAGGGTTTTCTTTGTTGATAAATTTATAAACATCAAGCATTAACTGTTGCAAAGTTTTGATATGGACTGTGCATTCATTTGATTTTCGTAGAAGTTCTTCAAATGAAGAAGAATAGTCATTGTGTAGAATTCGAAGTGATCTTTTGTGGGCGGGGTCTAGGTCCTTATTGGCTACTTTTCCACAAATTTTTGAACGATTGAACTGAATGCAAGCATTTTTTGTTTCATACTCCCTCCAGTTGTTGTAGTTTGTTTGAAACTCCTTCTAGCATTGCATTTTTGTTACATACCACCTCAAAAAGCCTCTACCCCCACAATAGATCACTCAAAATGACATTGTGTGAATTGAAAGATCACTTAAAAGCTTATCTTCTATTCTTTTTTCAACATTTATTGCAAAAAAGAGGCAAAAATGTCCAACATTTGCTATTCTTTTGAACGTCATCGAATAGATACAAAATCAGCAGGGACGTCGGAAAGGGGGGCAGTGGCGGCACCAGGAGGGGGCTGGGGGACTTGTCCCCTTCAAACTTCTTGCCAAGATCAGTTTTCTAACTCGTCCAAATTCGATAAGAGAATGTTAGAATTGGGGTGAGGGAGCTCTGGCAAGATTTTAAACGGGTGTGGCAACCAAATTTCGTCATAGTTTTAGGGCGTAGCACCCAGAGGCCCCCAGTCCGCGATGGCTCACCACCCCTGGAGGGGCAAAGGGGAGCAAGTGTCCCTCTTGCCTCTCAGTCAGGAGATCAAGCAGGGAGGACTGGCCGGTTGGGCCATTTGAGTAAATGCTCGAAAGGCCTGCTACATGTAGTGGAGAAAACGTTCAATTCTGAACATGGAGAAATTCGCAGTGTATAAATGAAAGAATTGAGATTAAAATAGAAGATATATCAGCAGTTTGCAGCCTTTTGAACATACCTGGCCACTCATTTATGCTTTCATAGGCCGGTTAAGTCAAACTGTGCCCGGGCCCAAAAATTAAGGCAGTCCGCCGCTGAGATCAGGAGAGCATAAAATCCCTTTTTGAAATCGAATAACTTGCTTTCCAAGCATTTATATGATACAAAGTAGATCACATAAGCTATAAATAAGCAACATTTTATCAGAAAAACAATTATTTTCATGATTGCGAGAAACATAGCCCTTGATGTTCCCAAAGAAGTGCCTCTGGAGCCTTCTATTTCACGGCTAGATATGATAGCTTACTGTAGTTGGCGCCCTTTTGATCCTGTTGGTCCCCTTGCCTCGCTATCGTTCCGGCGCTCCTGCATACCGGGACTTGCTAAATTGATATACATTGATCCGGTCAAAGTTCATTGCAATATTCGGATCACGTTTCTGACACCTCGGTGGCATTCCGAGCTCGGCGAAAACTTTTCTCAGTCGGGAAAGCAAAGCTCTGAACACGTTAGACTTAGTTAATAGAAATCTAATTCTGACTCAAGTATAACGTGCACTAAGTCTTCCCTTACAAGCCTAAAATGTATTAAAATATCATCTGAGCTACGTACGTCGTTTTTCGCAGTCACCGAAGTGTCAGAAACGTGAACCGAAAACTGCAAATGGACTTTGAACGACATCATTGTACGTCAATTTAGCAGGCCCGCTACAAATCAGTCACCTCCATCCCAATATAGCACAGTATCACTAGGTAGGAATTTACCTCATTTCTGGCCTGATAGAAGTAGGCCTGAGGCAGTTACCCTGCATTGAATTAACTATATTTCAAGGATCAATTAAGTGCAAATTTAGTGCCTATGTGTGAGGTTCTTATACAACAGATCAATTTATGCTTTATAAGTACACAAGCAATTTATTCTCCCATTTGTAAATTTGGTTTGGTTCAGATTTCATGAAATGGAGATGATCTACCTACGCAATGCAAATATGTAATCTTCTAAGCAAGTCTACAACTAGGAATAACCAATTCTGTTTGCTAGAAGACAACTCAGTGCTTCAATAAAATACCATAATAATCATCATTAAAAGGTATTCTAAAGAAATATAGCTTCAAAATCTTAAATATTTAGGCCTACTTTACCATGAGAGGGAAGGATGTATTTATAAAGTTGTATAAAGACAAGACTTAGTGCCTCTTAATTTCTAATAAATCTGCCTGCTAGGGCTATGTGCAAAAACTATGACATCACATAGGCCTCATATATTTGAAAAAACCACTTCAAACGACCATACATTCATCGCTTTCTTTGAGCAGTAGCTTTCTGCTTATTCAGGCAGGGGTGATGCTGTAAATTATTGTTATTGAATTACACGTCTTTTATAAGAAAGTGGTTTACAAGAAAGTAATACTCAGCTGCTCAAAAAGTTATGAAAGTTCAATATTGGATATTTGAAACCCAAGAAAGCTTAAAAGTGTATATGTGCTTAGAATTTGATTTATCTGTGTAAAGAATGTTATGCATGCTTTGGTGGCTGCCCTCCAATAGTTTAACTTCTGTTATTTACTAAGATGTATCATCAATTCAGGTGCGTATGACGCTTTTTCATTTGGTCCACCTTTCAGAAATTGTCAGCGCTTGTAATGTAGCAATCAGTTTCTTAGGGAAGCCAGCTCGATAGCATATTTTGCTCCTGAATACAACCTCACTTTCTGTTTAAAGCTGGCTTACCCAAAGCACAAACAAAGCATTATGCATCTTTGCCTCATATTTCGTGACATTTCCCTAACAGTAATTGATGGATAATTGAAGAAAACATTTGAGCAACTAGTTCTAAAATAGGCAGCATCAGCTGTCTCATTTAAAATCTCACAAAAAGTAATGAATTGTGACTAACATGGGAAAAATTAAAAAGGCATTGAAAAAAGCAAGAAATCCCCTAAAATATGATATTACATCAATGAAAAGTTACGAGCTCAAAAATTTGCATAAGTTTTAACATTCCTACTGTGAGTTACATTGGTCACTGCAAAAAATTGTTATTAACATTTTTATCTATTAGGTTACTCTCCACAGTCGATGCGTAATGCAGTACTCTTGGCTCTTGATAGCCGAAGAATGTGCTTCACAACACCAAGTCCCAGCGTTTGGATATTTTGGCAGCTTATATATACAGTTCTTTATTATTTACAGCAATTTATATTTACAGTTCTTATGACTTTGTATGCCTAAAAATCATTTTAATGGAGATAAAAGTAAAAGAAATATCCTATCCTCAATCGCTAGGCACCTGATGAACAATCTTTTTCTGTGGTTTGCAAGCAACATTTGATACAAGTATTGGCCTTTTGCTTGTGCAAGCCATACAACACTTGAACCTTAATGTTGAATTCGTTCGACTGCAAACCCATTATTTCTCACATGTCTTTATTGACTATAAGATTTCGTCTCTACCCCCACTGACTTAATTTTCCCAAACTCTTTATCGTTAATCCACGTCCGCAATATCTCAAAGCTTCTTAGTACCAGTTCCATACAACCAACCTCTATTGCGCAATTGAAAAGAGTAGAAAGGAAAAAACGTACCACCAACCCTAGAGCAAGCTATTTTCATAATTAATATAGTTGGATCTTTAGAAATCCGTATTGATTGCTATCTAGACAGGTTCTTCAATTCAAGTTTTCAAATGCCTCTAATAGAAATTTATTGTACGTGTAATTTGATTACGGCCAATAGCCGCAGGTTGGAATGGCCGCCGTCTCATGAGCCTGAACGGCAAACAACAGAGCATGTGATAGCCTGCCATTCAGTCCAACCCTGTACACTTATAGGACATTGTGAGTTGTATGTAAAAGTTGTATGTAAAAGATGCATGTAAAAGTTATATGTAAAAGTTGTATGTAAAAGTCTTATGAAGAAAAACAAACGCAAATACAGCACAGAAGTCAATTTGTACACTTAAAGTTGTAAGTGCAAATGCAACTCCAGTTGTCGATATTCTTATGGCTCAATTGTCCCGTACAGAATTGCACAATTTCTTTGAGCGATGACTGTGTTAGTCTTATGAGCAAATCGAGGTCGGACTGAGGAGCAGTAACCATGGGTCTTTACTTAAATATAAAGCTTGGTTATATATAAATATAAATAAATAAATAAATAAATATATATATATATATATATATATTTTTATTTCATAAGAGTGCGTGGCCTTTTCCAGTATATTTGTTCTGATTAGGGATGTGCCGAAGTTAGGGTGTGGGGGTATCACATGCTACTTCTTGCAGAAGTCGTTGGGAATTTCTTGGCTTCTTCATAAAGATTGGCAAAAGGACACGGATTGTCTCTTATTCTGGCAAGAATTGAACTTATTTACTGCATACTCTGCCACAAAAAGTAAGTTGCATGAAATCTGTGAGTAAAATTATTTTGCTACAGCCCTGTCCTTACCTAGCAGTCTTTCCTCACGTCACTGATTACACGATGTAAATTTGACGAGCAATAGACCGAGTAAGAGGGTGCCCCCCGGAATAGTGAGGAATGAGTTCTTCTTTTGCGTCTATAGTGGCGTCACTGCAGAAATCTCCGTGGCTTGCATTAGGACCAACAATGCATTCTGAATGGCAAGTCTTTGAGGAAGCGACCGCACTGCGTCATTCATAGGATGAATCAAGTCAGTTAAAGATTCATTATGATTGCCCTGTTTAGTCATTTCATAGAGAGCTATGATAAATATTCTCCTAAAAGCGTGTACAACAAATCAACTTTCTGAATCGTAAATCAGTACACAAAGATTCCTTGAAAGATGCGAAAATTACCTTCTGCAGTTGTTTGCCATTGTTCCAGGTAACGCTAACCATACGCAATTACGCCATCCACCGCGACGGTATGATGAGTGCAGAGCCATTTTGAAGCTTCACAGCTTGTGCTCTGTACCCTCTATCTGCTAAAGGACGGCGTAGTATGTAAGAGGGAAGCTAAGGGAAATTTTATGAGTAGCTGAGTAAGTGCAACCCAGCAGATATGTGCCGAGATACTTTCCATTGGTAGGGAGGGGGGGACGTTTAAACCAAAAGACCAACCACTGTTACTACAAAAAGGGTGATGGAAAACACTATGGCCAACTCTTTTGCAGCATGGCCCACTTTTTCTCTAGCTTTCTTGCAATTTTGAAATATATTGGGGGCATGACGCCCTTCACGCCCTCCAAAAAGCACATCGCTGCAACCCAGATTTGCCAACAAAGAAGACCTCCCTCAAGATTTATCAGTAACACCGTGGATTTGCAAACAAAATATTTACAGAGATGTGAGAAGCGTCTGTAAAATTGCTGGAAAATTGTATACTTATTACTTCTCTGAGGCCTTGAACACCAGTTTTCTTGTTGGGGGTGCGAGGTCAGAGCAAACTCCAATTAGGGGTGCGTGAATAAAGCAAAGCTGGGAGCCACTGCTCTGAAGAGAATTCCCTTCGTTCACACCTTTGCTCACTGCCCTAGCTACAGGCGTTGTATACGTGTCTGTGCATCATGAGTTTAAGTGCTAAAGTACATCTCAAAAGAAATCTTAGTTTCCAGCATGGATCATGCCAGATTATTCAAGGGCTAAATCAGGATATTGCTAAGACTTTCTTCTCGATGTTGAAGAACATGTGGTCACTTTCCCCGCATGATACAAATCGCCAGCAAGATTTTCACAAGAAACTAACAGGTAAATCGACAATAGTTGATTATCTCTTTCTGTGCCATGCTGGAATCTTAACTAATGCATGAGACTAGCGTTTTTGAATTGCACCACTATTTGCAATACATCTAGCCTATTATATCCTTCGTTTGAGTAATCATCAGGCAACATGACAGTTCTCTTACCCATAAAGAAAATTTTAATTCTTCGGTGCTAAAACTGTACTTAAATTTTCTAATCTTTTTATTTTTACTCAGAGATTTTCTAATTTTTCTATTTTTCGCATATAAATATAAGTACAATGAAGTAGTTAGGGACGGGGGATTAGCAAGCGGGGATGTGTGGATGTAACACACTCCCCAACCTTCGGTGATTTTGTCGGTAAATTTAGATTCTATGACTTTCCTCGGTAAATGACAGCATGATATAGGCAAAAGAGTGTGTTAAATGCCATTCTTTCATCAATGCCCCCCTCCCCCATAAAATAAGGAACTCAAGTTAAAAAACGCTTCTGTCGGTAACTTCGCACCTCTGCAGGTAAATTCACAGCTTTATGAGTTTCTTTCTGTAAATTATTGCTTTACACCCCCACCCCAAAAAGTGGTCACGCGACGCCACTGTTTAGAGGCCATACTTCAAAAAATGGCTTAAGGCTGCAATTTACAAGTGGGAAATATCCGAGTACTAGCAACGATATAATGGTGATTATCGTATAGACTGTGTGAATCTCAAATACAGGGCGGCTTATATGAAGAGTCAGATTTTATTTTTAGATGGAACAGTATAGTTAAAGTCACGGGAAGGCTCTACTTATGCTCTCAAAGCAGGAGCTCAGTGGAAACAATTTTTTGCGGTGGTTCAAGGTCAAAATGTATTCCAATTTCGGACAGGTTTTGTGCCGGATCTATAATCCCTGTGCCACTAGTTATTGTTCCGATGTCTTGAAATGAGTAGTATTATGGTAAAAGAACCAATCAACTCAGATAGAAGTCCCTTTCTCAGAAACATTCAAGAGCATTTTTTGCATACCCTGGGCCGCCGAGAGCGAGGGGTACCTAATGCTTAAAAGTCTGAGGGGCTTCATAAAGTAAGCCAGCAGTAACGCTCCAAAGTTAAGTTCAAGGCCCTGTAAATTTTCTGCTCGCTTCGCTCGCGCCTCGTTTTTCGGTTTTGGCCCAGGGCCTCTGAATTCTCTCGGCGGCCTTGCGCATAGCAATCATCGCAGGGTGTAGCACTCGTAGTTAAGTGCACAAGATTCTTGTGATATTTTGAGATTTTTTTGCCAAGTTGTAATGATGTTTTATGACTTTCGTGATTTCTTATGATTTCTTGTGATTTTCTTAACTTCTTTCGGTAATTCTTGAATACTTTTAGCAAATTTTGGGTGATTTTTTCACAAAGTGTACGAGGATTTTCTGAATGATGGCCCTTCCCCAATGGATAGCTGTGGGATTCAACGATGATTCCTACTCATACCAAGCTATCACCGTAGATGATTTTACGGCTCTTCTGTCGATTTTGGTTACAACTAATCCATACTTCTTAGGACACTTTGAATCAATGGTGCTATTTCTATTCATCGGAGGGATAAAATGACGTCTGCGTATTCATTTAATCATAGTTGTGCTACACTATAAATTGTTAATTAATTGATTGCAGATATTAAACAACGCCCCATAGCTTCAAAACGGTTTCTGCAATAAGAAAATCAGAAAAAAGGTTAATCTAGGGCCTTAGCTGACACAGTCTCCTTCCAAAATTAAATCTTCGATAGCTCTTCACTATGCTAGACTCAGAACATTAGTTTCCCGGCTCTAGAACAAGTATAATACATCACCAGATTTGAACAAAAAATACAGTACACGCATTCTGTTTTATAAGAAAGTTTTTTCGGCCCAGTACTAAAATATCCCAACTTACGTTTCAAGTATCAAAACTTCGTAGGACTTTCTTAGCAAAAACTTTTTACTTTCGGCGTGTTGCGCATGGACATTAGTGGAAAGCGAAAAAGTTCTATTTATACTCGAAATTTTGATAAATCATAGTAAATAACAGAAACCAAATACATCAAACAATTTCTAAACAGATAAATCGAATTTTAATTACATGTGCACTTGCAAACTTTCTTAAGTCTCAAAAATACAGTACTGAATTTTCCTAATTTTATGAGCAGCTGAATACTACTTTATTATAAACCACTTTCTTGTACAACAAGTTTATAGCCTAAAAAGATCTCGAAGATTTGCTTCCTGCGTTTGAATTTTAGATCAGTCACTTTGTATCGAGAAATATGCCTATTATAAGTGAAGACATGAATTCATATCTGTTATAATAATGAGCAAATAACTACGCAATTAAATTATATATATATATATATATA
>WIPJ01004061.1:407727-423705 GCA_018155075.1 Cassiopea andromeda | reverse complement strand
AGTTAATTAATGATAATGAGCTTTTAAAGATATTTGGAAAGAAATAAAGCAGAAGAAATGCACAAGAAAGTCTAGTCATGAACATCTTCGCACAGTCTACCTTGAGTTAGTAATAAGCCCCTCTTTAGAAAATCCCTCTCTACTGTAAAAAATGAATAGCCCCACGGGTCATAATGGAGCTTTTACCGCATACTATACAGTCAGAACACGAGCAGGTATAGGCTAAGCACGAGCACGTAAAGCATCTAGTTCCATACCCAGTCTATTCAACCTTTAAATTTGAAAATCAAATCAAAAGTACGGAAATATCTAAGGCACAATACTACTGTCAATAGACGCACTTAACAACCTTCAATCGTTCTTGCCACGTACCGCCCGGGATTTGTACTTAAATACTTTACACTCTTGGCTTTCAGCTACAATTGTTGACTGCCAACACTTGAATTTGCACTCTTTTCAGTTCATTAAATCTTAAATGCTTGACCAATACAAATTCTGTGGTATCAGATTACATAATAATGAGATGGCTGCTATTTTAGAAGAATGACTCATGGGCGAAAGCCTAAAATAACATACATTGTTATATGAAGCTTTACCGTATAAATAGCAGTTTAACTAAGGATTCCAAGGCATTCATCGCCGCTCTCAGTTAAATGTTCGGCACGTTTTAGGCCCTTTGTAGCTAGATGACGTTTCATCCAGGAAGCCGACTGTTATAAGCTCTGCCCCTATCGCCCATATGTGGCGTACAATACACTCTTTATTTATAAGAGAATTGAAGTTCAAAATTGCTGAAATTTAAGAATAATTTAAGAATAATGCAAGGCTCGCTTCATTTTGTGTATTTGGAGGAATAGTACTGCTTTCGATACAAAGTTTGTTGCTCTGTTCCGCTCTTGCTTTGCTTTGTGGTGAAGTAAAACATCATCAAATATTGGAATATACTCCTTTGATTTTCAGGCAAGGTTGCATCTTTGATACTTACGAATAATTTAAGAACAATCCTAGCTTCGAAATCTGAGAAGATTAAAAATACTGAGGTTCTGCAAACAATAGCTATTCTTTATCAACAACAGAGTTTATCAGCCGAAAAAACAGGGGTTTTTTAAACTAGCAGTTCCACACAAAATGTGCAGTTCATAAAATGGTTAGTGCAGTTCCAACGTAAAACATGTGCACTTCACAAGCTTGCTATTTAGAGACCAAGGGTATAAGAAAGTAAATAGTGGTAAAAATGGTAGATTTAGGTTTGAACTGATAGGAGAATTACAACCAGAAATGGAATTATTAGAGGTAGTAGCTCTATCTGCCCCCTTACGCTAAAAACAGGCTGTTCAATCCCATCTGGAATCAAAAGAACACAGCATCACTGGATTTTATGTACAGTTCTAAAGTTTTCTTTAAAAAAAAATCTGGGGCAGAACAACCTGTCTACTTCAGCGGGCATTGCCAGCAAACCATCAAATAATTGGAAATTAGTACTCCTGATGTGTGGGATACACGCTTCACGAAGCAGGCTTGTTGAGATGCACACTTTGTTACACAAGAATACATTAGAGAAGGATATTAAGGCTTAGAATCGCTGAAATCTAAGAATAATTTTTGAAATAATACTGAGCTCAAGCTTCATCAAGACTATTAGGCCTCAAAACTCAAGACTTTAAAGAATTGTTGTATACTCGAGTAGCAATACCATGGCCGTAGGAGGAAGTCAAATTTAGGGGGGCTGTAAATTTTCTGCCCGAAATATCATATAGAGCTGGAAAGAATGCAGAAAAGTTGCCCAAATTTCCTATTGTTCTGTCAGAAAATTGCTGGAGTGAAACGGACATCTGTCCAACTTGGGGGCTGCAGCCCCCCTGCCCCCGCCTCCTACGCTTGTGTGCAATACTGCTTGTAGATAAACTTTTACAGTATCACTATATTTATTATTCTGCTCCACTTTAATTTTGCTTTATGGTGAAGCAAAACATCAACCAAGATTTGAATATGTTCCTGTGATTTTCCTTCCATATTTAAAGGTTCAAAACCAAAAACATTAAAAATAATGAAGCTCAGTGAAAAATTAGGTGCTCTGATAAAATAATGTGTAAAACAAGCAATATTATCATTGGTTATTCTCTTGTGAAAATATATACTGCATATCTAGTTTTCTGTTCTTCCTTCCTCGAAGTGGTATGTTCTGAATGCAATGTCAAGTTCGTTTATTTCTAGGCATGGAATTAGCTTTATCTCTTAACATACCTTTTGACTACACGAAGCTTAAAATCTGATTTACATCCGTCACAGGGCTTGTTCATATGGGCCTGCTTAGCGGGCCAGCTCATTTAGCGGGACAAATTTCATATTCTGTTCATATGAACCCGCCTACTATGGTAGAAATTGTCGCGTGAGAAATTGAGCATTATTCGACTGTCAGCCAACTCCTAACTCCTAGCTAACTGAAATGGCGAAATAGATTCTTTTATATTCTTGGATAAGAATGCGTGGCCAAAGGATTCTTCGATCACGCAACAAACGCAAAGGTGCCGGTATCTGCTAATGATATAACAATTAAGATGATGTTTACATCTGCCCTTCGCTTTCATTGAACAATGCCCTATGGCTATCATTTCTGTGAACATTAACCCAGAAGTGATTTTTTTCTGGTTTGTTGGATTATTTGCTAAGCAATGACGTCAATGTATGCTTTCAACTTATACTTTCTGCTTCGAATGATAAACTGGTTCGTTTTGACCATAGACGTTTCAACAGTACAAGGACTCATAAGATAACCCAACTTCTTACTGAGTATCAATACTCTTAGATTTCTCTGATTTTAAGCCTAAGATTATTCTCCACTTACTCTTGTAACGTCGTCTGAAAGCCATAGGAATATTGTATACACCCAAGGTACAAAAATATGGAAATTATGGACCTCAGCAGTAAAACAACATAGTAACAATTAGCTTAACCTGTTTTCATGGTTTCTGATGCCATACTGGTGCAGAATTGTGTTCACAAGTCGCGTTGATTGTTGCTCTGATGGTAAATCAGTCTGATGCTGCAGATTTTATCTTGCTATTGTTAAAAATCGCATACATCTGCAAAATTTGTAGACAGCTCATTTCTTTTTTCAAAAGAAATTTTTACACGGCCACACCCTCTTTGTTCCTCCACTGAATTTCCTAAATGAAAGCATTTTGAAATCTATACATATAGCAAACTTTTATATCCAATTTAATTCCCAATTTGAAGATAGGAAAGCCTAAAAAACGTCAATATTTTATTGCTATTCGTTGGCAGTGCGATAGTTCACAATCATTACTCATATTTATATTTCCCAATTTTCTTTAGGTTACAAAAGAATGGTTGAAAAAGTTTACTATGTTTCAAAAGTACAAGCGCTTATTTATATATGAATTCGTTTTGGTCACGTCAGTTTTCATTTCCGTGGGAAAGACCATTTTGAATAGTTTTCTACGCCATTTGAAACCGCATTTTAGGCCCATCGTTTCCATACTTTTGTACCCAAAATATGCTTGTACGAAAAGTATGCAAGTATGCTTTCTGAGTGTGTTCAACTCTATTGATGCCTCACTTCATCAAGAAGCAAAACAAAAGTAGCTCAACATATTAAATATCGTATAGATGTTGCGAAAGTTCATCTGCTAACAATAGTATAACTTCGATATAAAAATTTTAAGTTTTGATGAAGCTTGAACCTTGCATTATTCTTAAACTATTCTTAAATTTCAGCGATTCTGAATCTTGATATTCCTGTAAAGCTTGTTCTTACAAAAACAATTGTATCATTACAAAATCATCTTATTGGAAAACTGCATTGTACAACAGCATTGAGTTTTTCGCTTCTGGAACTCTAGAACCTTCAAAAATTAGCTAAAAATCTTCTTCGTGAAGGTGGCGTATTTTACATGTAAGAGAGCGAATGCTCTCTTAACTGTACACCAGGTGCTACAGCACCTGCAAAATTAACAAAATCTTACCACGGAATCACCTGAAAACCACTCATACTTGCTACGTTCTATCAGAAGGAATGCAGATTGCCTGGCAGGAAGAAAAAGAATGGTTTAAAACTTTGCAAATAGCAGTAGACGCTAGATAAATGAAGGATATCAACTACAATTATATATAGTGTTTTCCATAATAATACCTAAATTTTCGCTGATCTTCACTATTCTTAAGATTTTTGGTCTTGAGCCTCAGATTACTCTTACCTATTCTCAAGTGCCAAAGATATAACTTGAGTTGAAAATCAAAAGAATATAAAAATCTTTGTTGTTTAAAGGACTTTATAAAAATTTCAACTCGAATACATATAAAATTCTAAAGCCTCGATGAAACTTGAGTCTTAAACCATTGCAAAATTATTCTTAAATTGCAGCGACTGAGCTTCGATATTTTTGATTTATTCTTATAAAAGGTACACGATTTTATTTTATAAGGAACCTGCATGTAGACGGCTAAAATATTTAAGGAACTTATACTACTAATGGAGAAGAACCCAAGGAACTTTTCAATTTCAAAAATTTTTATAACTGCAAATAATCAAGAATTAGGAAGCCGGTTCTATTGGCAACTTACATAGATTCATTTATGAAATTTCTTTCCTACCTTAATTCTGCTTTCTATCATGAGTTCTAACCAGAATAAAAAGTAAAATTCAGAATATTGATTTTTCTTTATGTTTTTACAGGTTTTATGGCACTAAATGTGCAATAAAAATTACGAAACTATCAAGGAAGTACTAGAATTTGATAAAAAGAGGCCCAAATATAATGAACTTTTAGAACTAGGCCTTGAGCTAGGTTTCTTATAAAATAGAAAGCGTGTAGTGCACCTCTTAACTACTTTGCAGCGACCCCAAGCAGCAAAGCTCAACACGTAGAATATGAAGAACATGCACTTTTTGCAGAAACATTTTGAGTGCATCCATATGATTCAAACTTATAAGCGAGAATATCAAGAATAGTATGAGGCTGTTTTGAACTTAGTTATTAACAAACACATAAACATATTGTTTGGGAAAAGATGTTCTATCCTAGAACACATTATAGGAATGTAAATTGACGATAGGGCAAAGGTAACCGTTGGATTTAGGGATAAGGTTACTATGTGAATGGCTTTCATATACAATATATCGTTTACCGATAGTTATGCTTAGATTCTAGTGAAGTGTCGCGGTGGCGGATTTAGGCCGGGGCCAGGCAGCCGAAATAAGCTTCTAATCTTATTTTGGCGTTTTCTTCCATTGCATTTGGAGTATCTTTATTACAGCTTTAGTATACTCAGTTTTGAAACCCAATTAGATATATGTGCGATATCTGAATTAAGTCCCAAAATAACAGAGCATCCTTTATCTATGAAATCTAGATTACTGCTTTTCCTGTTGATTGCTTCCCAATTCTGATTCCATAATAGGCTCCACTGCCTACGACACAGAACAACTTTCTGCGAATAAAAAGGCTTCTTTTGTCTCTCAGCCATAAGGAGACGTGATCTACAGATTACTATTGAAACTCTGGAACACAAGAAACAACAATTGGCACAGCTTGAGGTCAGCTACAGGTTTGTTTTATACTTTCTAGGCAATCCATAGTAGCCTCACGCCCATAATGTCATTAGACAGGACATACTCGAAAGTATGTTCTCACGTTCTGTCCGACAACCTAACTTAAATCTTACTTTGAAGACTTTATATGGTGGGAAAAATGAAAGAACGCAAAATGCCGAAACGAAAAGAAACATGAGAGCATGACATTGTGCTTTTGTTGTCTGTATGTGTGTCCCAGTTGTCCGAATAACTTTCTACTTCCACAGAGTTCTCCATATAAAATATCGGCAAAGCAATTACCACTTTTCACTGCACTAAACGACCAATGTGCCCATGGTAACTAATGATGGAAAACCTGCAAACGACATATTGACAGCTGTCATTTGTTGAAATAAAATGATTTATAACATAAATGGAAAATATGTAGTTTATAAGAAGTTTTCCTTACACCCAACCGCAAAAAAGCTACCATTTGTAATTTTCTTATGTGACGTTTTCAAACTTTCCTTAATCGAACTGTTGTCGACACAGGAAGACCATAAAAATGGCCAAGAGCAACGAAGAAGACTGGTAAAATAGCAATATATTCATTTCCGAGCAATGAACAGCAGCCATCACGCAACCAAATCTATTGTTCAATGAACAATAATTTGGTTCATCAATGTTCTAGGGCCAGCATCACTTAAACTGAAAAAAACTTCCATTTAATTGCTTATTGAGCAGGGACGCAACACATTTGTTACATGAATACCAACGTCTTCGATGAACCTCAATAATACTAAATTTTTCTGTTTTGAGCCTTAATTGTTCTTAAATTATTCTGAACTATCGTATGTATAACTACTGTACGTCTGAAAGTCAAAGGATTATAATCAAATCTTTATTGATGTTTTACTTCACTATAAAGCAAAACAAAAGCGGAGCAGATTGACAAATATTGTATCGATAGTGAAAAGGGTGATCTACAAGCAGTACTATAACTCAAATGCACAAAAATTCGAAGTCTTGATGAAACTTGAGCCTTGTATCATTCTTAAATTATTCTTAAATTTCAGCGATTCTGAGCCTTACTATTCTTACAAACTGTAGTCTTACAAAAAAGGTGCTTATTGCAGAAAACGAGCGGCATACAGTCCCTCGTCACCCTCAAATGCAAAGTACAACTTGTGGCCTCGTCTCTTGGTAAATGCAGAACACCGCTATTTCCAAGCAGTGGCTTGGGGGCATAGAGCACATTGGGGGGCCAGGTGAAATACGACATCATTTTGTAATGAATACCTTACATTTCACGATAGAAAATAATGGATATCATAACTTTTTGATTGAAAATCTTCATTTTACTCTTTTGGCGCCACTTCAAAATCATATCAGGGGGCATGATCACCTATTCCCTACGCCACCATGCCACTGTTTACAAGATTGAAATACACCATCTCCAGTTAGTCTAGTGCAGCAAACTCTCTAGGACAACCTCGGCAACTTGCCATTGCAAAGAGGGATGAGATGAATAGTCAAAAATGTATGAGACAACAGCGACAAAGCACTGATCTATATATCGGTTATATCCTGAGCTACAACTCCAGATACAGTATAGAAAAATTATAACAACTCGACTAATATTGTAAGAAAAATTCAAGACAAATTCTTCCAACCGAACAAAAATTTCAGGACAAAATATCATTATTTCACGACAGTAATTGCATTGTGGTTTCTGAGCATATTGACATTCAACTTAGAAACCAACAGCGATTTGACGTAGAGGGGGTCAATCTAATTCCAAATATAATTTGATATCGAGAATATTCACATACGAAGGATTGATACAACTGAAATATGCTTATTATTCTTGATCTACAATAACACCCTTCTCCCTTCAAGTGGTAACCTAGAAAGTCCTTTAGAGGTGGCAAGGAAGAACTTGATCAGGTATGTCAAGAACACCCATTTCAAATTTACCCGTTTAGGAGTTATGTGCTTATGGGCGGAGTGGGGGGGGGGTGGGCTGACGCTCTCACTGTACAAAACTGTAAAAAAGTTGATCACGCTACAGGAGACTTAGCATTCTTTCGATCACAGTGCTTTCAGCAACCTTTTTTAAAATCACAGTTAGTCAAATGTTTGTAAAACGCTCCTCCAAAGGAAGGCGTCTAACCAATATTCTGCCGTTTATAGAGGAAATTTTTTCACTATCTTTCTCATTACTGGGGGTATGGCTTTTCAGTCCCTAAATTAATGGAAAACACAATTACAAAAACACAATCAAAATCTAGACTCAATGACAATACACGTTTGCTTACAAATAACAACTGCTGAAAAAAGACAGCAAAATTCAAGTCTTTCATTGATTGGCAATTCTTGAATGGAGTTGAATTGCAGCCATGTATGGAAAGCAAATTTATTTTGCTTAACCAAAACACCTGCCTCAATAATGTTAAACCTTCAGCACAGCTAACGTTCTATGGCCAATTTTCAAAAGAAATTGTCATTTGCTTTTATGAACTGTTTGGCCAATCACACAAAAGTAAATTCTCTCACAGCCCATAACCTAACATACAAAATCTGCAAATTTGCCAATATTCTATACCATATGATAAAAGGGACTAAATTTTCCAAGAACAAATTTTGAAGAATAATGAAATTCAAGAGGGAATCTGCAATACTCTCATGGGTAACTTGGGTCACCTAAATGTCCTTGCAGCTATCTGAAGGTCTAGATCATAAAATTAACAAAAATAAAATTAGTTTCCAGACCAGAAGGATTTAATCATGTTTTCCAACACAACTTCCAAGGAATTGAAAAACCAGTAAGTTAATTAATACTGAGATTTACTTAACAATTAATAGTCTAAATTGTTCTCAATTCCTCTTATACATTTATATATATATACACACACTAAAGTGAACAGTACCTAATATTTACAACCCAAGAGTCAACAAAGGTTGTTCACATGAAATGAGACAAAAATACAATTAGGTATAAAAGGGGGGTAGAATTAGAAATTACAGTAAGTACAGTATTCTATGCAAATCGTCACCCATTGCAAAATGACTGAAAATTCAACTGCACCCCTCTCAAAGGCACAATGTGAACTTTTGTAAGATGCTCATGAATGAAACTGCAATAGCTAATTGTACAACTTATAAAATTCTTGTCAAACTCATACATATATCCAGTGCTTCCAATTCTTAATCTCACATTCTAAAGGAGGTGTTATGGAGTTTGGCAAGGGTAACACCCCCTATGGAAAGTCAATCACATCCTACCCAAACTGCATAACTTAACTGAGAATACAAACAGGTCAGTACTTCAAGGTAGTTCCTGAAATTCTGATGTAAACTTAATTCAAGTATGGAATAATTTGACTTAAATCAACACCATCTTACATATATCCCTGAAGTAATTTATAAAAAAATCACTGAATTCAGACAGACCTGCTGTAGAACTGTTTACCAACCCTAGTTTCCTACTTATTAGTTTGCTTACATCATAAACCACAAACAATGGCTTTTTCTAGGGTTCATAAGTACCACAAAAATGTTAAAATGGTGTATAAATCCCCTGCTTTCTTCATTACAAAAGTTTGTGAATATATAAAGTGTGATCAAATTCTGCTCACCAATTCTACATGACAGTCAGCTATGGAGCTCAATTCCAAAGCCTTCCCAGAAGGGGGCCTGTTGTTTCTTTATGGCTATCTGCTTTTATGCTGGGCAAGTGTAAAACCATTTGCACCTTCAACTGAGAGTCAAAGATGAAATCAACTGTAGGCACCTAATTTCCTTAGTGAACCCAGTTCTGTCCAGCAATTGGTATTGTACTAACAGTAGTGGCTGCAACATATGAAGGTTCAAAGTCAAGGGAGCCATCACCCATTTCATTTCTGATTATACTCTCCAGATCTTTCTGCAGCTGAAATCTGTCAGTGAAATCATGCAATTCAAGCTGGGACAAGTCACTTGGAAATGGATCACTTTCTTGTTCCATTGGTACAGTGTAGCGATGGTACTGTGAATTTTCACTTTTCTTAGTTACTGCCATGCCCTGTTCTTCCTTAAGATTTGGGAGTGTGACTGATGGCAGGTAAGGATCTGAAAGTGATGTAGCATTGGTGTTTTGGTTGGCATTTGCAAAAATGGAGCTGGCTTTCAAAGGCATGTGTTGCAGCCTACGCATCTGTGGTTGCTGTGATGAAATGTAGCCACGTGGGTTAATTTGCATGGATAGTTGGTTAGCTTGGCTGAAGAATGATTGCCCCCTACGATCAGTAGTAGGTAAGACGCCAGGCCCACATGACATTAGTTGATTCCTTGCCATTAAACTGGCTGTACTTGGCTGCTGCCTTACTGGAGTGTATTGAGGCTGATTACTCTGGTTGGTCTGGTATGGAGGTGGAGGGGCCTTTTGCATTGACATCAAGCTATGCAGTGCCTGCATGTTTGGTTTTGGTTGTACTGTTGGAGTCACATAATAAGATACTGGGCTTTCATACCCAGAGTCCCCACTTTGAACTGAAGAAAAACTGTCTGAATGTGGCCTTGTCATTTCTGAAGTATAACCACAGTTTCCACTCATCATACCTGATTCATATTTCAAACTTTCATCAAGATTTATCGTGTCCGTCTGCCGACTAAGTGTCATAGACTCTACGAGACTTGCAGTTGCTTCCGCATCTGATGCACCTCGCGGCCGCCCTCCGACCAGCAGGTCTGCATCAGAGGCACAACGAGACCTTCCACCAACAAGAAGGTCTGCATCAAGTGGCGGCAAATCATCTTCTAAGTCCTCTCCAAGAATTGGAGTGAGACGTCCTACACTACTATGAGTTGAGACATTTGACGTCGAACGCGGTCGCGTAAAGCTCTCTGTGCTCAGGATGTAGCTGCCCCCGTTTTCGTCGAGATCAGGCAAATTGGACAAAGAGTCGGTACTTGAACAAGGGGATGTAGCTATGGTTGTATCGCTTGGCTGCCCTTTCTTTTTACTGTTACGTGATGAGCTCGACGATGCGGAACCCAACGGTGAATGATTGCTAGCAAATTCCTCGGGCGATCCTGCTGAATTTTTCTTCCTTCCTCCTCCTCTCTTTCGCTCGGTTTTACCAGCTCCGTCAACTGAACCGGATCGTCTTCTTGGTGACTTCCCAGGTTTGGCATCCGGGTTCAAAACCCAGTATGAACTCTTGCCACTTTGGTCGTTCTGTACTCGCATAAAACGGCTATGCAAGGATAAATTATGACGGATCGAGTTCTACAAGTAGAAATGTTGAATATCATAAAATTCTGCTATCGTCAACAAGAAATGAAATGTTGTTATAAATATGTCTTCTGCTATATTTACAAAATAGTAAAGACAGCTCCCGCTAGGAAACGTACTATAAGATAGGCATTTGATGACATAATGGGGTGGAGATCTTGTCAAATTACAATCCATCGATAAATTCGCGATTTAGAAGAGAAGTTCCACCTTTTATAAAGTGAATGTGGTTGAGAAACGTCTGCAGGTAGAATGTTTTCTTTGTCACATGGTTTCACTAATGTAGTTAAATCGAACTAACTATTTCGCGGAAGTTTTGGAACTTACCGCCTCCGTACCGTGAAAGTCTAAACTATACATGAAAATACTACTCATATTGCTAATGTCATGAAATAACTGTCTATTTTGGAATAGGCCGTTTTTGCTGGCAAATACTGCACAATAAAAGCGACGTGTACTAACGCGCCTAGGCAAAACAAATCCTCATCTACAACACTGAAATTTTAGGATTTGATAAAAACTCACCTTCCATCCCGCAGATGATGTTGAGTCACCCTTATCTTTAAAGTATGATACATTTTTAACCATCCACTCGTAAATCTGTGCCAAAGTTAGCCGTTTCTCCGGTGAGCTATCGATGGCTTGAGTTATCAAATCTGCGTACGACAAATTTCCCCATGCATTCTTACGGTTATTTTTACGGGGACTCGCTCCTTCACCAAACTTCTTCACTACTTCAATATTTTCGCTCTGTACATTGATATGCGGTTGGCAAGGCTCAGGGCTTTGCTCGGCCTCAGTTTTAACTTCAACAGCAAGCAAACCAGGATCTGGAAGTGGCCAAGTGTGAGACCTAGGACGGTCGATCCTATCATCCAAAAATGGCCCGTCATCTATAATTACATCCATGTTTTACCAACGAATCCCTACACCACTGTTTCCAAACTTCGAATAAATCGCAGCTTATCTTTCGTTGCGATTGCAGGCTGTTCGACACATAAATAGTCAACGACACAGTTCAAGTGAAAACTCCGGAAAACTCCCACTTAGTTGAACACTTTCTCCACCTCAACCATCGGATCGTACGTAAATCATGCAGCTTCACATTCGATTTGAACTGTAATATCAATTCAGAATTATCTCTTGAATATCACAGGTGGACCATAGCGTTAATTCGGGGATTCCTATTGGTATTTACAATTGACTATGAATAGGGCAATTGTTCCAATACTAATGCGTCTGTCAATCAACGCCATTCAACCGTACAAGATGCCGATTGGTCAATATACAATAGGCGTACGTCATCCTCTCTCGGCAACATAGGCTGTCCATAGATGTCCTGAATATCAGAGACTTAGATAATGTGATGACATTCAAAATCCAGGAGACTGTTACATAACAAAATTAGGGACTAAAAACCCCAGAAATATGATGCTATCTGTGAAGTACAGTTACTGTTAGTACTGATAGGACGTTTATGAGGATTTTTGAAACTTGCAAATCATTAATACCCACAAAGTGTTTATCGTCGGAATAAAATTTGCCTTGTCCACTAACTGGTGCTTCAGAAAACCATGAAAGCATATGACGACACTAGTGTGAGTCCTCCAAGGTAGTGTTCAGTCTCAAAGTTACCGAAAAGCCGTGCTTTGACTGACTGACAGCTTAGAAAAGTCCAAAGTTCTGCACTTTTCTTGAGAATTCCTACAGAGAATTTAATTAAGGAAAACGCATGATTCATGCCTCTCTATTTCTAAACAGCATTTGCACGTGCATAATGGGGATGATGATGAGTTACTAACAACGCATTAGCTTACCCACAATCAATCTAAACCGCCATCAGCTATCAGTAGTCAGAATCAGTTATTAACAACGATCATAGTAAGGGGCTGTTCAATAATTACGTCACACTGAAACTGCCATTTTTGAATCACCCACCCCCACCAGCGTCACGATCTGAATCATGAAAAAACGTGTTTACCATAGAGATAGGCCTGTCTTTATGAGGACTATGCTCCCCCTAGGGGTGACGTAATTATTGATCAGCCCCTAAATTATCACCAAATACAATCAATAGTGTTGATCAATACTATAGGGAATCACTAATAATCACCATCATTATCAGTTATCACTGTAAATTACCATTTATGGTAATTTATGGTGATTACTAATAATGATGGTGATTATTAGTGATTCATGATAGTATTAATCACTACTTTTGATAATATTTTGATAGTAACAATTATAATTGCTATGAATCACTGGCAATAACTATCTCTAGAATACATCATCATATATTACCATAAATTATCATTGAAATTAGCAATTACAATTACTATGAATCACAGGCAATCATTATCATTAGAATGAATTACCATAAATTTACTATGATTTACTATTGATAGTAACTATAATAAATGACATGAATCATTAGCAATCACTGTCATTAGAATAAATCATCATAAATTGTCATGAGCTATTATCACTAGTAGCAATCACAATAAATATTAGTCACTGGAAATCAACATTACTAGCATAAATCATCATACATTGCCTTCAATTATTCCTTTATTCATATTTCACATAATATGAACTTTTACTAAAACCTCACAACTGCAAGCCTTAGGTGGCCTAGAATAGGGTACATGTGTTAAACAGTTGATTCTTAAAACTAGAAGCTCTATAACTGAAGTGTCAGCCTTCCTCTACTTCAGAATTTTTTGTAAGTAGTTTTGAAGAAAAATGCAGTAGATTTTCTAAAAAGACGTTTTTTGATAACAATCATGAGGCTAAATTGGGCAAAAATCGATAAACATTTAAGATAAACAAAAAGGCTGAATTTCAGAAGTAGTGCTGAAAGATTGTTTTTAAGAATACAAAATATTTAAAAACATCTAGGCTGAAGGCAGAGAATTTGCTTCCTACAAAAATTAGTCACCTTCACACATTATTATCGATGATTATTATTATTATCAATCATAGCAAATCTCCATCAGCAATCATTGATAATAAAAATGATCACTACTTGTCAATAATCAAAATCAATCAACCATGGCACGAATCAATGATCACAACCAATCAATTGTCATATCAATGCATATTGGCTGATATGGTAAAAAACATCGTCACCCACAACTACCATCAGCGCCATCACGATCACTTATCATGAATCATAATAGTCATTATAATCACTATCATTACAATAAAATAGATAATCATCTTTGAAATTATACCATGATCATAGTTACAATAGCTATACTCAACACAATCATCCTGAACAATAGAATCAATGACACCTGTTAAGCTTTAGTATCTCTATCTAAAACTCATTCGTAACCAGCTTTACTTTTCGCTACAAACACTGCAATCACAAATAATCGACTTCCAAACCACTTAACTTGTATGCAACGTTACCACTATCACAACGGTGCTCCCTCAATAATAGTGTCGTCAGTAACAACTCATCTAAATTCAATAACATCACCAGCATCTGTAATCAACTTCATCAACTTTCTACCCACTCACAATCAGAGAATCCATCAACGTTCTTATCATAAGCCTTCAAAAAGATCAAAATCATCATCGTCTTTATCACTAGCTATGTCTCCTGAGAACACCAAGCCCGCCCTTCGAGGTTGCTTAAAAGTGTGCGTGTAAGGATAAAACAAAGTACATGCAATTTGTGGGACCAAATCACTTTCTAATCTGATCAAACCCATAACCCACAATCGTTCTCCTTGACTGTGAAATACCATCTATCTGGCAACAGCTCAAAGACTGACAACTGAATATGACAACAAACCAAATGAAAGTATATTGTATTCCATGCTCTAGGTACTTTCAGTTTGGATGCTCAATGTACTGCACAACCAATATCTACTGATAACTCTCGAACAATGAAGTGATTGTAAAAAACGCCATTGAGAGAAATGTTCTGATAAGGGTATTGGGGAGAAAGAAGGTATTTAACGCATTGGTAACCAGTACACCGTAAGAATTTCTCAATGCAAATGTGTGGAGACAATACAAGTTTAATAAGACATGGGAAAGTATGCGAAAGTTCCTAGGACAATAAGAAAAATATAGACGATTTTGCTCCTAAAGAGTTTTGGGAATTCCTTCATTGTGATAGGATCCTTCAATTCGCAAAGACCAACATAAAGGATTTATTGTTACAGTAGCCATACGATAGGAGAAATACTACGATTAGTACTTTTAAAAAGGTAGCTAATCACAGCACAAAAATTGTGGGTTTACTCATCCTCAGAATTCCACATCAAAATAAGATAGACTAATAAACTCACTTTTGTATGTATTGTCAAGGTAAATTGGATTAGAATGACGTTTAGTGAATAAATACAGTCTAATAAAAAATACACTATGACAACGTGAAATTTTCAAGAAGAAAATAATAAGACTTCTCTTTTTATTAAAAGCTTTGATAAATTACATGACCTTTTATTGTAGAATGGTGAGTCGCCTATTCTCAACAGGATTCTAGATTGCTGTGTGGTTCTCAACTAAAATTGATAATACCATTTTCCCATGCTGGCACTGCAAAACACCGAATACTCCTGCTCATATAGTCACTCACATCATTGGACCAGTGATGTACTTATGGGGGGGGGTTGGGGAATTGACGTGCTGAGCATGTACGAAATTGTACGAAAGTTGGTCATGCTGCATAGGGGCGTGACCAGGGCTATAAAAGTGGGGGCATAGCTGAAACTTTTGTAGCCACACCTTCTACCTTAGTGAAGATTTGCTACCATCCCCCCCACCCGCAATTCTTTCTTGTCGATTTTATAGAAATCCCGAGTACCATCTTGAAAAAAAGTGGGGGATTTACCCCCCATACCCCGTCGCCACGCCACTGATGCTGCAGGACATTTAGAACCCCGCCGATGATAAAGTTTTCTGCGACTTTGTTTTTAGTTATAGTTGGTCAAATGCTTGCAAAACGTCCCCACCCTCAAAGAAAAGTGTCTGGGCATATCTTTGCATTGCATCGTATGATACATGAAAAATCCATAATAATTATAAATATCTATGATAATCTTTTACCATAATTGGTAGGGGACAAAGTGTCATTTCATATTAAAACAAAGAAATATAAGGCTGAAGTTAAGCAAAAAGTAAATGAGTCAATGCTCATAAAGACTATTTCAAC
>WIPJ01004061.1:374985-395956 GCA_018155075.1 Cassiopea andromeda | reverse complement strand
TATATATATATATATATATATATATATATATATATATATATATATATATATGTATGTATACACATTTGAAAATATCTCCTTGATTTCAAGTACTCTTCCTTGAGAAGCCCTTTTTCTATGTGCTTGAAAATCAATGAGATATTTTCAAATTTAGCTGCCCTGGTACTTGGTATCAAAAGTAACTAGCTCCCTACTTTCGCAATCTTGATGATACTGTTGATAATAACGACGCTAATAAAGTTCATTACAGTTAGAATGATTGCCTATAATTCAGTTTTTCACTAGTGATGATTGTATTGATGATGACTCGCGGACACTAGGGCACAGTATATGGTAGCAAGGGATCATATTAGCCAATAGACGTAGCTAGCACAATTGCTATAATGAACATAATTAGCACAACTAGCATAATTAGCATAATTAGCAGTGAAACCATAGCTAGCATAATTAGCAGTGGAACTATAACATGCATAATCAGCATACTTAGTAGTGAAGCTATAGCTAGCGTAATTTGCAGTGAAACTATACCATGCATAATCAGCATAATTTGCAGTGAAACTATAGCTAGTACTATCACCTTGAACTATATCTAGCAAGTACGCCTTATGATTAAAATTTAATCAAAGTGAAACAAAAGTAAATCAAACGCATTCACTTTTTGGCTTATCGTAATCCAACAGTTAATTTTTGGGCTGGAAAAGACATTAACAGATAAAAAAGTGAGCGACTATATCAGGAATTAAACAAGATACTACGCACGTATAACTTCTGTCCAATACAGAGCCTAAAATACATAATTTCTATAGATTCAAATTTTTCAAAAACATTGGATGTGATCATTTATGAAAATCACAAAATGGGCATGACAGGGGCAGTGGAATAAAAGAAAGACTTGGAGCGTTTAAGAAGTCAGTACGATTGGGAACCCATCTTAAATTTCCTTTTAAATAATACGAAAAAATTTCCCAGAGTCCGGAAATAGTCACGTCCGGAGGAATGCCTTTTATGTTTATGCTAACTTTGAAAAAGGTGCTATAATTAAAACAAATTTCTGGCTTGAGGAAAGTTCTGATACTTACAAATGAGATGATGTGGCACGGAGGAAAGGAAGCTCAATTTTGATCTTGTATAATTAGGAAGGTTTTACATAAAGAAATAGCTGCCGGAGGAAGGCTGGACTTTTTTTGGACTCTAAAATTGCTTCTTGAAAACCTCTGAGGGGCCCCTTTGGAACCTCAACAGATTGGTTGCCCTTAGGAGATGTCCCAAATCCAACCTACATCGGTACGCCACTGGGAAGAAACCAAAAGCCAGCAAGCTATATAGAGTAAAAGCCATATAATAAAATTACATGCGTTATATTTTTGCTTCCTGCTAAGAATTGCTTGCTAATTCTACTAGTGATTTTCTGTTTTGACGTCTAGAAAAGCATGGGCATAGGAAGACTTCAAACTTAAAGGGGCTGTAAATTTTCTGCCCGAAATATCAAATAGAGCGGGAGAAAATTTGCCTGAATTTCCTGTTGTTCTTTCATAAAATTTGTCAGAGTGAAGTGGATTTCCCCCCAACTTAGGGGGCTGCAGCTTATCTGCAAAAGTGACAAGCCTATGGGAGCATAGAGGGCCCCAAACGTGGACCAAACTTCAAGAGGTTTATCCACCCAGTTTTTAGTCACACTTGGTCAAATGTTTGCCAAATGCCCCCAAAAGGGAAAAAAAAAATCTAAGTGCTTGCCCCCAAATGCCCCCAAATGCTAAATCTAAGCACATTCCAGGTTGGTAATAACTATGTTCTACTCACATATCCAGACTCCCCAAATCAAGATATACAGCTGTCATGATCTTCAGAATTAAAAGCAAGTCAAAAAATGTTCTTTTTTCAGGAATGGTAGGAAATGTGCTCAATTCTGTATAAAGGCCTGTTTCCAATCAGAAAAAGTACCCCCGGGACGCTCTATAAAAGCAGCGAAAAATATTATAAGTATTAGAAGATGTATAAGGGCTTGTCAACCATCACAACGTTTTGGAACGTTAAATAGATTTAGCTAGACACGTTGAGATAAACTCCTCTACTCCAATTTTAGCTTTGCTACTAAGAGCAGATTAACTGTTTGGTTTGCAAAGGACGCTTTAATTGAATTACATAAAGCCAGGCAGTTTTGCAGAATGATCTGATATTAACAAACGCTTTTTTCATAAGAACACTCAGTTGTGTTGAAGCTGGCTTTCTTTTCACATTCCATCATATGCTTGATCCTAGCCACAGTTATGTCCTAATTCTACGATGTTTATGCCTTGAACCAGGGCGGTAGACAGCTGAATAAGTCTAGGGGAGCATTGGTGTAGCCATCGATCATGATATGAGCAAAGGGATCATGATATGAGCAAAGGGATCATGATATGAGCAAAGGGATCATGTAAACACTTTTTGCATAATCTCAACAGAGTATTGAGGAGCACGATCAACTCCAAAAGACTTCTCTCCATAAATTTTGAGGGGTTTCTTGAGACCTCAAAAGCTTAGAGCCCTTGGGCGTTCTCTTTGCCTAAACTACGTCTGTTTCCCCAGTGGTTCCACTTTCTACCCTCCCCCCCCCATTGCCTACAATTCTGCTTCTATATCGTTTGCAAGATCGAATTGTGGTCTGTTGGAGTGCGTCGAACTGGCCAACAGTGTACGACAAATTAGTTTGCTACCTGTGAACGCAGCTTCTCCCCCTTGCACCTGCCTGTACAGACAGACAGACCGACTACCTGTATTGAAGCTACATTGTAATATAGTCATACCTTTTAACCTTTGTTCATTTACTGAGCAATATTCTCAGTTTCTTATACAGCTAGATAGACCGACTTCTAAGTTTCTAATAAAATTGCATGCACGAGAAGAGCCCCCTAGTAATCAATGTACTTCTACATCACTGGGACTAGGGTACAAATGTAAATGGCAAAGCAAATGCTAAAACTTAGTCCCGGAACTCTGCTTCAGCCAATGAATGCGAAATGTTAATTGATCAAATTAGAAGAGTGATGGTCATTTGTTTCAATTGTGCAATATCGCATTCGCGAATACAGGGCGTAATTGTGCAAATATAATGTTATCTCAGCTGTAGGTGGTGCCCATGCTCATAAATCAAGGCTCTGTAAATGGAATTCACTTCACATTTGATTGCAATTTTTAGGAAATATTAGGACCTGTAAGTAAGAACACTCTTCCTTGCAGGGGCACTCCTGTCAAAGGATCAAAGAAGTATGTCAATATGGTTCTATGAAACAACTTCTGGAGTACAATAATATGGCCCGGGGAAGTAGGAAGCATTCAAAAGTGGGTGGGAGGTACACGCATTCAGGGGCACCCTCACAAGTAAAAATGGGTAACTGTGTCAACTAAAAAGGACACATTGCATACAAATCTCCAGTTCCTCCGTCCATGAAATAGCTAGTGAGGACAGTGGTGGTGAGGTCATAATGGTAACTATGATGTTGGTGATGATACTGATGATGATGATTATGATGATGATAATGATGTTGATGATGGTGAAGATAATGATGATGATGATTACGGCTACACCATGGTTGGAGACCATGTGGTGGCGAGTTGGCACAGAAGAACAACTGCACTTAAGTCGATAGTGATTTATGTCGCAGAGATTCAGAATTAGGGCAGATGTTGATGATTTGTGGCAAACTGTCCAACCAGGCCCCCTTCAGTGAAAAGTAGGCTCAATGGCTCACGCTAAAGCTCTGCCTAGCTGCTGTTGTGGTAACAGAGTGTACTGAGTGTAGTCGACTCCATCACCTCTTTAGACAAATGCCAGGCGAAAACAGACCTCAGGGTCAGTCCTAGACCACCTTCGGGGACGAAATGGGACAGACAAGATATTATGCTAATGATGGTGGCGATGGCTATGATAACAATGATGACGATATTGATGACAATCGTGGTGATCATGATGACACTGATGGTGATAACGATGAAGATTATGATGATGGTGATAATGATCGTTGCGATAATAAGGATGATAATGGTGCCGCTAATTATGGTATCCATGACGAGGTTGATCGAAACTAGCCTATAACTAGAGCCCTCTTCGTAGTGGTAAGTGGGTATGGAGAATAATTTGCCGTTGAGTTGATAGCGATTCATTTCTCAGAGATTGACAAATTTATAGCTTTGAAACATTTGGCAAACTGTCCACCAAGACCCTTCCAGCTAAAACCTGGCTCAACCCACTACAGTCCATTACCCAATACGTTTTGGAACAAGAAAGTGGATTTTGTCAAGCTGTCTAACATCAGTTCTAAGTTTCATTCGGAGCATCACGGGAAACTGGAATGAGAAAAACAGCACGCTCATCGAAGTCATGATGGCTACCTCTACAACAGTAACCTATAATGTCAGACAGGTAGGCCCACTTCTGCTGGTGAGGATGGGGGTGTCACAATCCCCAAAATAACTCTGTTCGCAAACCACAATATTTCTGTATGGAAAATTGAGTCACCTTTTGTAATCTGGGAGCCTAAAAAGAAGAATTAGTTCGTACAGCATACACGCCTTTTAAAAAAAGAAGTCATGTGACAAGCAACCCAGTACCAGACCCCTAAAACTCAAGAAGCTGTTAGAGCTAAAAGGAAAGAGCTAAGAAACTTTAGACAAATAGCAAATTAAAATCGTTGCCTGGTTCAACTTAAAGCTGAACTAAGCCAATGTGAAAATGATATTACTCCACATTTTAGCTCGTACTGACACATTTTTGTTGGTAATGATACTAATAGTTTGCTACATTTATGTTTTGATTAGGTTTGCACTGAAATTAAGAAACTCCTGCTACTCGGTTTGAGTCGGGTTTCTTATTTCAAAAGAACGGAAAATTGTGAGCCAAGTCCATTTTAAAGGCAAAATTTTGGTCCTACATCCACCAAGAAATTTCTAGGAACTGGCCTACAGACAGGGGTGACTTTTAGCTAGTATAGCTGTGGTATTACGAGTACCATCGGGTCACGGAAATTGAAGGACGACCATGCAAATATTGTTACCCAGAGCTTGCACTATCACAATTCCAAAGAACAATCGAAAATACATAAGAGTGGCATTATGCCTACGCTTATCATGTGAGGTAGGGCGCAGCTGAAAAAGGGCGGTAATCAAAGTAATAAGGCTATAGAATTCGCAAATGCTTAATCATTTTAATAGTCCAACGACATAATACTCCACATTCTAATTCATCAATTGAAGCCGAATTGCAGTCTGTTGAAAACTGTAGTGATGGCGGCCCATGAATGTAATGACGTCATTTGCTAATGAATGCCTTTAAACAAACGATGCTAGATGATTTAGTAATGGCTTTCTTAAATCATGAGTGGATTCCTCACTAATTGCTTCACTACGGCTAATTGCTTCACCAGGGATACCTCAGCGTTTGAAGCAAAAGTATCAAAGAGCGTTTGCCTAATATACATCGATGCTTGAAGCGTGGTTTAATATCTGTACTACTTAACGAGGAACTAAATCGCTCCTTTTGGACAATACAACAGTTCTAACAATCAACCACCTTGCAAATTTTTAAAAAGTGAGATAATGTTGAATGTTTATCAATGCAACTGTAGGCAATGTAGGCAACGTTTCTAAAAAAGTTAACGAGGAAAAGGTTGATTGAATTCACCTATCCATTTTCATCTTTATTTTTCTGAAACTGTATCTTATTCAACCTAGCATTCAATGTATTTCAACTCCCTCATTCAATCGTAAAACTTTCTCAACTAGTTATAATGTAGCTATTTTTTTTATACCTTAGCAAGGATATAGAGAAGAATGTCCTATCAATATTTCTAATCACAAAAAGTTTCCCTACTGAGATATATCTGTTTAATGCTAAGTTAACCAAAGGTGTATGAAAGAAGTTCAATGTTTCTAGCAGACTACATTATAAGATAGTCATACAAAATGTAGTACCGTGGGTAAATAACTAAATATGAAATGAAATGCAAATTTATATTTGTTATAAATTCAAGAGAACTGATAAAGTAAAGTGTAAATAAGAAGGCGTAAACAGATGAGCAACTAAATTGGGGGGAGTGGATGCAGGAATTAATGAAAATGCAGAGAACCTCTATACACAATCTCGGTGATTTATTGGGGCAGTGACTGCTAAAGGACATTTAAGCGAGTTGGGGTGGCGGGTTATAACAAAAAAGTTTTCCGACAGGCTACCAGCTTTTCAGAATTGCCGACAAGGGCGGTCGTAATGAGTTGTCGCAATGCCAGCATTTACCGACAAGCCAGAGGTCCGACTTCAGCAACAAAAGGTGTGACACACCAAACCCCTACGACGATAAGCGCCTGCTACTGTCCCGTTGTCTACGGGCCTGACAATTGCCAGGCAAAGTTCCTCTTGTAGCTAGATGGACTGTTACGAAGGAGCCTCCTTCAATGGCTCTCTTATTGGTCTTTACTCTTATTAATTTCATTTAATATTTAAACAAGAACAAAACCATTCGGCAAGATAAAAATATTTAATTACAATAAAAGGGCAAAAAAGACAAAACTGTAAAGAATAATAGACACTGCTCTACCAAGGGGTCGTGTTTGGACCTTGACGATTCATAAGGTACTCTCTAAGATGTTTTTTAAAGCGAGAAAATGACTCTTGTTCTCGAATATTGTCAGGAATTTCACTCCAATTTTTGGCACCATAGAAGTAAAAACCTCTCTTTGCATGCTCCAGCCTATGATTTCTTTTTCCATGCTCAGAAATAATGGATCTTTGAACAAATTTGTAGCGAAGATTTCTGGACACAGGCCATGCAAAAATTTTTATGGCATGGCTCCTTCTTGATCGAGGGAGATTTTAGAGGCTCTACATTAAGCCATTTGCAGTTCCACCCATCCTTTAGTTTGGAATCTTCTATTAGCTTCCATGCCATTGTTTGTAATCACTGTAATTGGAATAGTTTGGTGCTGGAGAGAGCATTGGAAATGATATCACCATAGCGAAGGTGACTTGTAAAGAGGGCCTGATAGACTTGTTCAAGTTGTCGTTGGAGAAGTGTTTCTTTCAGTTTTCTATTGGAGTTCATGCCCCCTTTGAACTTGTTTTTGATGGTTTTATATAACTCTTTCCAGGTCAGGCTTTCGTCGATACTAATCCCCAAACTTTCTCGACCCTTTTGATAACTTCATTGTTAAGGATAAGATCTGATAAATCATTGCCTACCCTATTCATTTTTTCTCCTCTGGCCTATTACAATGTATTCACTTTTGCTAGCATTTAAAATAAGTTTATTTATTCTCATCCACTTCGATATATTTTCAAGCTAATTTTTCAAATCTGCTTACAGCTCATTTAGGTTATCTGATGCGATACTCGGCACACATTTGGAGTCATTTTTCCCAAGCCGTTCTCAAAATCATTAATGTACAATATCAAAATCAAGGGTTCCAAACACGACCCTTGTGGGATACCCACACTTTAGAATACTTCTACATGAGCTAGCTCCATTGAAGTAACAGAGCTGCTCCCAAATGGTCAGGTAAGAAGTGAAAAAGCTGTTGGAGGTATCATCGACACCATGCCTATGTAGCTTCAACAGTAACCTTTTATGGTCAACCGTATCGAAAGTTTTTTTTGAGGTAAAGAAATATACTCAAGAAAAATTTCCGGTGGCACCCTTAGTACAGGCCTCAGCAGCTAGCTGTGGGTGCGCACCACTCATGGTACATTTGATCATACAAAGTGACGCGCAGTGAGTGCACTCAAAAAATAAATGAAATAGGCTACTATTTATATCAAACAGTTGATAATACTACCTGGGAATGTTTTTCCCAAGCTTAAAACCTTTACATATATCACGCTACACTTGCACTATCTTTAACTACTGAGATAGAGGTACCTCAGGAGGCAGGTATAGCTTTTAACTGTGACGCTCCTTGCTTGGTAACATTGCCAAGGTGGAGTTAGCAACTTCTAGTTGAGAAGGCCTGCCTTAGTAGATATAGATTGCTTTGCAAACTTGTTATATCGTTAAGGCAGCCTTGCAATTATTTATCCAGGTTTTAGACACGGTATTTCAACCAATATGCCATTGAGAAAAGTTCTCAGAAAGATAATGGTGATGTTGTGCGGTAACATTTCCGTTTGCAGTAGTAACATCCTAAGGCCTACATATCCGTTTGGAAATGAGCAATGAATTGCGCCATTAGCATTTCATATACTAGCAGATGTCTCGTTTCCCGTATGAGGACTCCGATACAAACTGAAATAATGATTGCTTCTACTGGTCAATAATGAGCGCAATCCATCATTGGCCAATCGTATATCATTGAATGCTGCTGTCTACTTGACAATCAAAGAGGGAATTACCTGTATCACTACCGCAGTCTCGCACAATTACTTGTCTAACGGTTTACAGTGTTCCTTTCAGAGCTCGTTAGATCTAAAGAAATAGTTTCTTAACTAAGTAATTAAAATACACGATATTGTCTATGAACAATTTCCCAATTTATGGTACTGAAATCACAGCATACCAGAATACCCAGCTTCCGACACTGCAATAATTGTTGTTACCATGACAAGCTATAGAACCATGAAAGGGGTAATACTAGATTCCTTAGCTTCCTCTCTACCTTCTAAGTGGCAAGAAATGCATTTTGAGGGAGAACAATGGCGATAGTTATTGTAAGCACGAGTGTAAAATTGAATACCATGGAGTTGCGATTCTAACACTGAGCAGCTTCAAATATTGCCTGAACTGTGGAGGGAGACTAAGGGGGCTTGGCTCCCCTTGTGAAAAGAGAGTTGTTGGAAGCTCAGCTCACCACTAGTGAACATAAAAGACCCCAAATCCTCGAAGAAGCCCACCTGGGGGACTTATTTACTTTTTGGAATTTTACATGGGGCCCATTTGAGAGGAGGGCTTATTTGAAGGACGGGGTTAAATTTTTTTCTGGTAGTTAGTCATATTCCATTAGAGATTGTTCAACCAATAAGCTACTTTTTATGCTACAAATACAAGCAATAGTGTATTTTCTAAGGGAAATAAGAATTTTCGTGAAGTAATGGCTGCTTTATCGTTCTTAACTCTATAAAACGCTAATAAAGTATCAAATAGCTACAGTCACATGTTTGGGTGGAGGCTCATTCGAGGGGGGCTTATCAACAATTCGTAGCTCTAGGGAGGAGACCTATTCAAGAGGAGAGCTTTTCCGAGTGGGTGGCAATTCGAGGATTTACGTTAGGTTGGATGAAGTGCTATTTTGGCATTTGACTATCTTTCATCCATTCTGCTATGGACAGACACATCATTATCAAAAATGCAAAATGGGCGTGATTTAGGGCGTGTCTGTGGGTGTGGCCTGTAGAAACTTTCTACAACGCAGGATCTTAGACTGAACTAATCAATCTGGCCACAATCAAGACCATTTAATTTTCCAAAGCAGGTGCCTAAAATGGTATCAAAGCTAAAAACACTTTCTTTTTACACGAACTACGAAGCACCCGTAAACGATAACATAGTTGGCTAAGGCATTTTAGTTTTCGTGGAGATGTAATTCCTTTGACGTCATTAGATAAGGCTCTACAGGTGTCGTAAGAATTGATTTCGCAAGAGGCAAAGATTTATGAGATAAAGCTAAGATTCCCATTTGGGCGATACTCTGTACAATTCTTTATGCAATTTCCGATTCAGTCAGTTATGAAACTGCATCTGGAATGCAAAATGGTGCTTTTATGGCATAATTATTCTATAACAAAATTTGTGGAAATTTTCCAGTTTCCCCAGAATGTCTTTCAACCGGAGCTATTAACATGATCACTATTGTTATCTCTATAAAACTGTCCATTGCTCATCAAACTATTTCAGAGAAGCTATTTACACTAGTATAAAATGTAACAAAATTTTTAAAAATTAGAAAAAAGAGAAAATATACCTTTTAATCTACGTCTTCTAGGGCTAATGTGTCAAACTTAGGCCTGCAGGCCGAATTTGACCCGAAATGTAATCACAATTGGCCCGCAAGATGATATCCAATGTGCATTAGAGCTGGCCCGCGGTCTATGCTATATCTTTTACTTCAAATTTAATTTCTCATGTGCATGTGGTATCAAGATTTGGTTGTTCCAGATTCTGTGTTCAAGCAAAGTTAAAAGCTTGTTCTCATATGAAAAGGTTAAACACTAGATATCCGTAGCAGTTAATTTTTTAATAAATATTGAGTCTGGCCCGTGACTCTACTTCACAGCCTAATTTTGGTCTATTGTGAATTTGAGTTTAACACCCTTGTTCTAGGGCCTTACAGTAACTTTATTTTTTTACATTAATCTTTCATAACAATACCTAACTTTTTGCCGAGCCTCAATATTCTAGAATTTTTCTGATTTTGAGCCTAGAATTATTCTAATTACCAAAGGCGTAACTTCGCTTAAAAATTCATGGAATATATTCCAATCTTTGTTGATGTTTTACTAAATCACAAAACTAAGCGAGGGTTTAAATTTTGTATCGATAATGCAAAAGTACATCTGAAAGCAGTATTATAACTAGGAAACAAAAAATTCTTATTTCTTGATGAAGCGTGAGCCCCGTATTATTCTTGAATTATTCTTAAATTTCAGCGATTGTTGGCGTCAATATTCTTATAAACTTTATTCTTATCTTGCAATAACATTTGACCCCCTTGCCATTGTATAATATTTCCTTTGAATACTGCAACTAAGTTTATATTCTGTGCCATCGAATAGGGTGTTGCAACGGTGAGTAAATAAGGTAGTCCTGTATACTTTCGTACGTAGGGGAGTGCTTGTTAGAGAGGACACTTATCCTGAGCCATCGGCATGTAAGGTAGGGTCGCCAGTTCCTTTCCTCGCCGCCTTTATCGCCCTAGTTTTGCCACCAGGTACTGATTTGCTGCTGGATGAACAGTGAGCAAGTATTCAATCTGCGCGTCGAGCTGGACTCGAGCCGTAGACCTTCCGCACGGGAGGTATGCGCTCCGACCGCTATACCACCTCATCCATGCAAAGGTGAGTATACCTCTCCAAATGCTCTTGTTTTATTTTTGGTGTTTGCAACAAATTTTGGTTCGTAATTCAAACTTTTTCAAAGAATTTCCACATGAATGAGGGGTTGTCTTCTATTAGGCACTTACACTTTTTGGAGCTTTAATTTTTGCCAATTCTTTCTGTGGACTTTTCGTTTATCTGTTCTCTCCTGAAGTACTTCAAATGGTAGATTTAAGTCAGTATGCAAAATTGGCAATGCTCATTCCTGGACATAATAAACCTTCTTTTTACAAGCAAACAGTTTATACGATCCACGTATCTTTTTATAAAAAAGTAGTACTCGACTAATCAAGAAGTTAACAAAAGTACAGTGCTGAGTTTTTGAGAAATATAAAAGCTCACAAGCGCATATCTATTTTGAATTCGAAGTCTCTGTATGTGTTCAATAGTACATTGAACGTTTCACTTTCCCATCTATGTTCATGAGTAAAACATTGGAACTCAAGAACCTTTGTCTAGAAAGTCTTTAAGAAAGTTTAGATACTGAAATCGAGAAAAGGTTAAAGAAGAATTTAGTACAGGTGCCGAAGAAAACTTATGATAATGTGACAGCCTTCAAAAGGAAAATAATAGTTTGGAAAGGACAAACTTTGGCTGAAAATCTTCTCGTCAAAATGTTATTTCTTATCGTTCTACTGTCTTAGATGGAGTTGGTTTTAACTAGATGCTCTATTCTTTAACATTGTAGCTACATTCTTTTCTACAAGAAAACAAAATTTTTTGCAAAGCCTCAGCATGCATAAGATTCTCTAATTTTGTGACTAGGATTATTCGTAAACTATTCTTAAGTACAATAGGTATAACTTCGCCTGAAAATCAATGGAATATATTCAATTATTTGTTGGTGTCTTACTTTATCATAAAGGAAAACGAGAGCGTAACAGAACAATAAATACAGGTTTTTTTATAAGAAAACCATAATTTTGCCTGAGCCTCAAATTTCTTAACTTTTCCCGAAATTAAGCCTGAGATTTTCTTAAATTTTTCTTAACTTTTACTAATATACACTGATCAAAATGGTTGGCAATGTCGTTATTAATATTGTATACTTAAATTTGAATTCCATCTTTGACATTTTGAATGCAATACCTACGAAATATCCATTTTTGGCCAATAAAAACACTAAATTGTAGAAATTGAGCCTCGTGATTTTCTTACGACTTTCTCAAGATTTTGACCATTTGAGCCTCATTTTCTTATAAATTTTTTCTCTTAAAAAAAGCGTGTAGTTCATCGATGTCGCACAAGTTCATTTAAAAGAAGTACTACAATGAGTGGAATGCACACCATTCTAAGTCCTGATGAAGCTTGAGGCTTAACTTATTCTTGCATTAAACTTAAACTTCAGCGCTTTTAAGTTTCAATATTCTTATAAAATTTATTCATATGAACATGAGCGTAGGAGGACGTCAAATTTAAGGGGGCTGTAAATTTTCTGCACGAAATATCATTTAGAGCTGGAGAGCAGGCAAAAAAGTTGCCCGAACTTCCAATTGTTCTTTCAGAAAATTTGCCCGACTGAAACGGATTTCTGCCCAACTTGGGGGAGCTGCAGCATCCCAGCCCCCGCCTCCTTCCCTTACGCATATGAATGTATCTATGTAGACAACCACCTGCAAAGGATGTCTATTCAATAAAGAGTAGTTGCTGAGAACGATTGAAGAAAGCATTGATAGTGAACTCGTGAAAAAGCTAAGAAAGTTGAAATTCTATTCCAAAAAACCTTTCCAATAAAATAAATGTGTAATCCTATTCAATTCTGAAGCTGAGAAGCATTTAAGAGAAAAATCTCAAAAAACCAAGTTAATCACTGTCTCTAGCATGTGAATTGTAAATTCCACAGTTATCTTAATAAGCCAGACATCATATGCAATTCCTTTGCGCAAAAGTAGCAAAGTAAGTGCCATGTTTGTACAGCATGACATAATCTACTTCTTCGTGTCCAATCCTGTTTTGCATTTCAGGCCTATGCAAACAAGAACCAGCTAACAATGTGTATCAACAGAAATTGCTAAATATAACAACACAGACAAATATTAACCTCCCTGCAATACCTTATCATTCATTTCATTTTCATTTTAAGCTATTTAAGCAAGGCAGAGCATGCAGCTAAAAGCTTATTTTCATACTGCCCCGCAAAATAATAAAAAAATTAATAACCGAATTACATTCAAATAAAAAGGAGAGATTACAATAAGAACTATGTACAATAAAACAAATAGAAGCGAAAATAAAAAAGTTATGGAGTTTTAGATTTAGATTTAAATTATAGATTTAAACATATCCATCAGTAAGATTCAGATTTTAGTTATATATTTAGATTCAAGTTATGTTATTTTAGTAAGAAATAGAATGAAGTTGTATATTTAAACATATCCATCAGTAATACGTAAGTACCCTCATTTTACACATAGGTCGGTCAATACTTTTATAGGCTCTCTGGACACACTTCTGGACCAGGTGCTGATCTTGGATGGAGCACTGAATAGGGTCGTTTTGGCACAATTACAAATTAGTTCCAAAAGGTGTGCTGTTGATACTTGTTCTGGTCACAATCCAAAAACTGTTGGGACATTCTGGGGCAACATTCCTCTTGCTGGGGATTTGTTATTGTGAACAGCTGTTGGGGCATTCAGAAGCAACAATCTTTTTGCTGTAGGTTTTTCGTTGTGTGAAGGGGCTACTATTATCGTTTTGGGCTACTATTTGTTCTTCTTACTTGAATCGACATTCACATGGCTTCGCCACAGGTGCTAAGGCCGACCTCAGTTGCAATCGCTTTGCTCACAATACATAAAACTCCAGCGATTTGCGACCGTGCTACCAGTCTTAGGCGATCGCTCACAATTAGAATTGACTTCAACTCTCAAAGCGACCACAGTGACCAAGTACGACTATGAGAGTGATAGTGCTAGCGATTAATCGTGTTGGTCACCCCAACAAAGCGACTGCAATGGATACATTGAGCAGATTGAATTTTCAGATTGAATTTTCAGCGCCAAATTAATTTAATTAATTTTCATCCACTTTTAAACATATATTTTCACAATCATATGATGCACTCTTATTGTTGCTACGAAACTACTATTGCAAAATTTTGATCGACTGCAAGGTTGGGTTGCCCCTGCGCTTTCCATTGGTGACGGCGAGCATTGAAATGGAAGAGACCTCCAATCTTCACGTAAACTACGTAATAGCAGGATCTCAATTATCCTGAGACTAATCTTTCTTCTCATATTTCCTGTCCTGCTTTGTCTTTACTTGAAATCCTGTCAAATGGTTGACGTCATTCGCAAGAATTTCAAAATGTGTGTAAGTCTATTACAATAACTAGCATATCTACAATTTCTAGCCTTTGTTTATTTCATTAGCAGCAATTATTCCTAATTCCATAATTACTTTCCTGTCTGATTAGTTGCATGGAGATTAAAGACGCTGCTGAATAGGATACCTTGTTGCATAGAGAAACAAGTCGATGCTAACAAAAGCATACATGAGAAACAATAAACTTAAGCCGAACTCTTACATCATATCAAACCCATCTGCCGTTGTTATCAAATGAGCTCTACCAAAACAATGAAAGCAACTCAATTCTTGTAATTTGGAGCTTAATCAATCGCATACAACTGCTACAACCACATTCTACATTACCTTCCAGGTTTATAAATCACAATTGAATTTATCACAGTCAAAAATTAGCCTACAAAAAGCCGTTATCAAGAGACAATAATTCACCGGTAAAAAGTTTGTCCAATAAATCTGCTCTTCTGAGCAAAAATCTAAGCTGAGCTGTACCAGCAGCTACAGATACAGCGGCGTCCATGTAAAGGTTTATCGGTTCCGCATCAGAACTGCGTCCCTCCGTAGTTGTAAAAGTCAACTTTGCTTCTGATGAATACGCTCTTGTTCCAAATTAGTAAAAAATGTCAAAGATGCGGCACCGATAGCAATGGATGTACTAACGATGCCGGGTCCATAAATATTGAAATCTTGCGCGATACCTCCGATTGTCGGGCCGACCATTCTAGCCATAGACATAAAGGAGTCGCTTAATCCAGTTAGAAAACCTTTCTCAGATTCACCGCCTTTCTTGTACAGCAGAGTCGAGCTTGCGACTCGCAAGACAGATGTGGACAAGCAAAGTGGGATAAGAGCAATAACAATATAAGAAATATCTGGGGCAACTGACAAAGAAACCAACGAAAAAACGAGTGTAACCGAAAAGAACCGATGCATTGATTCAGTGGAGCTAAAGAGGCCCGTAATTAAGCGAACACTGAATCCGCTGATAACGCCTAAGATTGCATTATACGACATTATGTATCCGTTTGTTTTCGGGGATGTTGAGAAGCGGTATTCCAGAATAAGATTAAAACTACTTCGGAAAATAATCATCGATAGGCTAGCCAGAAATCGTATGAAAAATATATCAGCAACATTTGTCCAGTGTACTTGCTGCATTGCGCCTACGAACCTAGAGAGCGGTAGTGACAATGACTGTTGGATTGTCTTGAACCAATTTCTACGCGCGTCATTGATGCTTTCTTTGTCTGCATTGCGTACAGCAGTCTCGTTTTCCGCAGGACTATCATCCCTGCTTGGAATGTCTGTGCCATGTTCTGATCTCTTATCAGAGTATGTAATTGCGTCTGGAATGGCGAAATAAACAAGTGCAGCGTTTAGAACAAATATCAAACCTGTAATAATAGCAACTTTTTGAAAGCCAAATTGACTTGAGGCAATATGACCACCAATTACTGGGCCAATGATAAAGCCTGAACTGCAGACAGCATTCAAAGTGCCAAGCACTGCGGGGCGTTCTTGTGGAGGCGTAACGTCTGCTACATAGGCCTTGATTACTGCTTGGGAATGTTTCAGCAAACCTAAGAGGTGAAAATGAGATAGAAAGTTATAGAACAGATAGATTAAACAAAACTGAAGAAAAAAGAAAGAAGCTGAATTCTCGCAGATAAATGAAAAGGCAAAACTGCCAAGTATATCAAGGAGCGAATGAACAAACGAATGAATAAATGAAGGAGTGATTGACAGAATGAATGAATAAATGAAGGAGTGAATGATAGAATGAATGAATGAATGAATGAGTGAATGAATGAATACGGGAGTGAATGAATAATAAAATGCATGACAGAATGAATGGAATGGAATGGAATGAATGAATGAGCGACTGAATGAATGATGGAACGAATACAGACAATTTTTCGCCAACAATATGGCCATGATTTTCCATATTGCCTGTATTGTCCTGGAGGGGCAACATTTTTCTTTACCTTCACCTTGGGGAGCGAGAATTTTATGTGGAAATCGTTAACTAACGGGTTAATCATCTTTCTAGGGAGAAAATCATGCCAGCTTTCCACATGGATAATATTGGCCCTCTACGCCCCCTAAAACTACTACTAGAAATTGAAGGAATATATTCCAATCTTTTTCGATGCTTTACTACATCATAAAACTAAACAAGAGTTTATACTTTGTAAGTACATCTGAAAGCAGTATTATAAGTAGGATACAAAGAATTATTATGTCTTGTTGAAGCTTGAGCCTTGCATTATTCTTACATTATTTCTAAATTTCAACGATTTTTAGCGTCAATATTCTTATAAACTTTATTCTCATAAAAAGAGAGTGTACTGAAAGAACTCTTTATGAGAATAATAACCTGGTTTTCCATAGCAAACTGCTTGGCTATGAATGCTAGCAATAAGTGGGCTTGACAAGACAAAAATTGTCTTTGTTTCTATGGGTGAATGTTTTGACAGTTGGCTTTAATCAGATCACTATACAATATTCACTATCTCGTTTAAACTGAAAATGAATTTAAAATATTTGGAATTCATCATACTATTAGTTCGTCTCTGTGCTACCATCTATTACTCTTCACACACTTACAACATGTTTCTTTCTCACAAAAGGACACGGTCCAGAGTTCTTTAGTTACAAGCGAGGACAAAAACGACCTATTGTGGCTATTCATAGACACAATAACCGAGGGGACAGGGGGCATATGTTCACCCCCTGTTCACAAATGTGCATATACAGTACTCCTCTGCAGAGTTGTCATTTTTGCCTGTGAGGCCCCTACTGAATAAATGGGCTTCCTCACTTTTTGCATGCTTACTACGTCCCCTTTGGAAAATATGAGATCTATCAACAATCAACAGCCTCGGTGAAATAATAGTAAATTTGGCTGACGACAGAAGGGTGATTTTGTCTTACAACATCAACAGAAGTGCTGCTAAATGGACTTTCTAGGACAGTGAATGACTTTCACTGACTATCTATAGCAGGGCTCCCAATTTATTGTCAGCCTAAATTTGAGGGGATTTGAGGAAGATTTTTGTCATCTGAAAAGAAATTTATAACAAAATGAGGAGATTTGAGAATATCTACACTATTTTTTCTATAAGAATATAAAATTTTTGCCAAGTCTCAGTGTTCTTGAACTCTTTTGGCTTTGAGTGTTAGGTTTTTCTTGAATTATTTTTTAAATATCAAAGGTGTAACTTCGCCTTAGAGTCAAAGGAATGTACTCAAATCTCATCATAAAGCAAAAATATGGCACTTCAAATAAATACAAAAAGTAAAGTGTCAATTAATTTTATTACAATAGGTAGAACAACCTATGGTGCCCCTCGTAAACTCATTTCAGTACTGTTTCTGAAGGGGATATGCTAGGGGTCTTGAAACAAGTGCTCCAATTTAAGGATAACTTCGTTGCACAAATAACTATATTCTACATGCTGAAATTGACAAAGCAGGGTTCATAAACGTTTTATAATTCCCTGACTTTCCCAGGGTGCAAAATACCATAATTTCCCCCTGACCCTAATGACAAACACATTAGTAATAATTTTAATAAACACACATAATAAATTTAACATCTTAACACCATGCCAGAACAAACAAGAATCTTCATGATTTTAGACATGACACAAATTGTAAACAGAGTTAGGTAAGATATTACCATGTACGTAGGACATCAATTTTGGTGGCTTAGGGTAACACTATTGGAGAAGTATAACAAATGAAAACTCGTCCCAAGAAATTCCCCAAAGTTTTTGCCGGACTTTTCCTGACTTTTAAGCATCCCAGAAAATGTTACCTGACTTTCCCTGGACTAAATGAATTTTGATACTTCCTCTGACATACCAAACTTTATGAGCCCTGTAATAGAGTTCCAATTAACACCGTGGGTTTGCCGACTCTATAATAATAACCCAGAAATGAATTGGAGGTCTAGGAGCCCCATCCCGTATGTAAAAGTACATTTTCCTGCAATCTGCCAAAGTAGCCATATTTTAGGTCATCATTTTGACCACAATTTAGAGGTCTGGAAGTGAATTTCTTCTTCAAAACAGATTTTCTTACAAATTGCAAAAGTGATCACATCGTTCATCTTTGTTCAATGTGTGGTTTCATCGCAAAACGCAAAATTTCATGGAAAATGTTATTCACGCGCCCCACTATAACACAGTACGACAAATAATATTTTAAACGAAGGGGTGCATCTGTGAAATGGTCCTGTACCTAAAAAACCGCATTTTCTATTCGGATTTGAAAGAGCTGCGAGACCTGCACGTTTTAAAGATAGAAAAATGATAGCATTTCTGCATATGCTGTAATCATACAGAATTGTTTGCCATACTTCAATAGCTTCTAAAGTTCCTATCAAAAAACATTATAAACAAATTTTAAACATCTAGTGCTTGAACTTCTCGATTTCTATTCTAGTAAAATTAAAGGTAACAGCATAGTATGTCTTGTGGTGTCAGGGAAATTTCAAATCAAAGCCATCTAGCACATTCTCTTCCTTTCTTTAGAGAGTTACAATTACTTAGGCTATCTTATATTTTTAAACTGAAATTGTTAACATTTGTTTTTGAATCAACCAATAAGATAGCACCTGTCCGCTTTCATCATTTCTTCTCACCAAATTCATCCATTCATCATTACGAAACGAGACAATCCGTAAGTAGTGATTCTTACTTGGTTAGGAAAAATACGGTGCAGTATGGTGTAAAATGTATTCAATATATGGGGGCAGCACTACGGCATAACTTGCCAGTTGAACTCAGACATTCTACTTCCAAGTTTTTATTTAAAAAAAGGTAAAAGTACACCTATTAAACTCTATTTGACAAGAAAAGCAATATAAACTTTAACAAATGACAAACACATAAATTGACCATGCATGGCAGCTAGGAGGGGGGGGTTCTAATCTCGTTAGTCTACCTACTTTAAGAGCCCCTCCTATAAGAATTCTACTACATTGTTTAAAATATACTTAGTGCGTTATAAAATTATGCTTATTGTTATATTGTATGTTACTATGTTTTTGTAAGTAGTAAGTAGTAAGAAGTAGTAGGAGAATTTGAATTTGAATTGAATTGAATGTGTAATTTTGCCACTGGTTCAAATGCTCTCATTTTCAAAATGTTTCCATCGGAAGTTTGGGAGGATACGAACAAGTCAAATGCGAATTCTGTAAAGCAGTTGTCCCCAACCTTTTTATCGTCGCGGACCTGTCAATGTTGGACAATACTACAGCAGCTTAGAGAGCAGGGTTGTTGTGGAGGGAGGGCTCAGGGGGGCTCAGGGGGGCTCAACTCTCCTTCATCGAACATGCTTTACACTGGATAAGTTCATAACTACTCATTTGCCAAAGGAGAAGAAAGAAAAGGTACGCTTCTATTAATGGAAGAAGATTGCTACAACCCTATACTTGATTTCTTCTTTTGTACTGTCATATACGCTGCTTTGAAAAGTACATTATTGTCATACATGAAAAAATGGGCGTGGTTAAACGTATGGTCCACTTTCCTATAACACAGCCCTTGTTACAGTTCCAGGACAACACCACTGTTAGGGAATGAGCGTAGAAAGTTCCTTCCACAGGTTAAACTTCACAGACTGTATTCATTTTGCCTGAGTCTCAATTTTCTTAACTTTTCGCGACATTGAGCCTGAGATTTTCTTAAATTATTCTTAACTTTTATTGAAATAAACTGTCTAAAATGGTTTACACTTTGGTTATTAATCTTGTATACTCGAATTTGAATTCCATCTTTAACATTTTGAAAGCAACAATGACGAAATATCGACTTTTGGCTAATGGAAGCACTAAAGTTTGGAAACTGAGCCTCGTGATTTTCTTAAGATTTTCATAAGATTTTGGCCATTTGAGCCTAATTTTCTTATACACCTTTTTCATATAAAAAAGGAGTATTTGCTATTAAATGAATTAATAACTTTTTCTTGGAGGGGAATCTAGTTTCACACGAAACTTTGCACATTTCTTGGTTGTATTGATAACTTTTCGTTTTTATATTTATTTTGCCATGTTAAGTAGGATGTCATGTACTCTCTGGTGCTTAATACAAGGGGGTCTTATTAGCCCGAGGGATTTTCCTGACTGGAGGCTTATCATGTATTAAGTAATGAAACACCTTGTGCTTGTAAAAAACGTGTATGATGCACAGCTCTGACAAGGTGACCGGCGTGGCAAGTAGCAAAAATATTCCTTGTGTGGCCCGGTACCAATTAATAACCGGACCGGCACAGGTCCGCAGCCCAGGAGTTGGCGATCACCGCTGTACAGGAGGCTCAAAATATTCGGCTAGGTTGTACTGAACGGCAACTATTAAATCTGTTTCCTCGTTCTTTGTTGTTTCTGCTGTCACGTTGGCTGATAGACTTCACACCATCTACTTCCCACCTTTTTCCTTTACTTTAAACAGTGATAGCATTCTTTCCACAAGGAAGATAATTCTCACTGAAAACTCTCGCCATATCCAATTGCAAACAGACGAATGAGCTCTGGTCATTCAAGCTCTTCTTCAACCTCATTCGTTCTTTCATATTGCAAAGGAATAGAGTACTACATTGTGATGTCACAAT
>WIPJ01004061.1:341864-373366 GCA_018155075.1 Cassiopea andromeda | reverse complement strand
TATATATGTATATGTATATATAATATCATAAGTTTCATTGTAAACTTTGAAAGAACATGTCAAAATAGTCACACTTGTGTGAAGTTTCTACTGTCCCTAACAAATAATGACAGAGATAGAGCTAATTCAATATCGCCTTGGTTCATATCAAATCAAACTGAGTCAAAAACACAGTGGTCTGTATGGCATATCTCCTTGCATCAAATGGCCATATTTCATTGCATCTCTAAGCTACTCGAATAAAGTTGCAAAAGAGGCATAGTCTATAATGCTCTTTTATTTCATGTGGTCAGATTATAGAAATTCCAAAGACAATATTTCTATGACGCCATCGGTTTAGTGCTCAATTAGTATTCTGCCAGCTTCATGATATCTTTTTGTTTCATCATTTCAGCTACAACTGTCGGTTTATACCATAGAGATGGGTTTATACTGATAGTATATCAAGGCATCAAAGAGAACTGTTTGAGAGAGAAAAGTCATCGAATCTACTGTAATTAGATGCCAATTATACCAAATGGACTGAACAAAAGCCCTTTGTCACAAACACATGAGACACACGTCATGGTCACATGTGGCGCCTGCAAAACGATAACATTGGAATCGGAAGCAGTTGCAGTGATACTGATGAGTCACTTCTTTCGGGTGCATAATACACGTCCGGGAACCCTTATTAATTTTCCAGATTTTGTCCCACCCTAATGGACGATATTAAGACGCCCCCGTCTATTAATTTTAGTAAGTTGAAGTGTCAAAGGCCCATACCAATTATGTCAGGAAGTAGCTTTGTTGTTGTGTATTTTCTTAAAACGGACCATAGAACAAGGTGTTTCATTACTTAATACATGACAAGCCTCCGATCTGGAAAATCCCCCGGGCTAATAAGACCCCCTTGTATCAAGCACCAGAGAGTACATGACATCCTACTCAACATGACAAAATAAATATAAAAACGAAAAGTTACAACCAAGAAATTTGCAAAGTTTCGGGTGAAACTAGATTCCCCTCCAAGAAAAAGTTACTAATTCATTCAATAGCAAATACTCGTTTTTATAAGAAAAAAGTTTATAAGAAAATGAGGCTTAAATGGCCAAAATCTTATGAAAATCTTAAGAAAATCACGGGGCTCAATTTCCAAAATTTGGTGCTTTCATTGGCCAAAAGTCGATATTTCGTCATTGTTGCTTTCAAAATGTTAAAGATGGAATTCAAATTCGAGTATATAAGATTAATAACCAAAGTGTAACCCATTTTAGCCAGCTTATGTCAGTAAAAGTTACGAAAAATTTTAGAAAATCTCAGGCTCAATTTCAGAAAAAGTTAAGAAAATTGAGGCTCAGGCGAAATGATGGTTTTCTTATAAAAAGAACGTGTATTATCACATTTTATGTGGGCAGAAATTGTAAATACAAGGGTTTAGTCTATTAATAGTTTAAGAAATTCTTTGGAAGAACAAACTTTAGAAGAATATTAAGACATAAAATCGCTGAAACTTAAGAATAATACAAGGCTCAAGCTTCATCAAGACTTAGAACTTTTGTATACTCGAATTTTAACTACATATACACTTATAAACTCTCTTAGGTCTCAAAAATCCAGTACTGAACTGTCTTAACTTTCTGAGCAGCTGAGTACTGCTTTCTTATGAAGGACTTTCTAATAAAAAAACGTGTAATTAAGTAGATAATTCTACTAAATATAGATTCTACTAAGTATACTTTCCTTTATTAGAATAATGTTTGCAAAAATATTCAGGTTCAGAATCGTTGAAATTTAAGAATAATTTAAGAGTAACGCAAGACTCAAGCTTCATCAACACTTAAAAATTTTGTGTATTTGAGTTATTATAATACTTCTTTTAGATTAACCTCTTAAATAGTATGATGGTAATACAGAACTTCACCACAGCACGAAAAAGCGGCAAGATTCTTTTCACATACTGAAAGCTTTTTGTGTCGGACGAAAAAAGCTTTCAGTATGTGAAAAGAATGTTGCCTCTTTTTCGTGCTGTGGTAAAATTAACTTCTGCACCATCGATATAATATTTATTCCGTTTCTCTTTCAATTTCCTTTATGATGAAGTAAGACGTTAACAAAGATATGAATATATTCCTTTGCTTTTCAGACGCTGTTACACCTTTAAAATTTAAGAATGATTTTAAAATAATCTTCGGCTAAAAGCCAGAAACTTTTAGGAATATTGAGACTTAGCGGAAGGTCAGGCTTTCTTATAAAAAAGTGTGTGCTAAAAAAGCTCTGACTGCAACTCTTTTCGCAATAACTGTTTTATTCTTTAAGTATTTTTTAGGCCCTATTAGCTAAAGTTTCTTGTAAATGGGCCTAATTCTTAATTTTAGTAAAATACTACGGGCACCCAACAACACACATTCAATTATTAGTGATAAAAATGCCATTAGTCCATTTTCAAAATGAAAATAAAATTTATCTTCATTTTCAATGAATGCAATCTTTAGGGAGAACAATCTTCTAGCAGAGAAGCTAATTTTCCTGCGAGCATTTTGGAATACTTTAAATGACGGAAGACTTAATACAAATATTCAGCAAAAAGTCTCCTACAATAAAAATTGAGTAACAATCAGATTGAGTAATGAATTACTTAATTTCAAAGTGAGCAAAAATAACAATAAAGAAATAGAGGATAATAAAGACATGTAATTAAAGAAAAGGAATGAGCAGCTATGGCCTAGCGGTGATGCACTGCACTCAGAGCAACGTGGTCCTGGGTCCGAGGCCCACCGCAGGACATTGGTGACGTCAAGAAGAGTATCTGGAATGCCTGTATTAGAACCAAAGTCCCCTTAGAGTCACCCCCGAAACCCCAAGGAATTGGGGGAAACGTAAGTAAAATCGAGTAATATATAAAGTAAAGAAAAAGAGATCAAAACTCTATGGCTGGGTTTCTTGTGAGCAGCTTTCTTATAAATGTGCATGTGTCCAATAACTCTTTCTTTAACTTTACCTTTTACGTCACAAAATATCAAGATAGCTTCTAAAAGATAGAAACGGTATTCTGAAAATATTTTACGCTAACCCACCATCCTCTAAAATCATATAAACTCTTGGCCAAGCCTCTTCAACAACACTGGAAACAGCATTGTGATTAGAAATTGGTTACCAGTCCATGCATAGCTTTTCAGTTCATGTTCATGCAGTCAACTCAATTATCCGAGGTGAGCAATTAAACCCTGGAAAAATTTCGCTTTCGAGACCTCAATTTCTTGAATAAAAGGCTATTCATTTTTAGAATAGACACTTATGAATAAAATATTAATTAATATTAACTAGATAATTGAGACGTCATGCAGCGAATATTCATTCTCTAGAACATCTCATTCTATTTATAAGTTTCCATTCAAGTCAAAGATGTTTCAGCCTGTGGGAAATGTTGATGTGAATCCAGGAAAAAGAAAAAAGCTGATAAAAGACAGGAAAAGTGGCTGTACTAACAAGAATCACATCGATTTGGAAATATTTTCATAAACTTTGTTCAAAATAATGGCCACCTACAACCATGATTGATAGTGATACAACAGCATACATGTTGGGGGTACGAATCTTTCAAGCTCGTATCACTATCAATCATCACTCAATCGCTAGTGGTCGGTCATTCCCCAAAGAGGAACTAACAGCATGGGTAAAAGGCATATTTTCAGTTTGCTTGATTGTCGGCAGTGCAATGGAACAGTATGTGGCTTGCGCATGGCAATAGATTCCGTGGTCAATGATTGGCTTTGAACTTCAATGGGTTAACAATAGTTTTTAACAATAGGGACAGTCCTCGGTATCAACAAATACTTTGTGAGCAATAAATAATAAATAAATAAATAATAAATAAATAATAAATAAACAAATAATAAATAATACGAATATTTATACAGGATAACCTATCAGCATAATTACAATGCTGTTATCTTAAGGGTCCTGTCATGAAAGTAAAAGGAAAAGAACTCAAAGCTACAGTATGTGTTTACTGCTTTTAATTAAAATTATTTACAGATAGTTTCTTCAAGAGAAATGTTCGTTTAAAAACGAAGTAAAAACAATCCTTGATTCAATCTTCCTTGCCTCAGGCGGCAATTCATTAAAAATTCTCCCACCAGCAAAGGCCACACATTTCTGTCCAGTTTTTGTTTTCATGAGTGGCAGTTTAACTGTATAATTATTATTCCTTGTACATTTTTCATGCTTTGCTCTCTCAAAATAATCCTTAAATGGTTCACATACATTTTTCTGGTGGAGAAAGAAGCATTTGTATGAGAAGAGCTGCAAATTGGTCATAAGATCAAACTCGAAGAAACAGAAACTCGCACTAGAAACAATGAAAAAGAAAAAGAAAGAGGAATTGTTTTACGCTTGATATGCACGTTTTGTTAAAAGAAACGAAGCACGGGGTTCATGAGTAAAACTTCCCATGTTTTACCTGACTGTAGTTTCAAAAGTACCTTAATTCGAAGAAAGGAATAAAGTGCTCTTGATAATATACAAGAAATACTAGAGAAAGGCTTAGGATAGCAATGTCATTGATCTACTTAGTTATGAATTAAAACATCTTAGGCCCCAGAACTGATACGTTTGTCATTTCACTTTGGAATTGACAACAGCAGAATTTAATAATTTTGAAGCTTCACAGTAAATTTCGAGCTGTACAGTGAGTATCTTAAAATTTAGGGGTCTCTAAAATTAAGTTTCATAAAAAAAATCCATTCCAATAAAAAAACAAATTAGTCATCGTCATTTCAAAAATGACATGGTAGGTGCTTTGGCTAACAGATTCCTTGCACCTTATGAGCCAATAAACGCTAATAGACGATAACGCAGGCTATTCCAAGAAGGGTCACGAAAACGTGTCTCTGTCGAGGCACTGCTTTTAGTATTCCAAGGTCAAAGGAAGGATAGGCTCAATGATGTGCCGAGACACCTTCTGTTGGGGGGGGGACGTTTTGGCCGATTGACCAACTATTGTTACTAAAAAAAATAAGGACTTTTAAGGAGAAAAAAGGAGATTTTCTAGCAATTTCTAAGGAGAGTTTGACTCGATTACGACAAAACCTCTTAATGATTAAGACGATGTAAGGAGGTTTTCGTGTTAATATCCCCTTCCATACCAACAAGATATATCTTATCAATCTATCCCATAAAATAAAATTATAAACCAAAAAAGTAGATTTTTCCTATAAGAACTTTTTGCAATACACTTGCATGAAACTCTGCATATTCACTTCTCTTTTACAAAAATACCACATTTGTTTCTAGAAGCTATATTTCTTAAGGACATTGATGGAGATTTTGATAAATTTCATAATAATTAAGGCGTTCTAAGGATTTCTAAGGATATATTCTTCCTTTAAGGAGTTTTAAAGATTATAAGGAGGAGTGGAAACCCTGAACTGAATTGAAATATAAAGAAGAAAACAATGATCCTAAAAGTAAACACATTTAAGGCATAATTATTCTTGCCTCCTTCAGAAGAATATGGCAAAATGAGCTCTGACGTGTTATTACTCGGGGCAGTTTATCTTACGGATATCAGAGACCTGATGCCCAATAAATATCCGATTGCTGACCAAAACTATATTGTAAAAACACCTGTGTTAATTGAATTGTGTTCAAATGAAATATGAAAAGAGTTTAAACAATGGGTAGAAGTCTACCAGACACACCACAGAAATTACAATACAAAGAAAATCGACTTCATTATCCCTTATCTCCCGTGAAGCCTGGGAACAAATCATCGCCATGATTTTAAACCTGTTTTGAACATGTGCCCACTGTCAGTCGAGTAAAGCATTTAATTACAGACCATTAAGTCTCTTTTCATCAACGAAATCTACAGATGCCTGTCCAGGGGTGATTTCTAAAACTTTTAACAAGGGGGTTCTAGGCACAATTTCAAAAATTCGGTACTGCCTTTCTTGCAGCCACACCCATATTCTTAAAGATGGAGACATGATAAGTTAGTCTAACTGGGATATAATGTATCCAACATATAGAAAGATTTCAATAGCCATGTGGTAGGGAGAAAATTCATCATAGCAATACAATAAAAACACATTGAAAGCATTGCCAATGCACTTTGAAAAGCAAGATTCATACAAAAAGTATAGGGGGGCTGAGTCCCTCAAAATCAACGAGAATTTTAGCAAGGGGCCCCGCCCCCTGAGCCCCCTAGCAATCCCCCTGTACTTGTCACTGAAACATAATGAGAAAAAATGAACTTGAATCATTATTTCGTGAAAGAAATGTTTGCGAGAGAGAAGCATACAACAGCAAGAGCTACAAGTAGTATCTGCGCAAGAAGACTTTGCAGCACATAATAATGTGATAAATATTGTGAAATTCTTTGGCAAAATCTATGGCGAGATTCTCTATTGCGTATAAGAGTCGTAATCTTTATACGAAATAAAGCTTTTGGAATTCTTCATGCAACTGCAGATTTTGAAAGGATTTTATTGCAAACTGAGATTGTGATTAGTTTGATCATAGTTACCAACAATGATTGTATTCAGCAATACATTGCGTACTTTTGTGGTTTTGGAGGGTAGGAGGCATAATGCCCACAAATGTGTACGATAATGTAAGAAAGTTGGTCATGCTGCAGGAGACTCAGCAACACGTTGATCATAGCTTTTTCCGTGACCTATTTTTTTAGTCATAGTTGGTCAAATGCTTGCAAAACATCCATAAAAGAACGTGTCTAGGCATATCCCTGGTACTAAGTAGTCCTTTGCTATCCTCTAAGACAACCTTAAAGAAGGTAATAATTATTATTTTCTTATGACTTGTGCGCACACCAGTGAGTATATTCACCAGAATCATCTATCATAGCATCCATGTCAGAGCAGAAGTTCTTAATTCATGACAAATGATGTTAGTCTAACTTCAACCATAGCTTGTCTGTTAAACCAATTCCATACAACGTAGAGGTCAAAAACAGGGGAACTCGTTCTCAGAACAATCACAGGCAAGGATGCCAGCAGCACAAGGGCAGCGGGGTGTTCACCCTCCTGCCCTCCGCTGACGGGACCGAGGAGGGCAAGATTTGCCCTTTTGAGAATCGACGTTTGGAAATTCTTTCTGCACTCTACGTACGACAAATGCTCCCAACATTGCTTTCCAGCCATATGGGAACCCGAATATAAAAATTTTCCTCTGGGTCCAACTATGGCGGGCCCTTTGATCAAACAGTAGGCATAACAGAATGCCTTATGCATTTAAATTTTTTGGCAACCAGGCTTGTATAAAACCTCTTTATGTTGTGCAAGTGTTGTCATAAGCCCTCAAGCCACAGACCATTTATAAATAGCCGGAGAAAACTGTCGAAAACTTTAGAAAGAATAGTGATTATTGACAATAGAAACAAACTGCTAGTCTCTAACAATGGTGTTTTGGGAAGACTCATTTTCAGGGTACCCACTTTGGGGAGTCTGCCCACGTTGGGGAGCCTGCCCACTTTGGGGAGCCTGCCCCCCTTTCGTTCAGAATTGCTTCATACGCCCCTGAATACTTCTTAGTCAGGAAAGAGGTCAATATATGGTATGACATCGAGATCCTATCTTTGGTGTCCTTTGAATCAACCGTGTCCCCTGCCTTTTATTGTGTAGGCGTTCCTGGTCACAGGCGGGAAGGCTGCTGTTACCAAGGGAAGAGGAAGTGGCAACAATATCCTTTCTTAAATCTTCTAAAAGGTTCGCATAACTATTTTGGGGTAACAATAGCCAGACCATTCTCACCTTGTTTGTTTTTCAGTTTAATCTTCCTATCTGGCTCATGCTAAGGAGTATGGTAATTTCTAACCCTATCATTGAAAGTTCATTCAGTAGTTTCTGCTTTTTGACGATCGATATTTTGGAACACACATCTTGTGTGAGTGTGACTGCCATTTTCCTCAGTATGGATACAAAATTTGTAAATAACGAAGAAATTGTAAGTGGCACTTGTAGACTCGGTGAGTCTTTCCTCACTGCGAGTGTTCACAATGATAATGTATAATTTTTGTTTTAAGTATTTGTTTTTACTTGTAGAAAAAAGAGGAAGTAACAGACAAAGGTGACGCTTAGGGCAACTCATAAGGGCAAAAGCTATTGTGAATGCAAAGGGTCCCTTAGAGGAACAATGATGAGGCCCCAAGAGCCTAAGTGTCTCCACTATCCATTGGGAAGATATATCAGTCAGTATGGTCTATTACAAAAAGTAAGAACCTAACACTTTGAACCTAACTTTTACCTGCTTTACCTACCTGCTTTACCAGAAGTAAATAAAAATAGCTTGAAAAATTTTTATGATACTTTGCCTCATCTCTAAATTACTTAGATACTTAAAGAGCTTGAAGTTCCTGAGAACATCAGCTACAAGCTCCTCCACATCAGTTGAAAAGCTATTACAACTACTAGCTTGAACTAACTAATCAAACTACTGTAAACTATTGATAATTACCTATTTAGCTCCCAAATGGCATATTGACTTCAAGTACTCTAGAGGGGACATTTTGGAGTGGGGCTTCTAAGAGGGGGGCTAAATAAAATTTCTTGAAAATTCCCAATAGTAAACTAAATATTTGCTGTTTGAAAATAGAGAACACTAATTGAAGTATTTAGTTTACACATCATTAGCTCACAGAAGAACAAACAAAATTGAATATATTGTGTAGTAACTATTGATATAAAATGTTTTTATTTGCAATAAGGCAATGAATGACTTTCATTCTTGATAGTTTAAGAACTGTTGTTTCCAGAGCATGATCAAGCTTAATTTATATACTTCTATCAAGCTTACGCTTGGTAGTATTCTAGGGGGGCTTAATAAATATTTTGGTCCAGAAAAGGGGCTTATTGGAGAGGGGGGCTAAAAAGAGAATTTATGGAAAGTCAATACCAAACTACTTAACAAACCAACTCACCAACCAACTAACTAATCAACACAATACTAAGGGATGTACCATGCAGCCCAAGATCTATCTGATACATTCATAGAGACAAAAGACTTTTCAAACATACCTGTTGGAATTCTGGAGAGAAACATAAGCAGCAATGAGTGAGAAAATCCCAGCATCAGATAACCAAAACCACTTCCAAGCAAACAAAACCACAAAACAAATTTTCTTCCATATGAATCACTTGCTTGACCCTGCAAATGAAGAAGCTATATCACAAGCTAATGCCTTGATAAAGGACTACTCAAAAAGTATGAACAGATGCAATTTCCTACCAATTAACTCTTGCTTGGATGGAGTGAACGTATGGTACAAATGCACATACATTCATATGATTCTTCAGCCTCTAAACTGATTCTATGAATCTTCTTGGTATGCCCTATCAACAGACAGACCTGCTTACAAAACAAATGCACTGAAATTTTTTGTTGTCAGACCTATCCACAAACATAAAGTGTAAAGTCATTGTAACTTTTCCATCCTCTTACAAATTTTTGATCAATAATAAATTGCTGTCCTGCAGAGCTCTATATAATATATGAGAAGGCATTGGAAGATAAAAGTGTTTGTTGCAAAATAGTGTAAGTGTTGACACATTACTGAGCATACTCTTTTGTGCTCAATTGTAGGGGGGTTGAATTAGCAGGTGGTGGATATTTTTCTAGATTTTCATAAAGTAGAGGGGTGGTAATAAAATAACCTACTGGGAAACCCTGAAGGAAGTAAAAGAGTTGATGATCCCACCAGATGATGTTAAGTGAAAATTGGATGGAGTGGTAGACAGTGTGTCACTGGACAAGGGTTGTGAAGTGCTTGATGGAGAGTTGACTCATGAATAATGGGATGAAAACAACAGTGAAAACTTTGATGATAGTGATGATAGCCACAGTTTGCTGAAATGGGGGTCATTATAAAATGCTATGAGGGGTGAAAAATTTCAAAATGTGCAATATGATCCCCAATAACTAAGTACAAAAGAGTATGTGTATTATTTGCTTGTGTTTCAATGCTAACCAAACAAACAGGCCTTTTTGCTTTAGGTAAGAGATCACCCTTGCCCACAAAAAAACACCCTCACAAACCTACTTACAGGGGCGATGGACCACCCTTGCAAAAACCTGATTTAGCTCCCAACAATTATTACTCAGTACACAGCTGAGCATCAAAAGCTGTATGCACCAGTCATCAAAGACTTCCTGTACATGAGACTTGAGGAAGTTGGTTTGCAATTTTTCTGCAACAGTTTGTCACAAAAATTGTGCATGCCCACCCATCCCCTACCAGTACCAAAACATACTTTTTGAATGACCCTTTTCAACAGTGAGCTCTGGAGACTTATACTGTTCATTCTGCATTACTTTGTCAAAAAGCTTCTATTCGATTTCTATCAAGCTGGGATGGTCCTAGGAGTATACTAATGTGTTTTCTTGAGTTTTATAATGCTCTCCTTTTTGTTCATGCAGCATACATCTTCCAAATATTGACATTTGCCTCTATTCTGGACATTTCATTTACAATATAGCAACAATCATGCTCTTTCTTAAAAAGGATAAAGAATTTGTTGCTAGACCCATAACTGGTATGTTCTTGATACTTTTGGCGGATGCCTACGAAGCAAGCTTTCTATTGCCCAATGCCCTCCTAGGCTCATTTGTGCAAGCAACGTACTGCCCTTGTAACAATTTTTCTATGAAAAGGCCTGCAAACAACCCTTTATCAACAAGGACTTGAATTTCTCCTAAGGAATGATGCTCTACTGCAATGAAAAGGTTGCATCCCTAATTATTGAAAGAAAAATAAGACAAAAAGATGTCATCTGAACATGTACTTTTAAGGTATTCACTTATTACAGCACAAAAAAGGGGCAACATTCTTTTGACATACTGTAAGCTTTTTTCATACTTTCTAACTTCAGTATGTCAAAAGAATGTTGTTGCTTTTTCATGCTGTAGTAAAGCTCTGTCATATCAACAGACTATTTATTCACTTATTCTTAAACTATAACTGAGCATACAAAAATCTATTAATGCTTAAAGACAAACTTTCAAACTGATATATTCAAGGCTATTTCTATAAATTCATTATATAAGCATACCACTATGGGGCTGCTGATTAACTGAAGAGCACCATAAAGTGACAAAAACAAGCCAACCACAGTTGAAGATGCACCATACTTTCTAACTTCATGTGCAAGCAATGGGATAAGCAATGATACACCAAAGAGATCCTTAAAATAAATATATACAAGCTGTTATATTGAACAGATATGAAAAAAAGATCTTAAAGATTCATTTAATTTTAAAAAATATGAAGTATCATTTGAGACAATAAGCCTTGAGTGTACACTTGCTAAGCTCTGCATGCAGAATCCTTTCCCCTTCTAGCCTACCAAACCTACATCCTCCTTCAAAGAACAGTTTTCATACCAGCTCTGAGAAACAGTAAGCAGTAAACAAAATATGCATCACAGCTACAAATTTTGCTTACTGCTAAACTGTTTCTCAGAAAGAGTTAGAAATAAACCACAGGTAAAAGAGAGAAAAGCCCAAAGATTATGGCGATAATAACATAAATGATTAGGGGGAGGATAGGGAGGATGGTAGTAAATTTGATGCCATTGTATCCACCTACCATTAAACATTGTACTTAAACACTGGAATGGCAATAGATGCAAATGTAGACCTACATACTATATATCAAAAGTGTGGGGTTTCTTATATAGTAGTTTTTCATACTTTTATCTTGCAATCATTACCTATGTATACATACTTTTCTTTTTAACTTTAAGTTTGTATTTATGTAAACATTATAAAGTAGGCTTAAATTAGCTGTCATTTAGCTATCTGATCTTTTTTTACTTTAGTAAGCCTATGTTAAATAAAGTGGTGGTGGTGGTGGTGGAGTGGTGGTGGTGGTGGTGGTGCTGATGATGACGATGATGATAATGATAATAATGATGATGATGTTGATGATGATGATAATGATGATGATGTTGATGATGATGATGTTGATGATGATGATGATGATGATGATAATGATTATGTTGATGATGATGATGGTACCCACTAACTCAACCATTGATAGAAGGATTTTACAAGTGCTTGGTCAAGATTTTTATCTCAAATTGTACCACACCATCAGAAATAGGTTTAGCTGCATGCTAAAAGGTCTATAGGAGGTGGCATAATTGTTCGCCTTGAACTTCATAGTACATGACAGAACAAAATAACAGAGACTAGCAAACCAGTATTGCTTCGTAAGCCAAAGAAACATTTCTTCATAAAAAACCAGTTTATAAGCAACACAGTAAAATCGATGAAACACTTAGAAATAAAGGAAGGAGCTAAGAAAGCTAAAACAAATAGCACATTGAGATTTTTAACTGGCTCATTAGAAACTTTTAGAACTAAAATGTGGTCAAGAATTATGAAACTTTTAATGCTAGGCATTAAGCTAAGTTTCTTGCAAAAACATGTAGTCAAGTTCACACTTAAAGCCCTAGTGCATCCCATGTAGTCCACCACACAACACATTCAGCATAGAAAATGCCTTTTCCTCAGCATACCTGGAATGAGATTGCTTAATTTTTAGTATTGGCATACGGGCATGCAAGATTGAAAAGGAAAGGTTGACATAGTTTTTCCTTCTCATCCTAAGTCTTCAAAATTCAATGAAATCAAGTTAACAAGTATTCTGTGCCACACTTTTGTGAAAGCCCTATTCATTGTGCCACTTTCAATACTTTTACCTGCACAATCAATACTCTCGGCGTTACTTTCACAGCTTCCACCCGCACACGTGCCGCAATTTGGTGAATGCTTCCCGAGTAAAAATCAAAGAATGCAAACTGGTCCGGTATGCAGATGCCATACTCCGCAGACTGGTACACACGTATCCTGTTAAACTCGTAGTATGAGTTTAACAGGATACATGTGTACCAGTCAGAAACATGTTGTTTGCTATGAGTCATAGCAAGCATGTTTCTTGCTATGAGTTTAACTCAAACAATTGCACCACACTCTATCACGCCTTTCAGCACCATGCCACACCATTTCACAGGTATGCAGCACTATTAGATATAAAAGTCTCGAGCTTGCACTTGCCAAGGTCTGCAGTACCTTGAGGTAACGAGTGAAGATGAATTACCATCAAGACTTGAGCGTTTACAAAATGCATTCTTCTACTGCCAAACATGAGAGAGGCCAAAGGTAAAAAGCGAAATAAAGCAGTAATAAATGAATCTTACTATGAAACCCGTAACATATAACAACCTCTGAGGAAGTGCAGCATTCGTGGATGGAATGAGTTTGTTCCTCTGCTTACTATCCGCCATCTTGTACTTCGCCATACCTCAGAACGAGGCACGAAGGAGAATAATTTCTTTATCTTCGCTCACTTTCTTAGTTTTGAAAATCATGCCAAGTGGCGAGGCAGATTTGGCAAACTTGACCCTATGACTTCTCGAAGCTAAGACTGGCAGCAAGACACGCGGCCACACAACTTTGTACCAAACATTGGATCAGTCATTCTGAACAGGGGTTCCCCAGAACCCTAGGACTCCGCCAGCACTCCAGAGGCTCCGCCAGCAGCTATAAAAATGCTACGATCGACAGTTTATTTTAACTCTCTTGTGTAGATATGTGAACAGGGGTTCTTCGCGCCACTGGAATACATCCTTGGGGTTCCGCTCCACCAAAAAGTTGAAATCCACTGCTTTAGATTTATAATTTCGTTCATTTGTCCAGGGCATCTTTTGAGAAAAATTTAGCTATTAGGAAAAGCCCATATAATTAGATCAGTAGACTTTAACGAAAGACAATTGAAGCTGTAGGCATGGGCTGAAAATTCTATTAACATATATTTGATTGATTATTTCAATCTTTTTAAGTCTAGAATTCTGTGGCAAGATTCTCTTTCCATATTTGAATGTGCATGAAAGTGGGATACCCTCAGACAATTCTTTTGAGGTGTCGTCCTTGAAAAGCGCTGGAAAACGCCTGTCTGCAGTATACAATGTATTTGTTTCATTATTGGTCATAATTCTGAAAAGGAGAAGCTGAGCCTTCAACCTGGACTCATCTAATTTTGAAGATGAAAAACGGAAAGTGAAAAGCTACGCCAACTTTTCCTTTTGTTGTTGCATTCATTTACGCCAACGCCAGGAGCATTGAGTAAATGCACGTAACTACCAATAGACTGGATTATAACCATTTACAATGTAAAGAAATTTTAGAGATCTTTAAGAAAAGGACCATAACTACAGGGCCAAAAGCCTTAAACTTCGTTTCACTGCTGAGTCAGGAAGAAAGCCAATGGCCCAGCAGTGGTAGCGTTAGAAGATGCCCTGCTGTTTGTGACCTACTTTTACTTGGGTGTGTCGGAAACCTTCTCCTGAGTACATTTGGTTCAATCATCCAGTTTTCTCGTAAACTCATTCATTCATTTCACCATTCATTTCAAATTATTTAAGCAGGGTAGAGTACGCAGCTAAAAGCTGATTTTTATGCTGTCCTGAAAAATAATACAAAAATAAATAATTGAGTTACATTCATATAAAATGAAGAAATTTCGATAAGAATTACGTACAATAAACAAATAGAAGCGAAAATGGTATTTTGAGACAACTTTTCCAACAAACTCGTTAGGTAATTGGGTGCTTTATTACTCATTTACTTATATACCATTATGGCAATTTCCGTATCACTAAGTTCCCTTATAGTTTGCCATTCTAGTTTTTCCAGAAGTTGCTGAGACGGTGCATCGTAAGGGCTATTTGCAGCTATCCTAGCAGCACGGTTTTGTAAGATCTGCAGTTTCTTCAAACCTGTAGCACTATAGGCTCCCCACACCGAACAGCAATCTGAAATGTTGTTCAAATGTATTTCAAGTCTGAGTTCTGTTTCATCAACTCCGTGATATTTTGTCAGCAGTAAGCATATTCTAGACGACCTTCGCAAGAGTTACAACTGAATTAACGTACGTGCACTGAACATTTTTTCGGATTCTGACTCTACGGGTAGATTTCCATCATGTAGCTACTACTTTGAATTTCTCCGCTATTCTCCTTATAATAATAATAATAATAATAATAATAGCTAATGTTTAAAGTGGGTAGCCTGTACTAATCGAGCTAAAGTTCAATTTTTTGCAACAGGGCCCACTATAAATAAAAATTGGTTGTTAATTAAAATACTAATAACAAGATAAATAACCACTAATAACAATAAATATGTAAGAACCACTAATAACAATAAATATGGACTAAAAACCATGGGCATAAAAGTCTAATTAGAGTGTTGTTTTGAAAAGTAGCAAACTGTTCTGCTTTGTTGTTGATGCTGGTAAAGCATTCCATATTTCAATGGCCCTTGCTTTGAATGTTCTAGTTTGCCAGGTGTTGTTTTTCTGTGGGACATGTAACTTTTTTCCTTTTGCTGTTCTTGTGTTGTATCCATGCACATCAGCTGAATGCTTGAAAATTGCTTTAAGGTGGCTAAATCTGCCATTGTAGTTGAACATTATCAAGAGGTGAATTCTACATCTGGCCCGGTTCTTACGTATACAGAGTCTTCTTTTCGGAATCTAATGGGTATTGAAATATCATTTGAACTCAGGGGCGGGCCAGCTATCGCAGACGGGGAGATTTGTGAGGTAATTTGCTTGCCACTCCCATTTTAAAATCTTGCTTGAGGTCCCTCGCCCCATCCCTAACATTTTCTCATCTAATTTGGACGAATTAGAAATTTGATCTGGGGGAGAAGTGGGAAGGGCAAGTCCCTCCAGTCCCCCCGTGGCACCGCCCCTCCTTGAGCTACGTACTTCTGTTCTCGCAGCGTTCGGCATACCACCGAAGTGTCAGCTTTGTGATCCGAAAATTGAAATGGACTTTGATCTACCCATAGAGTTATGGATCTACCGCAAAAGCACTCTTGCAAATAAAATGGCAGGGATGGCCTACAGAACGGCCCTTCTAGGTTTTGCAGTCGCCCTTCTTGCTTCTGTAGCTGTCAGGTATGGAGGGGAGTACGAACTGTTTGCAATATCTAGTAAAGCAATCAAAATAGTTAGGGACCTACTTAGCCTCATGGAAGAAAATGAAGGACCAACTGTACAATTCGCACAGCTTAATTTGGCAACCATCGACATGATGAATGCTAGACGGAATAAGAGTCAAGCTGCTTTGAAAGTATACAAAGCATTGAGTGAAGTTGGTTTTGCGTATATTGTGAACATCCCGGAGTTTGAACCTGATCTTCTGTTGAAACACACGAAATGGTACTTCGAACTTCCTCTTGAGGTTAAAATGCATATGGCGAAACGTCCTTTCCGCCAAGAAAATAAAAATATATATAGAGGTTACTATCCAGTCATTCCAGGAGGGCATTCTTTTAAAGAAGCACTTGAAATTGGTGGATTTTGTGAAGGTTCACTTGAAAAACGCAACTTCCCAGGATCTGAAAGACCCTTTATGAGGGATGTGGTACAAGAAGTAAATGTGTGGCCTGTATCTGGAAACGAAACTGCAGATACAGAATTTAAAGAGTTTATGACAAAAATGTACAAAGTTTATGCAAATGTGGCAAAAGAAGTAACACATTTAATGGCCATAGGGCTAGGCCTTGATGAGGATTATTTTGATTCCTTGTTTGGATCGAAGCAGTTGTCAACATTAAGGCTATTGCATTATCCAACACGACTTACTGACCCAGATCTGCCTGAGGAAGCAAAAGATGGTGACATTCGTATAACGACAGGAGAGCATTGTGATACATCATTTCTTACAATTCTAGCAACATTTAGGAACAGGGGACTACAAGTGAAACTATCTAAAGATGGACAGTGGTTGAACATTCCTCCATACAATGATGGCCTTATAATCAATGTAGGCGCATTGCTATCACAAATGGTGGATGGTAAATTGAAAGCTACAAATCATAGGGTTATTGACCTTGGAAATGACAGATTCTCTGTCCCACTGTTTTATGAAATGCATTTTGATGCAGATGTTTCCAGATCTCTTAGTGGCAAAGTAATCAATTCAATATATCAGAAATATGGACCTTGGATGACAAATAGAACAAGTATGTTTGCAGAATATGCTACAACAGATTTTGGAATTGCTGACTGATCAGTTGTATTGATTGCAAATATTTTATGAATTACAGCTTAGAGCTCTATACATTTGACATGTATAGCTTTTGCTTAAATTACTTTGAATAGACTTTGAATATTGAAAACAAATATCCCACCATTACACTATTGATTTTCTAATACACCTGTATATCCAAAAGACAGACAGAAGCTGTTTTCCAAATCCCAGGCAGTAGTGCATTACATGCATTATTTATGTTGCGATCCCCAAAAGGAAAAGAATTCTTTGCATCTTTGTATGTTTAATTTTTGTAGCAGAAGAGAGCATGATACATGCTTTTTTATAAGGAAGCTATATGTAGACAGCCAAAATATATAAATAACCTCTACTAAAGGAAAAAACCTATGGAACTTTTCAATTTAAAAACGTTTTTACAACTACAGATAATATTGAATTAGGAAGCCTGTTCTATTCATTTACAGCCAACAGTCATAAAGATACATTGCAAAATCTTCTTTCCTACCTTATTCGTGCTTTTATTCTTGAGCTCTAGCAACAATTAACAGTAACATTCAGACTTTTGATGTTTCCTTGGCTGTGCCACTTTTATGGCACTATATGTGCAGTGAAAGTTAAGGAACTATTGAGGAACTTTTAGCACTAGAATTTGATAAAACAAAGTCCAAAAGTAAGAAACTTTCAGAACTACAATGTCTGCCAAAAACTTTGGAACATTTGCACTATTTCTGTTGCTCATTTAGTACTATCCCCCTCTCTCCCTCAAGACAATGTTGTTATATACAGTGTTGACATGTGCAGAAAGAGTGGCTATGCTTGCAGGCACTTCTCTGGCAAATAAATATTTAATTCAACATCATTTTCAGGGGGAGGGGATTTCAATTGTTCAACATAGATAAGAAAATTGTTGTTATCATAAATCATGCATTAATCAATTGGTATTCCAAGGACTTTTGGGAGAGATTATAGGCCTTGAGCTAGGTTCCTTATAAGCAGTGCATAGTTGATTTTTGATGTCAATTTTATGAATAGTGTGAGACTTACCAAAAATACTTCTCCATTTAAATGGTTGCTATCTAGCATCATCAGTTCCATTATAACTAAGCATAATTTCCACTATTAAATATCATTGGTTTATATTCTTGCAAGAATATTTTTAATCTTCTCATCAAACTTGTCAACAAGGTATAACAATTAATATCTATGCTTAATTGCAGGTGTGATATATGTATGAAGTATAGCAAACATTATAGTTTTTATTATCAAATCTCTTGGTGGTAGATGGATCAGCAAAGGTTTTCAAAAGTAGCACCTTTGGATGACAAATAGAACAAGCATATTTGCAGAATATGCTACAAAAGATTTTGGAATTGCTGATCAATCAGATGCATTGATTGCAAAGATATATACCAATATTTTAGACCTCAATTAATTTGGAGAAAATTTAATAATTTTGCATGGTCCCAAACAGCTTCCATTGAACGTGAAGTACTAAGGCCTATTCATCAGAATACCTATGTTCTTATATACTTCTATATAAAAAAAAAATTGAATTCGGTGTCAAATTCGAATCCAAAGCATGTATGGACTGATTCTCTTTCAGTGGCAGGTTCTTAGGAGGAAGGGAGGAGGAAAATCACTTTCCCAATGATTTCTGACTTGAATAATTGTGGCAGAATTGCATGAATAATGATTTATAGGTAGTCCCATCCCCCAGCAATTGCCAAAAATGTCTACCACCAAGTTGAAAGCACAATAGTTGATTTTAATTATCAATTTTATCAAATGTACCAGGCTTGTTATAAACAATGCGTCATTAAAATGATTGGTTTCAAGTTTAATCTTTGTTTCTTGCATACTTTTTATTGCAATGGAATATAATTCTTAACAGAACCACATGCCCTATCAAATTAGCTAATATAGTTTATCATAAGATATTAGTTAATTGTGAATTACAGCAATATAGAACATTTAACGAGATTTGGTTGCTTGTCTGGTTCTGCTTCATATCTTTCTGATAGTTCTATTGACTGGGAAGAATATTGGTGAGAATACCAGTAAAGCTGGTTACAGTTATACACAATTATCTACACTGCAATTTTATAACATATGTGGCAATTATTTGTTCAGCATTTGCTTTCCATGTTGGATATCTCCTTTCCTACAAATCATCTAAATATTACAAGAGTGAATTCAAAATTATTAATTTAAGAAAATGGATACTGTGGCTAGGGCATTTTATGGCTTCCTTTACTTGAAAGCCAAAATTCACCATTAAACATGCAAGTACCACTCACAGCCAGAACTATAAGATGCTTATTGAATGTTGTGTACTGAAAGTACTACTCATAGCCAGAACTTGGTGGCATTGTGTCTGCTTTTGCAATGAAGCAACATTGCATTGCAAGCATCGTGTTCATTTTTTAACTATGTTATAATTAAAAAAACATTTTGAGATGAGAAAAAACATTATGCAGTGCCCCCCATAAACATGAGAGGTGGGGGCAAAATTCTATTTGCATTTTAAACTGTCACATAGTGTCTTCACTTCAACTTACAGAGGTGTCCCTTTCCATATGCCAAGATTCAACTTTGATGCTCAATATCAGTCTTTAAAAGGGGAGAAACTTCGTGCAGTGCTATTCTGTATTACACTATACTTGATCTCTGCTTAGGGGTCATTCATGTAGTATGCATGTTACCAAAATGGTTAAAATATCACCCCCTCCCCCATTGTACCCACATGTACACTTGCTATGATCCCCCATTGCATACGCACTCTTATCCATCTGACGTCTCCCCCGTTCCAAAGGGGAACTTTTTTAATCATCCAATCAGTTACTCCATAGAGGAAAAGACCGCAAAACATTTGAGAGACCAGAAAGTAATCATATTATGTTTTATAGAACAGTAATGAAAGTTGTCTCCAAAGGCAACATAGTATGATAAAGTACCTTGCATATGAAAATATTATAATATACGTGCAAAAAGTGACTTTTTGCGTAACTACGTAAATGTGTCAAACCCCCTCCCCTCTGAGTGTCAAACCTCCCTCCCCCCAACCTACTAAATGAATAGCCCCTTAGCTGTACTAGATGATATTGCAGACTTCTGTGCCAACATTTAGGAGGATGAATAAAATTGTTTATGTTCTTTCTCTACGTCAGATCTATATCAGATTTACATTTGATGTTAATTGATGATATTTTGTACAATTCATCAAGGAAGAGCAGAAGAGAACAACACAAATATCAAATACTCGGGATGAGATCTATCCTTTGTACAATAGACTTACAAGTATCAACTCAAAATGATTAAAGAATTATCTCCTTATTACTATTACTTCACTATCTTACAAAAATTTCATATCAATTCTGAACTAGGACATCAATGTTTTTACGACAAGAATAATTATCCAGCCCAGTGGCAAATTGATTGGCTTGCCCAGCCCAGTGGCAAAACCATTGGTTCAGGAATGTACTAGGATTTGAAATTTGGTGTAATTTGTTGGCAACTAAAGGCAAATAAAGTTTGCTCACACATAAAAGTCAATTATAAAATCATCTGATTTGCTCTGTCATAATATGTCACCTTTCTTTGCTCTGCTAAACTAGAAACGAACCTGAAAGAAAAGGTGACAAACAGTAACTAAGAATCTATATTGATTTTATCACTGCTCTCCTGTTTCAAAAATAAATGGCCACAATTATTTTCAAAAGCATCCCTATTCTAATAAACTCAGCTTCATAGTGAAGAGATAAAACACGAAACCAAATATTGTTGAAGAATATTATCTTGCATAAATTTACTTGTTATGTTTTAATATCTACTACTTTGTAATGCAGGCAACTACCAGTGTTGCTAGAATTTTTACTCTGTGTGTGTATATATATATATATATATATTTATAATTTTATATATATGTATGTACAATTATCGGCTTAATCGAATACAATGTTACTTCATTTTTATGTATTGGTACTGGTTGTACCCGGTTATTGATTATGTTGCATTATATACTTCTCTGTATCAGTAACACAGTATAAAATACTGTTTTTACTTCAATAAAAATCTTCTCCTAGCTGATGATTATAACGTTGAACGTTAAAGCTCATTAGGATAAGTGCATAAAATACATTGTAATAAGAAACTAAACGACTGTGTGCATCGAAAACTGCTCAGGTATAATCAGCTTTCCTATGTCACTCCAGAATACACATCCAGATGCATTTACAACCCATATAGAGAATAGTAATAATCTATTTATTTTAAGTAGGTGTTGTAACTAGCTCAACATTACAAGAAATGCGAGCTAATTCAGACCAACTGCTTACACTTAATAGACAAAACGAAAACAACTATAAATTACAAAGTATAAAATTAATAAGAATTATCTACATATCTTACAGTTACCTTCCTCTCCATTCAAATGTTCCATGTTCCTTCTGAATATACTAGCTGATGACGTTCTTTTAATTAAATCAGGTATGCGGTTCCACAATAGAATACCTTGATATTTTATAGACTCAATACCGAACGTAATGCCAAACGTAAAGCCCATAGAGGCAAGAACAACACGCACAGGGGAACGTGATCTATCCCCGACGTTTTGAAATGCAAAGTAGTGTCCATTTGCAGCATATACCCATTCAGTACTTTCTACAGTCCCCTTCCCCCCAATACATAAACCCTACATTAACAATGTTTATTTCTCAGATCCCACATTAATGTATGGATTTTGAAATTGCGAATAAACAAATAACCATGAACGGCATCTGAAGACATACCTGGCTGCCAGGAACGGGTCCGAATGGGTCTTGATTTGCAAAAGGTGCATTGAAGCGGTTCACCTGACCCTGCATTGGCATCATTCCTGGGCCAGATTGCATCATGGTTGGTTGAGCACCATACTGCTGATACATACCCAAGCCAGGCTGAGCAAGGAACAGTATTTCAACATCAATAATTGTATAGTCAAATTCACGCAAGTGGGATCGCTTCGGACCAGGCAAAATAGTCCGACTAATGGAAAGTCCAACTTACATGTAAGTCGGATATTTTCCGATGTAGCAGAGGACAAAAAGAGTAAAAAGCTAAAGATTTTAATGACAGATTCCACTTTAACAGCAACAGTTGAGCTAAGTTTAACAATAAGCAATAATATTTCGTCGAAATAGTCATTTATTGACTACACCTTCCGTTCCGAAAATGTGTTTATCCTATTTGCAACCAGACTCAAGGTGATATTGGAGTTCAGAGAAATAATATGTACCATTAGGCACGTTTTTCTCAGTCCTATTGACAATAAAATCACAATCCGACTTACACGATGCAATATAAGATAAAAATGCTCCGACTTACGCAAATATCCGACTTACAAAATTCGACTTACGCATAGAAAAAGTATACGATTTGTAGCAAGCAGATCTACTTTCAAATTTCATAATAATGACATTCAGAGTACAGAAAAACTCAAGGTTCTGCTGCTGTGAACCGAAACAAGGCTCTAATCCCTTGTGTCAATTCTTCAGTAAATCCTAGCAATTTTACAAAAAATATTCAATTTGAAGAGAATTCTCGGGTAATATGATATTAGATTGAGGAAGGTTCGGTCATTTTTGTAACATGGCACAAAAAACATTCGCCTCGGTGTGTGATTTAACTACCTACGTGCCGAGTAAATAAATGTCTTTTAAAATGTAGTAATATTTTGCCTCTACAACATGAGGAAGGCTCAACTAAAGAGTTGGCAGCCGTCGTGGTGTTTAATCCTTCTCTGGACTCTAATAAGACTCTACAACACGTCACGTGACCATTGCGTCACTTTTGTCATGGTTTGTGAACTCGTCTTCTCTGCCTACCAAAGCCGCGATTTTGACAAAGGTGACATGATTGTCATGTGACATCCTACTGTACTACGGCAACCCGTCAGTCAAAGCTTGTAAAATATTGAGCCATAAAATCGAAGCACACGAAACTATTATCACACAAGAAAATTTATCTTTCTGTCTCAGGTATCCAAAACCTCAAAATGAACGAGAAAAAAACCGAACTCCAAGCACTAATCTTTACCTTTTAGGAAATAATCTGAAATAATCTGAAATAATCTGAAATAATCTGAAATAATCCAAAAACTGGCTAAATAATCTCACTTGGAGAACATTGAGCAACTCAATGAGGAGGTTGCCGAAGGGCAAAGAAAAATTTGAGGATTTATATTTTAAGTGTTTATGTGTGTTAATGCTTCTACAACACTGAATTATGATATGAAACTAAAAAGTATAATTTAAATATAACACATAGGTTCTAATCTGTTCACTGGCATGATGAACCAGTGATCGAAAATGTAATCTCAATGCCTTCTGTAGTTCACTGCTTTTAGTGCACGAGTAAGCCATTCCCGGTAATATGGGACCTCCCGTAAAGCCTGGTTTTCGTTAAGTCATAGAGTCTCGCAAAGTATGATAGAGTGTCGATGAGTGTCTTAGATATTGCTAGAATTTTGCCATGCAACATTTTGTGTTCAATAGAAACTGCTGCACTGAAATGTTGTGACATTTTAAGACACTCTGTGATCCTTTCCGTAGAGATAGAAGAGCTTATACCTCTGCGACACTCTGCAATTCAATGGAAACCAGGTTTAAACTAGCCATTCGCTGCAGGGAGCACTTGGTAATCACTAAGAATCCCAATTTATGGGGGCTGCAAACTTTCTGTTCGAATGACCAAAGGAGGTCTGGAGAGCAGTCAGAATATTTCCTATTAGTAAAGTTGCCCGAATGTAACTGGTTTCTGTCCGACCAAGGGGCAGCACCCCTGCCACCTCTTCTCCTATTGCCTATGATCACGAAAATAGTGATAAGAAAATAACTGTTCCGCCTGTTGCAATAATTACTTTACCATTGCTCTCCCTTTTCCTTTTAGAATTTTGACACAATCAGGGGTGGCGGTAAGGGGGCTACAGCCCGCCGGAACATGGTAGCCCCCCATTGGAAGGTGAAAAACTATTTTTCTGGAGAAATTTGGCATCTATAGTACCATGAAAAATGCATTTTAGCCCCCTTTTTAGAGAGTCAGTCCCCCGTCATAAAAATTCCTGGCGCCAACCTTGGACATATAACTAGCAAAGGCAAAAACAAAATCAACGAAATGACGAAAGAACTGAAAAGCCTGAGCTCATAATCGCCTCTCAACAAAAGTCTACAAATGTGGCATGCATACCTGACCAGAGAATGTAGCACCCATAGTCACTGGCTGGTTTGCGGCTCCTCCCCATCCAGCAGGGGTACTTGATGCTGGCATCGTATTCCTTGCAACTGAAAGACCACTGAAATTAGCTCCTCCTGTTTTCACTGACGGCTGTTGTGGCTTCCACTGGTGTTTGCCTTTTTGTGTCTGTACCCGTTGCATATTTGGGTTTATTGACAAATCATCTGAAATTCAATTGACTTTGTCATAAATAGTATGCCTAGTATTGCCAAAGCTGCCTCAAAAGAAACGGGATCAGGGGTATCCCAAAGTAGAGGGCTTGAGGTGTCATACCTTTTCGAGATAGTGAAGTAGCTGGCTCTGCGCACCTGGGGGCGGTCTTGGATGGCAAATTTTCCCAAGGGGAGTAGAAATCCTAAAATAGTAGGAAGAACAACTAGCTCGAGAAAATTTGCAGGGGAGATTGACAAGTGAAGTAGATTTAGGGGGCGACGCCCCCGTTCAACTTCCCCTCAGCTATGTGACTGGTTACAAAGTTGGTACTACACCTTTCGGAGAGGCAGACAATGACAATCTGGCACCTTCTCATTAAATGCTTAAATGAAATTGTCACATGATAACAGTCATTACATATTCTTTTATAAGAAAATCTTTTTGGCCCAGTACCAGAACTTTCCAAACCTTTTCACGATTTCAGAATCAAAACTTTCTTAGCAAAAATTTTTGAGTTCCAATGTTTTGCGCATGTACACCAATAGAAAGTGAAAAAGCTCCATGTTCACTTGAAATGATGATAAATAGCCAACTTGACATAAATGAGATTTTGTACACAGATAAATTGATTATAAATACATTAACACTAAAAGATTTTCCTAAGTCTCAAAATCTAGTATTAAACTTTCTTTACTTTTTGAGCAGCTGAGTACTACTTTCTTATAAACCACTTTCCTATAAAAAAAACATGCATTATAGAAGCAGATGAAGCCATACCTAACGATTTTGCAGCTCTAGCAAGACTGGATGATAAATCTTTAGTATCGTTTGTTTCAAACAGGTCCTGCTGGTTCACTTCTTGACTTGAACCGTTGGCTGGCTCAGGTGTAAGCAGATCACCAAGAAAGGCACTGCCATTCTGTGCATCAGAATTTTGGAATACGGGGCTGAACGAGGCATTGTCGCTTACTGGATGGAAAGGGTTGCTAATCGGTGCAGCTGCCGCAGGAAGCATAGGTGTTGCTGTTGCTGCAACAGTCATAATTTCATGAAATACAAAGGAAATTACTAATACTGTTTCAAAAAAAATTGTAGAAATGCTTCAAAGTTGCCAAGAACGGCTGCAACCAGGGCAACCGACAGAATTCATAGGCCCTGGCACAGAATAGAGATAAGGGGGCTCTCTGCGAGCGAAGTAAGTAGACAAATACAGGTCATGGTTATCAACCCGCAAAATTAATGTCGTTATTGCTTTCTGAGATCCCCTAGATCACGCATCCGCAAGTAAAACTTGTTGCGTGCCACTTTCGAAAATTTCAACAAGTATAAAGTGCAACAAAAGAGCTATCAATACTCTACTGTAAAAATGTGGAATACTATTCCAACTGATATTAGGGAGCTCCTGACTACTAGTCGCTTCACAAAGAAATTAGAGGAGTTCCTAAAGAGCTGATTAAAAACATGTTTGGCCACTTATAACACGACCCCCTGAAAGAACAGCGTCCTAGGATATAAATTTAGTTACCTACTCTTTTTATTTCTATTTATTTAGACTATTATAAATATTATCTACTTGAAGTTTTGTGTATTATTGATGTTAAAATAAACAGCTGCAGAGTAGAATCGTGTACAAACAATACATTATTATATCATATCACATCAATCAATCGATATAACTACTTCCCGACATGCCTCTATTTAATAAATCTTACAATGGAAGTAAGCACAGTGCATAATGCATGTGTTGGCAGATTCTTCATTAGTAAAAGATGGGGGCTTGAAATCGATTTTTCATATTCCCCTAATATTCTATTACTTTCTTCCTCAGTCTTGATTCTTGCTGCGCGCCACTCCACGCCACAAGTGGCGCGTGCGCTACCAGTTGTGGAGCCGCGCCCTAGACCTTGGGGCTCTAGAGCCTAGGATGCCTATAAGATCCGAAAATTCTGGGGCACTTTGCCCCCTCTGTCCCCAATCGGCAAATCTGCCTGCAACACATACGGGAGGTGTGCCCTTTCTAGGTAAAGTACTTCATTCTGACCAAGAAGTTTTTAAATGATCTGACAACAAAAGCATACCCTTGGTACCATCAGGGATACCGGGGGGGGCAGAAGGGAGCAACTGCCCTTGGGCCTCAAGAATAAAAGGGCCTCATAACATCCAATGCTTCAAGGTCTGGGGGTCTCATAAAGTAAACCAGCAGTAATTTTACACAGCAAAATTCTAGACCCTGAAAATTTTCCGCTCGCTGTGCTCACAGGGAGCCTCATCTTTCTCTTTTGCCCCGGACCCCCTAGATTATATCCGCGGCCCTGGGTAACACGTGGATCTCTGTTGTTCTCTTGCCCTCTGCTTGTCCAGACGTCCTTCTCCGTCTCATTCAAAGTTCAATGTAACAGCCATTTAGACTGGTGATAACCACATGGACCGCAGTTTATAGTATACTGTTACTAGGGCCAGGCTTGACAACTACTCACAGATATTACAAAAGTAGCAACTAGACAGCTCTAATGAATTCTTATGAATTGCTCTACCCGCATTTCCAAACTCAAAAATACGCATTACATAAATACAATGCTACAACCCTCGCTAAAATTAGCTGGAACGTTCTCAAAAGGAACCTTTGAGACGAGCTCCATAGCTTCTCAGTGACTCTCGCCAATCCTGGGGTTCTCGTCTTCTTCTCCCTCCTCCAAAGACCAACGTTGAGTTGTAGGCTGGAAGCACTGATCTAAGGTGGGATGGCCCAATTTACTCCAAGAGTTGGTAGACTTCTTCATCGGGGGGAGAGTGGATCAGGAATGAAAATGCATGGCAATCTGCGAAATGTTCCAGCTAGTTCGGCCAGGATTGTAGTGCTGGAGTGTGTTTCTGGCCTTGGGTCTATTTCCTTGTGATGCTGAAACTATCCACATTTGCTTCAAAGATACACGTTTTTCTTTTTGGCCACATTTTAGTTCTAAAAGTTTCTAAGCAAAGGTTCTTAATTTAGCGAACTAAATTGCTGTGAAAGCGTACGCAGAACGCGAATATAGCAGTGTATACGTCCTATAACAAGCACAATGCATCAGCACGAGTTAAATTCTAAGGCAATGTCATATTCACATTGTTTTGGTACGGCTTTACATTGAACCAGGTAACGATTTCAATGTGATATTTGTCTAAAGCTTCTTGGTTTTTTCTTTGTAGTTCTAAAAGTTTCTTAAATTTTAGGCTGTCTAGTACTAGGTTGCTTATAAATCTAGGTTGCTTATAAATTTTTTCTTATAAAAAAATGTGTATGGGCGATCAAATTGTGATACCAAAGTGAAATGAGAACAATAAAATTTTACATAGCTGTCAAATGACGCCATGACTTCACATACAAAAGTCAAATGACACCATACAATCGCGGAAAACAATTTCCTGCATAACCTATGTGTGGGCAATCGGACAGTGAATTATATAAGTGCTAAATTTGCCGCAAAACATGAGATTGCTGGCAATGATTTGGCAACACCAGCTTTACTAAAACAACTCCTGCAAACACTTACTAGGTTGTTGACCCCATACATCTTGCTTCTGATCACGAAGAGGAAACGAAGAACTCCGTGTCATATTTGTCTGGAAGCTGTCACCAAATAGATTCCCCCCTAGCTGTAAAAGATCCTGCGACGCTGCGGGTTGCGCAGATGGTGCCTGAGCAGCCTGTGCTACAAGTAGCTCTTTCTGTGGTTGCTGCACAGATCTACTAGTTCCTCTCTGTTGGTACGAAGGAGGATTCAAGGCTGGAGTAGGTGGTTGATTGGCTGATGGGGGAGAACTTGCACCCTTCTTCTTCTTCTACAAAAGAAAACACAATTTGTTGATACAAGATAACCACGTGTTTCATTTTTCGCTTTACATTACATCTATACAAGATCCCTTAAGATATATGTAAAAATGGAAAAAGGTATACACTATACAGGAATCAGTTACGGCTGAAGGGCTACCTCTCTATAATACAATCAAATGAAATGAAAATTATGGTGATATTGCTGATACTTTTGAAGATTTCACGGCAGACTGCAAGGACAGAGTAGTAAAATCCGCTATATATTCTTTAGGTTGTACCTGGTAATCTGAAGATTCCAGCAAAATCGTGTGTTATAAATGCAGTATGAAATGGATCGACAAAGGCAGTAAAGAAGCATAGTACTCTAATACCTGGATTGGTCAAGCAAAAATAATACTGTCTGATACAAACCAATTAAAAGTTACAGACTATTGAACTAACAGGAAATCAGCACTTTATTGATCGGTCACCATTTTAGAATACATACCGTAAAATCACGAAAATAAGCCTCCCCTGAATATAGGCTCCTCTGTGAACCTTCCGAATATAAGCCCCCCAAATATAGGCTCCCTGTGAACTAACCTACATATCCTTCCGAAAATAAGCCCCCCCCCGATAAGTCCAGAGCTCACATTTAGGATTGTGTATGTATTTTGGGGGTTATAGTCTCTCTGATTAGACATCAAATGGTGAATATTGCGGCATACAAAAGTCACTTAACCCAAGGGACCCTCTGAATATAAGTCACCCCGAACATAAGCCCTCCTAAAAACTCTTACGAATCTTTAAAAGCCCAGGGCTTATATTCGGGATTCTACCGTATTCTCTTTAAGTTGTAATTTCAGTTGTTATAGAGTGATGACAAATGTAACCTAATGAGTTTCAATATGGAAACTTTATATAATTGAAAATAAGCTACGTACAGTTGTAAACCTCACTAGACAATAGGTAGTTAACAATTGACTACTTGGTTTGAATATGAAATATTAACATATACAAAAAATTCTAATGTAAGTTAATAAGATAGGAGTTCAGGACTTGGCCACTCTTTGTTTAATCTGCAGAAGATGTAGTAAGACGTTCTTTGTGATGGTAATTATCTTCCTTAATATGTAATTCTTGGTAGCTGTATCAAACTGTAAATCTGTCAGCATGTCAAGCAAGTCAGATGTACACTTATCAAATCTATCCAGCGCACTCATCCAAAGGGTCATAAATTTTTTTTTCAAACTTCATGTAATTGCATATATTCTACGATACAATCATACACCTCTCTAATGCTAGGTAGTGTATAATTGGCTATTTGCCATTTCTACGTGTCAAAAAAAACAAAGTTAAATACAACAAAAGGGTAAAAACAATAACTGCTACTACTAATACTTCTACAATTTGAGCATATAAAAGAAATAATGATAATAAGCAGTGACTAGAATTCCAATAATGCGGGGTTGGTCCAGGGCTTGTTTCTGAGACAGAATATGTAATAGCTACATCTTATCGATATGTTCATGATCTTTTTAATTATGTATTTTGATGAAGGCTTGTCAAATTATATGTGATCATCACATTAAGAATAAAGTGAAATATGCTCTAGGAAAGTTGCCGCCAAACTACTGCAGGGCATAGCCTGTCGACGGTGCTTGAATCTGTATCTTTATATGAAAATTGGATACTATGTAATACATTTTTCAGCTATCAAGCCCACTTTAAGTTTTGTGTCACCTGCTCTATAATTTAATATTCATAAGAACAAAAATTTCTCTCAATCAAGTACAACAACAACAGTCCAGATCAGAGGCACGGTGGGGATATTTATTGACCGGAAAAATCCATGGTTTTCTTTAGACAGGATTCGTGCAGGATATTGACGTGCAAATTCAAGAAGCATTCAAGGACTACTCAAGCATTAAAATAAAATTTTCAAAGAGCTCTGAATTAAAATTCACAGCGTATGCGTGAATACACAGGAAGCCCAAAATACCGGAAGCGAGATATTTCTTGGCCTATGACGAGTTTTCTTGTAAAATTCTCTTCAAACATATTGTTGGATATTTCTTCAAATTATTTTTTTGTGTTGTTTATTGCTGCAAACAAAGTAAACAGCAAAAATTCACAAATTTCAAGGAGTCTGATCAATTTTCAAGGTACAATCATCATTTTCAAGGAGTTTCAAGTGCCCTTGAAATGGTATTGCAAATTCCAGCACTTTTCAAGGAGTTCAAGGACCTATACTAGCCCTGTCCAAAGCCTGATGCTATGAATGAATAAAGCATAAAAAGATGGAAAATCCATGGGGCCCAGATCGAAAATTCTTAGAGGCCTACCGGGTAACTTCCAAAACTCAGGTGGTCCACCACACTCCAGGTGTATGACATCTGAGTTAATTTCTCTGCTTGACAAATATTAAATTAGTGTTCCTACCTCAAATTCTTCTAAAGCCTTTCTTTCCTGTTCTAAAACATCTTCATCTGCAGCAGTAAATTTGTCCTGCTCAAAAGGGTTGAAATTCTTCTCAGTCTTGTCAGAGACCGTAAACACTGGCAGTGTAATTGTGCTGGAAAGATTTAGATGCAAATAAGAATTTTTGTAGGGTAAATTTCAGTAACACACATTGCATACTCAACTAACTACAAGTTGAGCCATTCCTACTAGAACAATAGATGTGCGTAATGAGCAGCCGTGGCCTAGCGGTAATGCACTTGACTCAGACCAACGTGGTCTTGGTTTCAAAGCCCATCGCAGGCCATTGAAAACGTCAGGAAAGGCATCCGGTCTTAAATGCTTGTGCCAGAACTAAAGTCCTCTTAGAGGCACCCTCCAAGCCCCAAGGAATTTGGGGGGAACGTAGGTAAAATCGAGTACATGTGCGTAATCCCCCTCCTCGGAGCTCGATAGTACTGAGTCGTTGGCAAATAGCACAATACTAGAGGAATTCCTGAGAAATCCTGATTGTCATTTCCTACTCGCTAAAAACTTTCAAGGCTAACAATTTCATTCACAGTGAAAATAAGAGGAGAAAAGGGGGGTCTAGGGGGAGAGGCAATGAAGAAGGGAGAAAGAGGAGGCGAAAAAGAAGAGGAAAGACAGACAAGAGAGGGAGCAGGGAAGATGGATGAAATGATAAAAGGAGATGATAAAGAGGGAAGGGGTGATTAAGAAGGGAGAACGAAGAGGCGAAAGATAAGAGAAGAGAAGAGAAAGACAAG
>WIPJ01004061.1:302975-323068 GCA_018155075.1 Cassiopea andromeda | reverse complement strand
ATATATACAAGGGTAATAATTGCAAATTAAAAATATAAAAAGTTACTATATTAAAAACCCCACTCTTGGGATATACGATCTGAAGAGCCTACAGTTGCATCTATCACCGTTCCAATGTCTAATTCAATTTTTGAAAATAGATCTGGTTGTTTTACATCGTGTGACAACTACTTTCTTAGTTTATTTCCACGACAGGCTAGAGTCTCTACTCCAAAAGACGTGATCCATACCTTTGGGAGTTGAGAGTCAATGCCATAGCTTAGATTGTAGACAATACCTCGCTCTATGAAGGTGGATTCAGAGCAAACTTCGTTTAAAAACTTCAGTCATGAGCAACTGCAGGTTTCTTACATGGATAGATATCAAATTAGATTGCCCCAGGGGGGAACCAAAATCACTTTTGTAGTCTTTGTACGCAATGCGTAATGACCCTTCGCGAACATGATTCATTTTACGGTTCATAGTTCTGTCAAAGAGCATCCAAACAAGTGGACAGTAGTTAGATTGAGATAAAACAAAGGCTCTCATTAATTGCTTTAATTTTTCAGTGTCCATGTAGCAGGTTACTTGACTAAATGTTGATCTGGTCAAACGGTACGAAGTCTGCCTATTCTTTAAGTACTACGACAATACTATGCAATACATGTTTTTTCATAAGAAACCTAGCTCAAAGCCTAGTACTAAACGCTTCTTAATTTTTGGCCATATTTTAGCTCTAAAAGTTTCTTGAAAGTTTCTTAATTTTGCAAACTAAATTACTGTGAAAGTGTACGCAGAAGGTGTATGTAGCAAACTACTTGTCCTATAACAAATGAAATGTTTCAGTACGAGTTAAATTCTAAACCAATGTCATATTCACATTGTTTTGATACAGCTTTACATTGAACCAAGTAACGATTTCAATATGCTATTTGTCTAAAGTTTCTTAGCTCTTTCTCTGTAGTTCTAAAAGTTTCTTAAACTTTAGGCTGCCTGGTACTAGGTTGCTTATAAAATGGGTTCTTAGAAAGAAACGAGTACGGAATGGAAAAAAGAAGGAAAAACTGAAGATAAAATATTGATGGTTTTACTAGCCTTTTCAACCTTAGAATGCTCTAACTGCCAAGTGCTCTACAGCTTTATATAGAGCATTGGCTTTATTCAAAATAAGATTTTCTAGAACTGCACATAATTGTAAACATTCTTGGCGATTATAAACTGCAACTTGATCAAGTGCTAATAAAAAATATAGCTATTCCCTGGCCAGATGTACTCAAATATTAAGATAAAATTTCTACTCAAGTGTGATCCGTTTAAAAAGTGCATCTGAAGAACTAGCGAAGCGTACAGATCAAACTTCTAATGCGCCAACTTCGATCACCAATGATAAGGGCTGGTCAACAATTTTTCCAGGGGAAGGGCTGGGAGACATCTGGGAGGAGAACCAAATTCTGCCCACTCAGAAGAAGGAGTTCCAAAAATAAAAAGCATTTCAAAAAAGGGTAAGACCTTTCTTCTGAAGTAATGGGAGAGAGGCGAAAGTTTTACGTAAATCTGAGAGGAAGGACGAAAATTCGATGATATGTATGATATAAACTTTTTTTATAAGAATATCTAACGTTTTTCCGAGCCTCAGAATTCTTAAATTTTCTTGTTTTGAGCCTAAGATTATTATTAAATTATTTTTAAAAGTCAAAGGTGTAGCTTGGTCCGGAAATAAAAGGAATATATTCAAATCTTTGCCAATGTCATAATTAATCAAAAAGCAAATCGAAAGAGGACAAGAAATGATAAAGGTTGTATTGACTGTCCAAACGTTAATCTAATAGCAGCATTATAGCTCGAATACACAAAAATTCTTAGTCTTGATGAAGCTTGAGCCTTGTCAAAACAAGTCAAAGTCAAAGTCCTTCCCGCGCCAATGGCGCATAAGGCGGCGCCTATCTCCGTTTCTATAGCCCTAGGCCACGCGTCTGCGAATGCAGTGAGGGCTACAGCGGGGGGCTGGTCCACTGGTAGCTCCGCGTGTTTAACTTCCCCACTCCTTACTCATTTATCGAGCGCCAGACGAGAAGGCAGTGAGTACCATTTTTAAAGTCTTTGGTATGACTCGGCCGGGGCTCGAACCCACGACCTTCCGATTGTGAGGCAGACGCTCTAACCACTGGGCCATCACACCGAATATAGCTCAAATACATAAAAATTCTTAGTCTTGATGAAGCTTGAGCCTTGTATTATTCTTAAATTATTCTTAAATTTCAGCGATTCTGAGCCTTATTGGTTTTATAAAGTTTATTCTTATAAAAAAGAAGTGTGTTATATCTCCTACCCCCTCCCTGCATGTAATTAATGGTCCGCCTCTAACTGAAGCAAAATAACCTTGATTAGCAGTTTGGAGAGAACTAGAGCTATCAAATAGAGTCAATATCAATTTCGCAACCATGAAAGGTCATTACATCGATTAATTGTGGCCGTGGTTTTCAAACAACAGAAATTAATCTGTCTTTGGAACGAACGAGTAACACGTCAACGCGGCTGGCTACTATGATTTTTGGCTGAGTCCAAGATAGAAACTAACCCACTCATGAAAAAAGAATTCAATGAAAGTCAAAACCAGAATGTTATCAAGCGGTTTTTGTGGCTCACTAATATTCTTTCATCTCTATTCAGGTGTCCTGCTTTTGATTAACAGCCAATCCAAAAATCTGAAGACTTGCTCTTTTGTGCTTAATTTTAGGGGGACGTCAAATTGCACTTTCTGAAAATTTTTACCCCTCATAGCATTTTAAAATGACCCCCATGTTAGCAAAATGTAGACATCACTAACAGTAATATTTTCACAGTCATTTTCATGCAATTATTGATGAGTCAACTCTCCATCAAGCACTTCACAATTCCTGTCAGGTGGAACACAGTCTACCACTCCATCCAGTTTTCGCTTAACACCATCTGGTAGGATCATCAACTCTTCCACTTCATTCAGGGTTCTTGCATTTTCCCTCTAGGTCATTTCATTACCACCCCTTCACTTTATAAAAAAATCTAGAAAAACATCCACCCCCCTGCTAATTCCACTCCCCTACAGCAGTGATGTGCCAGGACATCTTCTGTTGGGGGGGGGCATTCTGACCAACTGACCAACTGACCAACTATTGTTACTAAATTGGTACTAAAAAAAAGGTCACAGGAAATACTGTGGCCAGCCCTCTTGCTACCTGGCTAACTTTTGACCAACTTTCTTGCAAATTTGACACCCCTTGCAAATTTGAAGCACGATGCCCACCACACACCCCCGTTGGCACATCCCTGCCCTACAGTTAAACACAAAAGAGTACACATCAACAGTCTATGTAGATGTAGCCATCTCTTTTGCATGATAATACAATCTTACAGCAATGCCACTTTGGTATGGTAATTTTCTATGCATGTCTTTGAGAGGGTCACAATTTAACCTTTCAAATTTGAACTTTCATACCCAAGTAATGGAGTATTTATGATAAATGATCATTTTATAGATAACAAAACAAAGTCCTTGGAAAAACATGGGCTTTTATCTTTCAATGACAATAACTGGCCACAAAGTATTGTTTGGAAAATATATTTCACAAAATTGAATAAAACCACTATATGGGATTCCTTCACTTTCCATGTGATAAACTTTCCATTTTTAAATTAACCTAGCTCCTACAGAGATATTTTCATAATATCATTCTAACTATAGGCTCAGCTATTAAAGCAGATGCTGTTTTCAAAAACATGTCAGAAGGCATGGTCTATGAGGCATTGATAATATATTTGATCCTTTTGTCTACAGTTCTAAAAGTCTATTTGAAAATACAAACTAATGTCACAAACAATTCTACACTGCTGTGGAACTAAACCATTGGTTGACAGGTAATGAGGCCTGCTAATTATAAGATCATAACTACTTCCTGCCAAAACTATTTATGATTTTGACACAAATATCAAGAAACATTTCTGGAATCCTGACTATGTGATCACAAACACAAAGCAGATACCTGGAAAACTGCAAACTTTATGAAATGAACTGCATGAAAGTCAAGGACACAGTGGGATGTAACTTCATTTAATGCTAAGGGTCCTCTGCAACATCAGGCATTCTTAATACTTCCTATATCTCACATGGATTTACATACTTAAAATGTTCTTCTCTCTTATCTATTGAATCCCTAATAGCCTAATAGCACCCTGATCTTTGCCACTGTGCCAATGCAGATGTTCAATATGATAGAAAAGCAAATTGTGGAGATCAAAAGTAGAAAAATGAGGCTTTGGATGAAATCTTTAAAGCTTTGGAAAAGCATTTACATTAGCATATATAGTTGTGTCTTTCCTATCATGCTACAACTGTTCTTGGCTCAGTACAGTGAATAGGGCTGCAACTAATAAAAATTTTTAGCAACATAAGAAATAATTATAAAAAGGAATCATAACTATTTTGTGAAAGTAAATCAAAAATCATGGAGTAAGTTAGACCACCAACAGGCCTACTTACTTTAAAAGAAACTGAAAGTAACAATGCTACTAGAAATAAAGGATTTCCAATGCCAATTTTATAATTGCCAACATGACAACCCACAAAACTCTTGCATTCACCATCATTGCTTAAATTTTAATGTTTACAAAGGAATTGGTATGTACTTCAACTCTTATCCTATAGTCCAATTGTGAAATGGACTTCTTTGTATGACTCTTTTGTTATAAAAATACATTTTTTTGCAACATAAAGGTTCATAAATATTGCTATACCTTCTTTCTAACATCATTCAAATGTGCCTGACCACCCAAAAGTGAACAAAATAATGCTGAATGAAGACTTCTGAATTCCCAACAATAGAACTATGGGATTAGCTTATTTACTAATGTAATGCTGTTACAATAAGTCTTTAGGGAGTTATTAACCTCCTAATAAATAACAAAAAACTTTAAAAACAACAATTCATTGGATGAATAGAACACATATAAAAAAGATCATTTACTAAGGTAAATTCCAGGAGATAGCTAGCAGGTTATACACTGATTTTTACTGTTTGAATGTTGGCTGTAGGTTATAAAGTGGTTGGTAGCATAGTAATGCAGTTTTGGGTACTTTATTTGAAACACTAAGGGCCTCAATATATTTCTTTATTATGAGCATTTTGACTATACTGTGCTTGAGGATTTATAAGGCCATCTCAAAACCTTTACTAACCACTGGTACTAACAAAACACTGGAGTCATTCATCCATTTTTGTTCATTCAATACACAAGGGCCCCATCATACTTAATTCTTTAAGGCCTCAAGTGTCTCCACTATGCCAATTTGGTGTGGGTTATCTGCTAAACTTATTTTTTCAGAAGGATGATGCCTTGCAAAGAACTTCTTACTGGTCAGATTTTTCCCTTCTATCTGTCTCAAACAATATTTATGGCATTATCACTAGTAGGATTCTCACATAATGATGTCAAAGATAAAAATATCAAACAAATGAAATTAAATAGTAAGAAGATACAAGTCAAAATACATAATTTAAAACCAAAATGGGAAGAATCCAATAATATGTAAAACTATAAACATAGAACAGGATAAATACATATAAATGGATAACAGTGCAGTTCCACAAACTTGTAATTTTATAAAACCAACTAGCTGAAATTTAAGCGGAAACTTCTTTCAGAAATTTTCTAGTTTTTGGGAAGTGCTTCCCATTACACAGGGATGCCTACACAAGAGAAGGGCAAGGGGGCAACACTATCCATAGGCCACCAAAAATATAAACTTGCTACCATATCCTTTATAAATCTTTGTAATGATAATGAATTAATTTACAAAAACAGCAAATCTTGCCCCTTTGCAGAGGCAGGGAAGGTAATTGCCCCCACTGTCCTCCTGTCTCCCACTGTCCTCACCATCAAATTCAATTGTTGTCGATTATGTGCCTGTAAATGCTATAAAACAGTGAAAAAATAATAAAATGAAGTTCCCAATATTTACAAGATGATAACTGTGTACAGACAGCTAACTTGCAATAGAAATGTGGGTATGGCCTAAAGCTAAACAATTTCTTTTCCTTGTCAGCAAATGAAAGAACCTGCTGACTTTAAATTTCTTATGGAGGATCATTAACTTAAGTTTTCATAACAAAATGATTGTTAAAGTTAAGACTATCAAATTGGGATTCTCTTAACACGCTAAAGTGTGAAACGTTATTGAATATTCAATAGCAATGAAACAAATGATGTACACAAAAGGAAGTACTGTACTAGGCTCTATGGGAACGTTACACAACAAGCATGCATAAAGGATATCAGACAGTCCACATTAACTTTCTCTTGCCCTCATCTTATTATTTTGCAATTAATGTCTATCTTTGTACTTCTTTACAAAATTAAATGCAGTAGGCAAACTTTAATGAGCCAATGCCTGCTGAGCTTTGAGTGGAAGTATAGCTATTATTACTTTTTCATAAACAATAAATCACTCCTTGAAGCTTTAACGCTGCAAAAAGGGTTCCTTCCAGCCACTCTATATTTTTGTAAGTGCTGGCATGAACCTGTCATTGGGTATTTGGTCACTAGACCGACGACACTTATCACCCTAGGCATTCTTTCAAACAACTGACGCTCGATATATCCAAAACAAACATGACTGCGGTGCTGTACAAAGCTCTGCTTACGCAGTATGGTTCGACAAGGAGAGAACGCTCTCCACTAATGATTTTATACAGATGGTCGATATCTGTTGTACACTTTAGATACGAAGTACATGGCCTAAGAAAGCAATGACTGTCAGTACCAGTATGATGATTCGTACATACTGAAAGTAAATTCTAACAAATAATAATGGAACAGTATCATGTTTCTATATTTTTACTATTAGTCACGTGCCCTAAAATAAAATATTCCTTACATAATACAATTTACTGAATCAAAGTTTGCAATATAGCGCCAATGATGCTGAAGAAGTGGTGAATTTGTTACTCTTACGAAGCCCTTGGAGACGAAAACCAATTGGGCCTAAAAAACAGAACCTACATTCGACATGCTTCCTTTTTGGTCCAATAATTTCTCGACTCGTGGCTTTGGCAACTGCTCTTCCAATCGGGGAACCTTGAATGATGTGCTTAGCAGACTCCACTCGGTCAATAACGCTCATTTCTGGGCTTCAAGACAGTACTCTTATATCAAACACCTTCCAATTATCAAACACGAAAAACCCAGCAGTGAGAGAAACGCGCCAGCGCAGTAGTATGGCGCACACAAAAGTGTTTACGTCAAATACAGAAGGTGGCATTGTTGGCTTGAGCTTGTATATTCAAGAACCAGCAGGTATTGGGGCTTTTGGAATTGGGGCTTTTGTGGAGAAATTCTGGGCATACTTATCATGATTAGAGGTCAAGGAGCATATTCTGAAATGGGACTACCTTCTCTCAGGCACCTATTAGATGCTTTTTCTTTTAGAACTGTATAGTGGGCCCCTAGAAGGTAACAATTCCGACCACACTTCTGCTATATCACTATATACTAATATGCGGATATGCAAATGAGGCAAATGCCCTTCTAGTTCCTAACCATTGATTTTTTCCTGACCCCTCAACTATTGATCCACCCTTTTACTGAAAACCTAACAGTAATTTCCCATCTAAAATTAGATGTTATTCCCTTCTTTCTGAAGTAACAAAACTTCACTTTCAAAAACGTAAATGGCAACAACCCTCCAACCCCCAGCTATCCAGCCAATGTTGGCTAGAGGGAGTGTAGGGGGTGTGGCATCCCACAAATTTAGCTTGTTGGCAAATATGCAGTACATCAAAAGTGCTAGTCCATGTTGTACTGCTGATTAAACTTGAGGGATGTTTCTTTTATTGGCAAATTGGGCTTGGAATAAACCTTCTGTCACCAAATTAGGGTTGTACATCCCTCAAGAATTTCCCTTAGTTTTGCCTGAAATGATTGCCAAATGCAGTAACTTTAAGTAGACTCAGCCTTTGTATGCCACTCTCCATTAGCAGTGCATCATAGGCTATCCAAGAGTAAATTCCAAGGTTTTCAAGGCTCTTGCATAAATGTTAGAAAATGCTAGATCTATTCAAGAACCATGGCTGTACCTTGCTTCAATGACTCATAGAGAAATTCAACAATATACTCTCATTTTATGTGACTTAGTCAAAAGGCACACTGTGATACTGTAGAAGGCATTTCATTAGTCTTCTAGGGAGAATGGGGACTCATCTAATGAGGTTATACTAGCCCTGTTTTGAAAGTGATTTCCTAACTAAGGGTAGATTACTGGGGGTGCTGCACCCATCACACCCCCAGTGATATACTTTTGGTGGTACACTATAGTGTAAGTGCTGCAAATGTATAGCTAAATACCAGAATGGTAAAACTCAAAAAAATGTTGAGAAGATTGTGCATAGTGAATAATAGACAAACATTGTACAATAATTGGATATCTTGGGACTACATCAATGCAAAAAAATCTATTAAAATGGGTCAAATGCTCCATTTAATGCAACAAAGGGCGGGGGAAGTCAATTGGCAGAGTCTTCGACAATACTATAGATGATATGATTTAGTAAGGTGCTTGAAAAATGGCAGTTCCAATTATATTATAGAACATTTGTCTGTGCTTCTGCTGAAAAAATGTCCAACAGTTTATGGTGTCTATTTGCCACTAATGAAACTAGCATAGAGCATCAAGCCAAAAGCACCAATGTTGGCTACTGTGCGGACGCTGTGAAGTTTGGCCCATTTATTTAGACTTTCCTTGATCCACCCATCACCTGAAATTACACAAAGTCAAAAGTTCTACTCAAAAGCTAGGCAGAAGTGGCAAAAATCAATTTTCAAAACACTCCAATGTGCTACAAAATAAATCTATCTATACTTTATGGTCCAGCTAGAAAAGATTTACAAAGAAAACTTTTCACTGGTCATATGTTCCCATTAGTAGTGGTAACACAGGGAGGGCTAGGGGGGACTTGTCCCCCCACTTTTCACCAAGATCAATTTTCTAACTCATCTAAATTTGATGACAAAATGTTATGGTTGGGGTGAGGGACCTTAAGCAAGATTATGAAATGGGTGTGGTTGCCAACTTGGTTTATAAGCTCAGGTTGTGGTACAAAACATCCCCATACTGTGATGTCTGGTGGTGCCTCTGGTTCCCATCTGCTTGCATACAAATAATAAACTTATAGATAAATATAAATAAGTTAGAACTATTACATCATCACCAAATTTGCACATTTTGTATGCAGTACCCCTCTGCTGCTTACAAAGCTTTCCTATTCTCCTTTTGAAGTCGCCTTTAAGTATGAATTCCCCTTAATGTTTTAATTTGTCCTATATCATTGATTTGCTGTACATCTCTCACCTTTTTTAATACAGGCTTCAGTATCAAGCAGCTCATAGTTCAAGGGCATCATTCCAATAAGGGTGTAAGGAGCAATGGCAAAAACCATAGAAGAAGCAATGGGCCAAAGCGCACACTGTTTGGTAGTCCCATATTCTATATAGTATATTGCACAACCTCCAACCATACTGAATATGGACAAGAACATCTGAAAAATGGAAACAAGTACAGCTATCACATAAAACATACCCTATCACCAAGCACAAAGGTGGACACAATTTTCTGGAGGGTCAAAACCTGCCTGAATCATCGCCTTTGGGGGTCAAAACCCTATTTGATCATTTAAGCCTCCAGGTCACTAAGTCTATTAGGGGACACAACAATGCAGCATTTTTCATTTGGGGGGCTTTGCCCTAATGCCCCTATAGTTATGTGCCTGTCTATCACTATATCACATATTTTAAAACAACATAACTTTCCAAGGGCATTGTAGGAAAAGGGGGAGGACATTGGGTTTTTTCTCTGAATAATGTCCTAGAAGTAGCATACTGTAATAAATGCTAATTCTTCCAAAATTATCCCTTCTATGTCAATAATACTAGCAACCACCATTATTGCTGTCATCAGCATCATCCTAATCACCAAAATCAATAGTGCTATTGACTGTTGTGATTAGGATGATGCTCAACTCATCACTGCCATTACTGTCATCATCATCATCATCATCATCATCATCATCATCATCATCATCATCATCATCATCATCATCATCATCATCATCATCAAGTTAACACCATCCCAATCACAGTTATCATTGCCATTAGTATCCCAATAATCACCATAATCAGTATCTACTATCAACACACATCCAGCAATCATCAGTCATTCGATGCTACGCGTCTCATTTTATAGCAGCCAAAATTAGCTTGTAAAATATAACAAACTTGGCCTTGGAACAAAGATCGTGCTCTTAATAAAACTTCTTATCTACAAAAATTTCCAAGATTTCTATTTACTTGTTGACTAAATATACTTTCTGTGGGAGTTGCTCAATAAAAGAAACCAAGCCAATCAATAAATGCTATGTCAGAAACGCCTACTTGTGAATTCTTCGCCAAATTAAAGCATGGCTTCCAGCTTTTAACAGCAGCCTCCATGCTAAGGCTCATCCTTGCTGGAACTTCAACCATCGTAATATAATAGGCCGAGCCTGTTATCAAGCCTTGCGCAAGAACAGTGGCCGCTTTAGTCCATCCCAAAACGTTGACAGAATCCATCTTGCAAACGATCGAAGAACTCAGTTCTTTGCCTTCTCAAATCCAACGTTCTCAACTACGACCTTGAATGCAACGGACTATGTAAATAATCCTTTTGTTCATGTGAACACAAAGACGCGGGCTTGGAGGCAAACTTGTTTATTGTGGCTTGGGGATTCCTGCACAAGTTGACTTGGCTAAAAAGTTCGGTCTCTTATGAGTAACCAACAGCAGTAATCTCCGTATCTCAATAGAAGCACCGGGAAATCTCTATTGTGCTCCCTTTTTGCTAGTCTCTTTTACTAGTACCCTCCCCAATAAGCTCTTTTTAAAACATGAAGTGTACACAACCCCCCATGGTTTGGCACTTGAAAGATGGCAAAAGAAAACAAGAAGTTACAGCTCATTCGCTAAGATAAAGATGACGAGAATATCAATATACACTTTCTGTAAAAAGGACTAAAGATCGTGTTCTCCACGATCAATGGAAGAACGTTTTTGCTGAGGCTCAATATTGGCAGAATATTTGTCTATTGGCCGCGGTAATTGAGGTTAGGGGCGGAGCCCCTTAAATCTTTATAAATACGCCCGTAGATAGCAAGAAACCCCCATTTTCGAGCATCAAAGTACATCTCATCTCAGATAGGATAACCTGGCTATTGTATGACATCATACACTAGCAAAAAAGTGGGGGCTATAGCTCACAAGCCCCTGGCTCTGGCGTGCCTGAGTCAGGTTGTGCAGTTCCACACAAAATTTGCAGTTCTAAAAAGATTTATGCAGTTCTAAAACGATTTGTGCAATTTGAAAAGACTGCGATTCCAAAGGTTGTTATTCAGTGGTCCAAGGGTGTAAGAAAGTAATTATCAGTAAAAATGATAGATTTAGGTATGAAATGATAGGAGAAACACAACCGGAAATGGAATCGTTAAAGGTGACAATATTTATCTACCCCCTTTTCGCCAAAGGGTGGGAGTTCAACCCCATCTGCAACCAGGATTTAATTCTTCAGCACAGCATCGCTAGGCTTTGGCTACGTTTACACGGGACCGGCCGAATATTTGAGCGGCCAAATGCTAGGTTGGTTAAGCAGCCGACCAAAAAATAGGTCGCTCAGCCATTGCGTTCACACGGGGTAGGTCAGTCCAGTTTATGACATGCGCAGAGTACGAATTGTGCCAAATCTATTGTAAACAAAGGTAGCATCCTCCTTGCTTCCTCTCATTCAATCAGACGAGTTTGCAAACGTGAGAAGCTGGCGTACCAAAGAAAAAGAAAGTGAAATGAATTTTATTTGGGCTGACGACAGCATATGATGGAAGTTATCTGAGAGTACAGTAGCTATCGAAGCCATCCTACTACATTTGCTATTACATTCAAAACCGACATCAGAGTTTAAATTAGTCCACGACATCATTCATCCATGCTTTTATTTATCCATTAAAGGTTGAGCAACGTAAAATAGCAAACCACTAGCAACTTTCTTGGAGGGAAGGCTCATTAAAACCAATCTGTAATTTACTAAAGGCCTCTTAATTGCAAATTGGCACCATCTTTGTGGTACCGTAAAAATATTCGACCGGCCAAAGTCGTTCACACGGGGCCGTTCGCGAACTTGACCGGTCAAGTTCCAAAGGTTGCTTTCCTAAGCGGCCGAATATTTGCACGCCTAAGTGACCTAAGTTGAGGTCGGTTAGCCGGCCCCGTGTGAACGGTACGCCTAAGTGGCCAAATATTTGACCGACCAAATATTCGGTCGGCCCCGTGTAAACGCTGCCTAAGTGACCTAATTTGAGGTCGGTTAGCCGGCCCAGTGTGAACAGTACGCCTAAGTGGCCTAATTTGACCGACCAAATATCCGGTCGGACCCGTGTAAACGCTGCCTTTATGCGCAGTTCTAAATTTTTCTTAAAAACCCTGGTGCAAATTAGTCTGAAAATGAAAAGAGAATGTCAAATATTTGTTATTGCGCTATTTCATAGAAAAACCTAAACGACAAAGCACAGAATTTGGTATCCACAGCGTACAAACTTATCCAAATAACACTCAAAAAATCTGATAGAGCTCTAACAGAAAGTTGATACAGTTAACCATGAAATTGTGTCATAGACGCTATGCACTGTGGAAAGAGACAATGAGTTCTTTCGTTCAAGCCTTGCGTAAGGAAGCGCAGACTGATGGGTGCAACCGAAGCACGTAACTGGAGGAAATGTCCTGGAGCGGCAAAACCTGCCTGCACGATAAGTTTAATACCCTACTACAATACTCTTAATCTCAACTCTTAACTCGTAACTATGAACTGTGACTGTGAACTTTGAACTATAACTGTAAAGCGAATGCTAAGCTAGGTATACGATGAATTACGGAGGAGTGCTACACGTGACAAAGATTCCAATAGAAATATCCTGGAGCGGCAAAACCTGCTTGCGCAATAAGTTTAATACCCTACTACAATACTCTTAATCTCAACTCTTAACTCGTAACTATGAACTGTGACTGTGAACTATGAACTATAACTGTAAAGCGAAAGCTAAGCTAGATATACGATGAATTACGGAGGAGTGCTACACGTGACAAAGATTCCAATAGAAATATCCTGGAGCGGCAAACCTGCTTCACAATAAGTTTAATACTCTACTACAATACTGTTATATTTAGGGAGATACTTGGGTCTCGTCTCTACTTAATTCCTATCCCTAAATTATAACATAGAGGATTGTGTGAGTTCTCTCGTAGGGCTATAAAGAATCTCTAAAAAAGGCTATTTAAAACTTACGACCTTTTCTCTTTAACCCAGCAGCTATCCTGAGGGTCGCTTTCATCTACTTGAGTTACTTCTACTTCTTGGACGACAACTAACTTTACGATAAAACTAAACTAATTTATACTACTCAATACAAAAGATGGTGCAATATAGTAAAATATCCAATAAAAACGATAAGTCCATAAATTGCCCAATAGACAATTTCTTAGGTCATTTTGCACAATGATGGTGCAATGTTCCTTCTTCAGTTCGCTGACGAATTCCGGTGATGTGGAGGAGCCATGTTATACAACAATACTCTTAATCTCAACTCTTAACTCGTAACTATGAACTGTGACTGTGAACTTTGAACTATAACTGTAAAGCGAATGCTAAGCTAGATATACGATGAATTACGGAGGAGTGCTACACGTGACAAAGATTCCAATAGAAATATCCTGGAGCGGCAAACCTGCTTGCGCAATAAGTTTAATACCCTACTACATGGGTGTCAAACTCTGGCCCGCGGGCCAAATTTGGCCCGCCGTGTAATTTCATTTGGCCCTTGAGGCAATATCAAATTAACATTAGAGCTGGCCCGCCGGTATTATAAAGCGGTGGAGCTGCTCTAACACCGCATTTATTGTTGTTGTTAATTTTGCATAGTAAACGTTGCTTGTTCCATATTCATGCACTTTCTTTTGCTACTGTAAAGCTTGAACGTTTGATTGATTTCGTTATTGTTATTTTATTTTCAAATTTATTATTAGCCTGTGAAAGAGTTTATATTAAAATATCTCAGAATCTTACCTCGATTTTGTCAAGTTTTAGAAGTCTTGCTTGTTCAGTATTCATTGTAAAATTGATTTGGGTACCTATTAAAAGGATAATTTATTCAACCTTGGCCCGCGGCTTCAGTTCAGTTTTAAAGTTTGGCCCACTCTATATTTGAGCTTGACACCCCTGCCCTACTACAATACTCTTAATCTCAACTCTTAACTCGTAACTATGAACTGTGACTGTGAACTTTGAACTATAACTGTAAAGCGAATGCTAAGCTAGATATACGATGAATTACGGAGGAGTGCTACACGTGACAAAGTTTCCAACAGAAATGTCCTGGAGCGGCAAAACCTGCTTGCGCAATAAGTTTAATACCCTACTACAATACTCTTAATCTCAACTCTTAACTATTAACAGTAAACTGTGACTGTGAACTATGAACTATAACTGTAAAGCGAAAGCTAAGCTAGATATACGATGAATTACGGAGGAGTGCTACACTTGACAAAGTTTCCAACAGAAATGTCCTGGAGCGGCAAACCTGCCTGCGCAGTAAGTTTGGAGGAGCAGAAGCATCACTTTGTTATGTAAATGTCAAGGTTAATAATTCTGCTGTGGGGGCGAAACCATGCAAAATTCTCATTTGGGGGGCATTGCCACCCGTGCCCTGCTCCTTTCATAAGACAATTACCTTCCTTATCAAGGTCAATCACTTCTCACTTATTTCCTGTCCCATTGCAATTTTTGCGACACTTTGGCAAGTCCTCTAAGTAACTGCACCTCATCCTTTTCCATTAAATTCATTTTCACCTTATTAAATAGTTTTCTAAAGGCTGTGAAAGCAGAACATGGCCATTCTACAACCGTTTTTGCATTAAACAAAGCATGGAATACTCATTGAAAACTCTGGTTTGACAATAAAATCAATATTTTTAAATTAATCAGCATTATCAATAACAATCTTTTGCATTAATCTTTATACAAATCATTTTATAGAGAAAGAACGCTCTCATTTAGACAAAGTAGTGGCCTGCAATGAGTAAATGTGATAGAAATAGTACATATATTTTGGCTTCATTCCCATTAGATTTATTCAACTTCTTCTACATTTATGAACTTGTCAGTTATGTAAAAAACACGGAGTTAAAATGAATTGAAAGCACTGACACTACCAAAAGTCAATGGTATAAGTTAATATGTGAATAGTATTCTAACTATCAATGAGTGTTTCTTATAAGATATGGTATATGATCGTAGTACTTCTATATGAGAAAAGATTAAACCAGTTTATGCTCAACCTATCAACTGGCAAACTATGGTAGAAACTTGCAATCTAAAGAAACTTGCCGAAAACCTAGGTAGATACCAATTTCGCTATCCAAGATATTACGGTCGGTTAGATCTGCAAGCTACTAAGTAAGTTATTGCACAACTTTACGGTAAACGTCTCGTCTGAAATTTGGGGAATTGTGTATCTTCTCCTCTCTGGCTTCATGAACTTAGCAATTCTTTCTATCTCGTTATCTCTGGCATATAAGCTCAATTAACGACCGTTTGAGCTAAAAACGACCTCCCTTATCTTTTGAAAATTTGTGAAGAAGCGTCTTTTGAAAATTCACAAAAAAGCTTGAGATTACAAATTGTGTTGCCAGCAAAAAAAGGGCTGCAAAAAGGTAAGCTTTCACACCTACGGAAAGCCTTTTAGAGAGGGTATTTATCCTAGGTCACAGACATGTGACGTAGGTCGCTAGTTCCAGCGACGTAGCTTTAACATATTTTGGGGGATGTCATAGGTTCTGCTTTGCGAAATTGAGATGTATAATCCGCAAGTTGGTCACAGTGTTTTCTGTGACTTTTCTTTTAGCAACGGTAATTTATCAAATGGTCCTGAGTCCGGTGAGTTGTCGAGCAAAAACAAAAATAAATTGTACTGTCGCCTTTGCCCTGTGAAATGGCAAAGTATCAGGGTTAGGGGTGGCTCTTACCCCATACCCCCCTTAAGTTTCGTCCCTGGCTAGTTCCATTCCTTGCCACCTATACCAATCAAATCGCCTCTAGGTAGACATCATGCACGTTCCACACAGCAGGCCAAACAAGTATTTTGCACCTCTCAAATGGAGATATACAAATCCCCAAATTCTGGAAGAGACACGTAAAGAAAATTTATAGAGAAAGAATACATTGCTTCTGCTTAATGTACTGAAGATCAAATGCTCTGGCCTTTCAATCCATTTCTTCAAGCATGCAATGTGTTTAAAATATGCTTCGCATTTTCTTCAATTATTCATAAGGAAAACTTTGTTGCTCTCAATAGCTCTATTATTGCCAATATTACAACAAAATAAGCTACTACTTAACTTATTACTCCAAAACATGAATTTTCGCCTTCTGGACGAAAAACGATAGGAGAATATGCACACCACTTGAACAACACTTGGCCTGAACTTTCTGGAATTGGGGTGTAAGTCTCTATTTTCACTTAAAAGGTCACCAAAGCAAAGGCTTGTAGATCCAAGGCTAACAGATTATAGTTCAAAAGATCATATTACAAGTCAACAGATCATAACTCAGCAGATCATAGGTCAGCATATCATAGGTCAGCATATCATAAGCCAGCATATCATAGGCCAACAGATAATAGGCCAAAAGATCATTGGTCAACAGATAATAGGCCAACAGGTCATAAGCCAAGATATCATGGACCAAAGCTGCATTGAATGGGTGATCAGCTTCCCCGTAACTTTAGAATTAAAATGTCCACAGCTTACCAAACAAACGATACCATTATGTTATGTTACAGTCAAACAAAGAGCTCCCCTAGTGATTATTGTGTTTACGTGCCATAAAACACTAATGTCCAAGATTCTAATACCCCAGTGTTCCCAGCCCCATATTTTAAATATTCATCTGGGTTCTGCTTAAAAGCTAACTTTTCTTGCGCCTCAGCACTGTCTACTGTCCCATCTTCACTATCTCTCTCTGACGTGAACTGGGCGTTATGTTTTATGTATGGTGTAATAGATTTTGCTTTCAACTTCTCTTTCGATCTTTCATGATTCTTACGCTTTTCGCTTTTCTTCTGGTTCTTAGATTCCCGAGAACTTTTCTCCTCTCTACCGTTGGGTTTGCCGCTTACTTCATGCTCTCGCTTTTCCATACCTGCAATTTCAGCTTCCAACTTAAACAAATCGTCGGTATTTCCTCCTGAAATATCATCATGCACTCGTTTCAGGAGTTTCAGTACTGACTTGCTCTGTGTATTCATTGAAAGCAGCTTTTTACGCAAGCTTTCTTCTAGTGAAGATACTCTACGTTCAGATACCAGCTGTCTTCGTTCTCCTTCAGAGTCAGCACCGTCTTCTTCATCATCGTCGTCATCAGCCTGTCTCTTTGTTCTAGGATCTTGCACGGTGCTTCCTCTAACTATTGCATCGTTACTTTCATCTACTGATGAGTCTAGGCTACCAAAAATTGCAGAGCGCTTGACTACGTGTGGCTCGTTTTCAAAATCGTCGGTATCAGAATCATCGTAATCATCTACTATTTTGTCACGCTTTTCCCTATACACTGTTACATTTGATAACTTGTCTTTGATCTGCTTATCACTTTGCAAGTTCACATCCGAGACAGTTTCTTCAATTGAGCGCCGACGACGCTGAGAACGGACATCAATACTATTTCCGACACTCGATTGTACCTTGGCTGCTGGGATTGAGCGCCGCTTAATAATATGTGGCACTACAACACGAAGGCTTGGTTGACCAGGTTGTGCATGGAGAACATGTGTATTTTCAGACAAGAATGTGTGTCTCCCAAACAGCCGAGATGGTCTAGTTTCATGCCCTAAAGACCTTCTTTTCACTGATCGCTCATGAACCTTGCGGATAATTTCGGCAAATCTTTTTCGTGCTGACACAACATCAGTATCACGCTTCAACCTTGATCTCACTGAAGATAGGGGACTTTCTGGGGGTCCTCGAATTTCTGGTAAATACACTTGTTGCAAAATTCCCCTTCTTTGACGCAGTTTCTCAAAAGCAGGCTCCACAAAGTTAACTTGTGATGCAGCTACTGGTGGATTCTGCTCCCTCAGCAACGGTTCAGGGAGTGATCGTTTCCATGTGTGTTTTAAATTATTTGGCTCATAAAAATCATTCTCATCATCAAGAAATGGAGCTTGCTCCTCGGCATTTACGATATCAAGACCAGCTGGATAGGGTGAGTCCTGATATGGATCAAACACTGGAGCAAGCAAACTGTACCCATGTTGATCAGCTACTGGCATAGAAAAGAATGGTAGTGATTCCCTCATGTCATACATACCAGGAGAAGGGGAATCCTTCTCATCATCTTCTTCGTTATCTCCCTCTGGGATTTCTCCCTTTGATCTTGAATTCTCCTCTTCGTCTATATTTTCTTCATCCTCAATATCTGATGGTTGCATTACTGTCCCAACTGGAAGGCTAAAATAGCGTCCTTCAGGATTTCTGGCACTTTTGCCTTTTCCAGAAATAGCTTGGGGCTTTTGGATTGTAAAATCTTCATTGGATTTATCTTTTTTCAAACTGGAGAACTTATCATGCTTTTTGCTTTTTGATTCTGACTTCATATCGCTGACTTCATGAGCAAAATCTTTGTCACTGTTATTATCAAAAAACACTGTCACATCAATTTGGTCATTGGGCGATTTTGACTTAGAACTTGCATCACCTGGCATCACTTGTCTGTGGCTAAGGTTTGGAACTCCTTCGCTAAAAACTTTGCTCTTTGAATGTAGTTTATTTGATCGTGAATCATCGGTAACTAACTTTCCTGTATCACTTTCGCTAAGTCCATTGCTCGCACCAAATTTACTGCTTAAAGGTCCGAAATCTGGTGTGGCTTTTCCATCAACAAAACCGCTTCCGCCAGTTCCTCTGTCAGGTCTACTATTGATTAGAGAATCGTCATCATTTTCAAATATCCTTTTAGTAGTCCGTCCTCTTATGCTGCTATAATCAAAATCATCAGAATCTTTTGGCTTTCCATCTCCAGATCTCTCAACTTCTATTTCAATATCATCCGCTTCACTATCCTTTCTTCTTTTGCCTCCTGATTTCCCAACAACAGCTTGGTGGGCATTCCCATTTGGTGAAGTAGCGTTCACTACTCTTGAATCCATATGCTTTGAAGAGATACTTTCAATATTGACCGGACTAATTTTTGTATGCTCAATACGGACAGTTTCAATCTGACTGGCATTACTCCAGGAACGTATAATACTCTCCGGACTGCCTGGAACTTGAATATCGTTAGGATTCGGTATCAGCAAACTGCCATCCGGTCGTTTGAAAATAATCCCCATTTGGCCTAAAAGAGCTGGAAGGGAAGAGAATAAAAAGCTGAAGGATCTAACAAATATCAATGAGTATTGGTCAACGCGTGAAAGCGTATACGGATTTCATCAAAATAGCACCAACGCAAGTAAAATAAGATCTAGCATGAAAAGGACAACATATTAATCTATCTATTTACAGTGGTGCCACCAGAATATTTCCAACGAGAAGCTAAGTATTCCGACAGATGACTAACATATTTGTAGCAGGAAATTAGACCTGTGACCATAACTCCGATAAAACAGTTCATTATCTTCTAATGGAGGCTAGCATGCTCTGAAGAGTGGGCTATCAATCTACTGATAAGTTGTTCCGCTAGTCCTCCCTTGATGCCATGAATGTTCATTTAACCATTTATTCATTCATAGATTATGCAAAATTTATATCTAAATTTAGGCTGTTTCTATTATAAATTACATCTTTTTGTTATTATGGTCTCACTGTAATATGTATATATATATATTATATTGTAGTTCTAGCTGAAGATTCCACTTAAGTAGATGAAACCGGTTCCGACAAATGAAAATTAATATTTTTCTCTCTCTGATTTCTCTTGCCTATAATTTCTACTGCTTTTGGTGGTATAGATCTTGATTAAC
>WIPJ01004061.1:276911-287798 GCA_018155075.1 Cassiopea andromeda | reverse complement strand
TCCGTCTCCAGCCTTCATCCAATGGGCTTGTCATGAGAGCGGTATCAACAATAATAGCTTGAACATCTCGCCATGTCAGTTTTGAGCTGAGAAAGGAATTTTCAGATCATAGAAGCGAATGTCAAGAGAATTCGTATTATGAGAGTTAAGGCTGACTGTCAGTTAAATGCGCTATGTCAGTTTCATGAACCAAGGGTTTTCATTAAACTATACAAAATGGATTTTTCATACTCTAGATAGTATGCACAGGATCAAAGTGACTAGATTATTACTATCTTAAGATCCTTGACAGTTTCAGTTGCAAACAAAGTTTGCATGTACACAATACGTTGAGTTTTGTAGTAGGAAATTAAGAAGTGTAATCGAAAAAGTCGAAAGAAACACAAAAATGATTTTATCATTCCATTCCTAATCAAAGGTATTCAGACATCTTATAAAATATAAAATTTATATTTTGCTGCCTTTAATAAATCCATTTGAAAATTAACAGCAACATTGAGATACCGCCAGTTACCATCAAACAACAATAATCTTCAACAACAAAATCTGCTAAAAGTGCTGAAACACTCATACTTTTTCAGAATTTTTCTACTCCTTTTCGATGTGAGTAATGACAGCACAACTCCCCTCTCCCCCCATCATGCAATTTTGCTTCATTAGCTAGCTGAAATCAAAGGCTATGTAAAAAAGAATCAAATCTACCAGGACGGTCAGCCATATTTACTCCACACGACAGTGCTTCATGGGGGAGGGGGGATTTGACAGCTTGTCTGTGGCACAAACCATAGCAAGCGCTCCAAGAACTTTGGCAGAAATTGAGACTTTTTTAACTGCAAAATACAAGCGTGTAGTCTTCGAGCTTGAGCTAGCTCTAGTATACCCGCTATGGGAAATGAATCAGTTCTATACACGAAAAACTCACTTAGCTTCCAACATCAAAGCAATCATCCCAGCTGCTAATGGGGCTGCGGAGGAGGTTCCTTTGAACTGATCGGTACACTTGTGGTTCAGTGTTGTTGTTATCTATAAGAAACATAAGGAATTATTTATGACCCTGTTGTAGCGCAAGCCGAAGTGCTATCATATTTAACTCCAGCATGAAAGTTGCTCCGAATATGAAAATAAAAGGGTGATAAACACTTTGAAAGAGCTATTTGATCATGTAAGGGTAAATAAATAGACAAAGCGGGTGTTCATTAGTTTCCCTAGTCAATTTTTCTCTATAAGAAACCGTTGGAAAGTAGTGCTTGACTGCTCAAAAAGTTAAGAAAGTTCAGTACTGGATTTCTGAGACCTACTCTCAAGTGCCAAATAAAAGGGGGGAGGGTCCTGATAGACAGGGGGTCGGAAAAAATTCCGAAATTTAATAAACGGGGAGGAGGTCAAAATAAATGGGGGTTGTAATTCGAGAAAAGACTTTAAATGATTATACAAGGACGGAAAGAACAAAAACAGGTTGTTAGAAGGCATAACACTAAAAATATATACAGCAGTACGCTATTTTGCCATGAAAATCGGGCGTAAATTGTACTAACAAAGAAAGGAAATGTAATGAGGGGCTTGTAAAAAAGTCAATTTCCATAAAATTAATGAATGGGGAGTCCTAAAAAGGTCCGGGGGGTTGAAAAAAATCGAAAAATTAATAAGCGGGGGGGACGTTTATTTGGCACCTGAGAGTAACAAAGGATATAAGTTTATCTGTGTTAAAAATCTGAATTATATGTGAATAAAATGTCATGTTTGTGAAGTTGGCTGCCCTCCAACAGTTAAACATCTATTATTTACTGAAATCTACCATCAAGGCTCATACAAAGTACTTTAAAACATATTTCTAAAACTATTCCAAAACTTTTCCAACGCCAAATTACCAATCTTCCAAAACCATGAAACACATTTAAGTTCGCATTCTGAAACCCCATAAAAATAGACAATTGCTACTTTTACTGCTGCATTTTATGATCATTTTGGTGGATCATATTTTGTATTGTAAATAGTAAAATGGACAAACAAAACATATACGGTGCTTAAAACGATACTAATTTATATCCATTTTATGATATTTCAGAATTTTCCCAAACAAAAACCTAAAACTTTCCCACAGTCATTTTGAAAATCCTCCCTTTTCCAAAACTTTCCAGGTCCTGGAAAATGGCATCATCAATTTCCATAGCTTTCCAAAACTTTCCAAAAGCGGTACGAATCCTGTATCCTTAATTGAAGTACATCTGGAGCTTTTTCATTTTCTATTAACGTGCATGCGCAAAACATTGGAACTCAAGGGCTTTTGCTCAGAAAGTCGTTAGGAAAGTTTCGATACTGGAATCGTAAAAAATTTTAGAGATTTTCAGTGCTGGGATTAAAAAATACTTTCCTATGTATTGCGCAATAGTCATTATCGCAAATCTTTCCAACTTCCTTCGCAATTAAGCGAAAACACTATGAAAACAATAAGTGCTCTTCTATACCAGTGGTTCTTAACCTGCGTTGAATCGAGCCCCAGAGGTTTAATGAGTCAGTTTCAGGGGTTCAATGAGTCAGTTTCAGGGGTTCAGTGATTTGGTCCACCCCATTCATATGACTCGTCTGAAATTCATGCTCTTTTCGCTTTTGTTCTTTGAATATAGTGATTTTGTGTGCAAATGATGCATGATACAGTTTGCGCACTAATAAAACAGATAGCGATCGACATAAGTTTTGAATCTGAAGAAATAAAGGCAAATTTTATTTGTCCAACTACGAAGGGCTCGCTGACTGCATGTAGGGAAATTATGGGGTTCATTACTTACAACAAGGTTAAAAAACAGTTATATACTCATGGAGAGCGCATAAAATAGAACAAAGGAGCATACAAGGCATTAAACAGGAAGTAGAGGGTGTGGTGATTTCATTTGTTCTAGGCCACTATTAAAACGCACTCACGCTCCTTCACAAGGGCAAGACCACGACTAACTTGGCGGGGTGAGTGGCCAAGCGGCCCAGCCAATTCCATTAGCTTAGCTGAAGTTAAGCACGGCTGTGTACGGTCAGAAACCGGATGGGCGACCTCCAGATGAACGACCAAAACAGCTCACTCTGCCGTCCTTCGGAAGGGACGTTAAACAAGGGGTACCATGCCTGGATGCGGCATGCATAGTAGGCCTAAATTAGCTGAAAAAGCTAGGTATAACAGCCTACTCAAAATAAAAGTAAACAACAACAACTTATATGCGTGAGACGAGAATGCTCATAACACAACTCTACAAAAGTGGTAAATATTCTAAAGTTAGTGTTTTGGCTGTGGCTAAGTTCCTTTTGTGACATAGCATTCTAGAACACAGAAAATACGCTTACTATTTTATTCTCCCTTTTCTCCCTGTGCGATCCTCCACTGTATGTGACAGCCAATGTTGATGCGCAACTTTCGGTATAGTACGTCGATAAACCATGGTCGCTGATAGCGCCAATAGAGATAGTGTATATGCTTGTCGTATAACCATCGCAGTTACAATCGTCATCTGTTAGGCCACCATTACCAGTCGCCCAAACAAAGATAGAGCCCAAGCCACCGCGTCCCTAATTCAAGGAAAGTAAACAAAATCAGCTACTCAAATTAGCCATCCTAACTGAATAGGTATGGGCGAGGTGGCATAGTGGTTAGAGCGCATGCTGAAGGTCTACGGTTAGAGTCCAACTCGATGTCCTGACTGAATGTTTGCTCACTGTTCACCCAGCAGTAAATGGGTACCTGGCGGCAACACCGGGGAGATAAAGGGGGGAGAAAAGGAACTGGCCACCTTACCTCACATGCCAATGGCTCAGGATAAGTGTCCTCTCTAACAGGCACTCCCATAAGTACGAAAGTATACGGGACTACCTTTATTTAACGGAATAGGTAAGCATCCGAGCTCCACAGAGGAGATAAGCCAGGGAATACACAGGCGTGATAAAAATATTCTCCTGGTTTTCTAATAAAAAACACAATTTTCTCCTGACCAAAAAACAGGGTTTGTGACGTAAGGGAGTACATAACATTTAGGACCTATTAAGAGTGTTAAGGACCAAAAAATGATCTTTAAGGAGCATTTGTATGTATTTCCATGGTAAAAAGCAAGTCAATTCCTAACTAAATCTACTGTTGAAAGTAATCTCCCTCAAGAAATGATTAGAAATAAGGAATTTTTAAGGAGTTTTTCAAAAAATGCATAAATTTCAGAAGGTTTTAAGCGCCCTTAAAAACATAAGTCAAATATAAGGAGTTTTTAAAGAGTTAAAGGAGTAGCACGAACCTTAAAAAAATATAAGCACTTCTTAGATCAGTGGTTTTCAACCTTTTAAGTTGAGCGGAACCCCAGGGGTGTATTCCAGTGGCTCGAGGGACCCCTGTTCACATATTTACACAGAATAGTTAAAAATAAACTGTCGATCGTAGCATTTTTATAACTTCTGGCGGAACCCCTGGACTGTGTTGGCGGAACCCTAGGGTTCCGGTGAGCCCCGTTTGAACACCACTGTTTCAGATGATGAACAACGAAATTCCTTCTTTAACCTGCAACATTAAAACCCGTTTCCCCCCTAGCTATTGCAAGTTTACCTGATATTTTCTAACTTTCCCTTACTTTAGTGGAGAAGACTCTTTTCCCTGACTCTCCCTAATGAGATAAACCAGGGGTGTCAAACATACAGCTCGCAAAGGCCTTCAATGCGGCCCCCGAATGAATTTTGAATAAACGGAAATTCAGCGATAGTTTGTCTCCTGTATTAACTGGCGTGCAACGGTTGGTTCATCCAGTTTTTCGCAAGTTCCTAGCGCACCAAATAGCAAACACCTGATGAGCTACTGTATATATTTAAAGTCACTATTACCTAGCAATGGCACCCTCTCGAAGCCGCCAACCTACCCGGCCCTCGTGACGCCACATTACGTCTTATGTGGGCCCTGGGCCAAAATGAGTGACGCCCCTGATATAAGCCCTGCAAACCTCCACATTCTCATATAAAATACTAACCTCCTTCGTACCAAGCAGCAATGCCTTGCTTGCTAAAGTACCAGGCCTACCAAATCTTTTACCATCATCTTTAGGGCCCCATGCGCAGCTGTAGATGTGAATGTAATTGTTACGAAAACTCAGGGAACTTCCTTCGATTGTATCCGTAGTGTTTCCATCCAGCATTCGAATACCTACGAATTGAACGTAGAAATGGTGCATAGAATACTACACTTGTATATTTACTATATGCAAATCTCTTTACTACTGGTAGGGTCTCGATTTTGACTTAAAAAGTAATCTTATCACTATGACAAGGTTTGTACTGTGGTGAGAAGAGAAATTTAAGGAATTTTTAAGGACCAAGAGATAATTTTCAAGTAGTAGTTTTTGTGTGCTTCCTCGACAAAAAGCAAATAATTTCCCAAATCTCCCCCCCCCCAAGAATTGATTAGAAATAGAGAGAGTTTTTAAGGGCTTTTCTTCTAAAATGCATGAATGTAAGGAATTCTAATCGCCCTTTAAAATGTAAGTTAAAGCTATGAAGTTTTGAAGGAGTGGGAGGAGTAGCATTAACCCTGCTATGATGAAAGAATGTAGCTATCACCACTAAACTCAAATTTCATATGAGTTCAACTCCCCTTCATGGTAAAAAACGATTTAAACAAGCATCAATAACTTCAATTACTATCAAAAGTACTTTAGAAAATGAAACTTTACTAAAGAGCAAAACTTTACTGAAGAGTCTCAACTGTGAGTTGTTTAAATCAACAGCCACAACAACAGGCTCCTAAGATAGCGCAATGGGTCTTTTATCTAGATTTGTGCCATTTCCTGCTACATTCCCAACGCTTGCTCGCAAACGGATTACCATTTTATCTATACAAACATGGTACCATTTTCCTACTTACTTTAAAAGCTCTATTAATCCCCGGTGGGCTCATGCATTTCTTACAGTCCCCTGGGGGGAGGGCTTACCACCAACTCAAAGTAAACAAATTTTTTAGTGTTTCTATGGGTTTCTTCTATGGAAAAACATCCTTGCTAGCAATTTCGAAAGGTTAGAGTTAACTATAATGTCCTTATCTTCATCAGAATCATCAGGGTCAACTGATAATCTTGGGGCTAGAAGCATCGTTGGAAAAAGTTCCAATACACACTGATAGAAAGGATACCATGGTGAGCATTAAAAAAGATACACTTGCTTTCTAGAGAGAGGAGAGGCTATAGAGGGGGGATTTCTAGAGAGAAGAGAGGCTTAATGAAGAGGGAGCTTTTTAGAGCGGGATGCTTTCTAGAGAGCAGGACTAATAGAGCTTCTACGGTGATACACAATATCCTATCAATCATGCATAAAATATTCATGAAAGCAGGAATACGTTAACTGATAGTTTTTACACAAAAGACATATAGCTACTCAATCAACATGTTTTTCCATTTCCTATAACTCTATTACAATTTCAAGCAACTTATGAAGCCATGTACAACTACAAAACAAAACCTCAAAAAAACGTAGAAATGGTTGACTTTTATTTCTACTAAGATTTACTACCTCCAATACTAGCATTGAATGCCACTCCAACTCCACAAATGCCATTACCAGATTCAGCTGCAACTTCACCAGCACATTTTGTACCGTGGCTAAAATTCAATGGTAGAATCAACCCAAAGATCCACTTAGCATCATATCTGAAGTCCTATTTCAATCTTTAGTGAACAAAACTGCTAAGTATCAGATTGGACAAGAATTACTACAAGGTTTAATTGATTATAAATATTTCAAAATGACTTTGACACGATTCAAAAAAGTTTTTAATGCCAAACACGACACTATCATTGGGAAAGGGTACCTCACTTTTTCGAATGAGTACGAAAAAGGACTCTTCACGTCTGCTTGAATTTTATACATCTATGTAAATCTTTCTATACAAAAATGGCTTTATAAAAAGTGTTTTTATCTTATTGTACTCCAAACTGTTGATTAGAAAAATTAATTGCAGGTCAGTAAATGCTCAAAAGCCCTTCACAAAATGCTATAAACACAGCCTACTATTTCCCTTTTCTGAAAGTCAAAACTGCATGTTCTGCATCAAGCTAGGTACTCAAAGACAACAAGTAAGACATGGTCTGGATAGGTCACTGAATGGACATAACTGCCATGTGGTTATATTCCAGATGCAATAAATCTTACATCTGGTTTTCTATGAATGATAGCAAAAGTATAGCACACCTACCAATTGCTTGGATCTGACGTTCGTGGCATTGGATCATTGTCATAATCATTGAAATCATAACTGGCTTTTGAGTCCTGCAAAGAGGATTAAATATGCACAAAATTGACTTTTGAATGATTTTTTGCAAGTAATAAAAGAAAGATGATAAACCTGATGCTGCTCATTACTTCCAAGTTCTTATCTACAGAATGCTGAACCAGTAGCAAAATGGAATGGCTTGGGTTCCGTAGGAAAATTATGCTCAGGGGCCTTTGGCCCATTATTTGAATACCCACTTTTAACTCACTCACATCAGATAATGCTAAAGATCCACCTCTAGGAAAAATTTAAGCAGGGCCTTTTTCAAGAATTTTCATATGGGAGGCATGTTTCAAAGAGGACTCTTAATGCATGTGTAATTGGTAAATATGAACAGCCAATGCTCCATGGAGCATTCCAAATTAATGTATTCACCTCAGTGCCAAGGAAAGCACCAACAAAAACTTTGCTTGATTAAGAAGGCCTTCCATGTTTTTGAAAGAACAGTTATTGGGGATGCAACTACTGTGAAAATGTTAGATGTGCATACAAGCAAAGCAAAAGGATATTGGTCGGAAAAGGCCTTTTTGTAAAATGGGATTTAAATTGCATTCATCATTTATTAGTATCTTCAGGATGAAAAACAGATCCCCTTCCTCAGATGGTGCCCATTCTTTATGGCACTAGGAGGCCATAAGAAAGTCTGAAGGGGCCAAGATCTCTAGCTAGTATTGAAAAAAGGTCCTGCCTCTAAAAGGCACTTTTTAATTGTGCCAGCCCCTAATCAATGATTGTTTTCCCACCAATTTCAGCTCATAATTCCTTCAACATTACACAAACCAACCAAATCTTGAAACATTAAGGAGTGAAACATATCTTTGAAATGTCAATTAAGCAAAAAATTTCAAAGTTGGAATATTTCAATTACACTATTGATTACCACAGTAGTAATGGGAAAAGGACTAACTTACATAATTTTGTATCAGATCAGGATGTGTGTGATCCAAACCTATAATAAAGTTCAGCAAAAACCCTTATCAATACTGCACCCTATCAAACAGTTTTACTACCTTAAATAGACACATTTAAAATATTTGCTGTACAGAAAATAAATGTAAATGCATTAAATTGTAGGTAGCACAAAAATCACTTTTAAAGTTTTATTACTTGAATATTTTTGCAAAGAAAATTTACCCACTGTTTATACCCCAGCAGTTTTGTTCATGTCAATATCAAGCATGGCATAAGCACAGCTGAGGGTAAACTAAATAATAAAGTTACTAATAGCTCTATTACTCTGTCTCAGTGCACTATCATGCAGTTTCCTGGGGATGAAGCTTTAAGAATTCCTTGACTAAAATGTTGATTTTGTAAATCTATTCAAATCTCAAATGTGATTCCTCCACTTGTTCAAAGTAGTTCTTCCAAATGGTGTGCTGATAGGGAGTCAGGGGCAGTACCCCTTTCAGAACACAGTTGAAAGAACACCAAAGTGAACAAGCAATATCTTAGCATATCTTTTGAGGTCAGAAGGGGGCATTTTGAGATCTGAGGGGGCACCATCTTGAAGTCTGAGGGGGCACAATGTTCTCAATTATGAGAGTGCCCCCCTAGAAGATAACTTCCCAGGATAATACTGGCAATTCCTTCAGAATCTTTGCAAATCAACTTAAATCAAATATGCCAACAAAACAAAATAATTAAACACACACAATTTCAAGTTAAATAACTTCAATTTCCTAAATAGCAAGAGCAAACTTTATCTAACAGGAAAAATAAAAAGTCTACAGAGTATAATACAATTGAAAACTAAAGAACATTAATGAAAGGCATTTGAAATAGGCATATATCCCAATGGAAATTTAGCACTTTCTATTTCTTCAGATCAATAAAATAGTTATTAACACCTACCATCATCTAGAATTGCCACAACAACCCCCCTTCCAGTTATTCCTTTTGACCAAACAGGTAGTACATTTATATCTAGGTTTGGAGGCCCAGAAGACTGCCCAATGTTGTTCTAAGAAATTAAACAAACAAACATGATTAGTATCCACACAAATAAGAAAACCACAATTTTGAAGTAAGCAAACTTGTTTGATCTTATTTTCACATTACTTTAATGGTTGCCTCAATATCTATTCCCTTCATCTTGCAAGAATGTCCTAAGGCAGTGCTTTTTAATTATTAATTGCAAAGCCCCCTTTTCTAAGGAAAATAAATATCTTGTGTCCCCCCAATATGCTATGAACAAGACCATTATCTATAAAACAGAATACCTGTTCCTTTAGGTCATGTACACCCCTGTAGAATTGCATTGTACCAAGTGGGGTGAGCCCCATTATTTGAAAAAAACACTGCCTTAGACCATGATATTTTCTTACACAAAAACATAAAGAGAATGGCTGCAATACTTCAGCATTACAAACCAAAAAGACAAACACCCAGTGCTAGTTGAAAAGGAACTGTTAATGTTTGTGGAACAGCTAACTGTGAAAATAATTGTGGTAAATTCACATCAGCTAAAGTAGCAAGAACACTATATACAAAGCTAAAAACAATAAACAAACTATAGAGTGGCCTATATTAAACATTTTGGAAATACAGAATAGAAGGGTAATCATTTTCTTCTTCAATCAAATGAAGACCATAACTATCATGTCAGTTGAGTTCTGTCATATTGCTTTAGGTTGAAAGAAAATCTTTATTATCATTCCCAACAACTCACCAAATACCATTGATCTTTGAATAATGGATCTTGGACAATAACAGCTTTTGGGTGCTCTATACCAACAAAGTCTGGGATAACTGACCTTTTGTCTCTCTCCAGGATTTGCTGTTGCTCTACCCATTTTACCTGCACAATGATTCATAACTTAAACCAATTAGGAAAAAAGTGCCAGCTTCATTAACTCAATAAATAGGCAACACACATAATTTTTCTGGAAAAATTTGCATATAGTGATGCTTATCAAACAGAGCTCACCTCTTTTTCTGTCAGCAAACGTTCTCCTTTATCTACTTCTCTCCTTTTTCTTCGTCCACTTGGAGGTTTATGAACAAAATGATAGAAACCTGGGAGGCTTCCAACCTGTCACAAATTGGAGTAAAATTCAGTAATATGAAAGCAGGGCAGAATTATTATTGCTAGATAAAATATCTGCAAGTGCTATCATCTGAGGTATTGCATGTAACATTACAAACATTGAAACAGTATACCACAATGCTACTACAAATGGTAGACTATGGTTATATTTCACACTAACAAGCTTTGTCTGTGACATCTTTCTTTATTCATAAATACTACAAAAATGCTATATGTGCAAAACCCTTTTTATTTAGTGTGCACGCATTCTTTATTAGGATTTCTATTTTATAACTACTAAAACCAGCTGGACAAACTGGCATAACTCTTGGCTTAATTTTTGGACAGTACAAAGCCCTTTTGCACTGCATTGATGCCACTTCTATGAGATAGAGCTCTTCTGCTCAAAAATACATACCTGGCCTAAATTGATAAAACCGTGTCTTTTAGCGATTCTATTCGCGACTTCTGAATCTCCATCTTGTATATGTACGGCCCATGAATTAGTATAACGAATATCATCGCCATCTTCCCAACCATTAACATGAAGACATGACAGAATAAGAACAACTGTAAGCACTAACTT
>WIPJ01004061.1:225556-273513 GCA_018155075.1 Cassiopea andromeda | reverse complement strand
GTTTGATAATGTGTAACTTTATTAGGAGCCTACACATGTAAGGCTAAAACATTCAAAGGAACTTTTACTACTAAAAATAACATCCCAGAGGAGCTTTTCAGTTTCAAATACATTTATAACTACAAACAATTGGGATTTCAGCAGATACAGCTGAAATTAAAATAATAATTTCCGAATGAAATGTTTACCTTGAGTTTTTGCACTATTTTAATTTTCTACTAGCAACAATTTATGACAAAAATTTGAATTGAAATGCAAATCACTTATATGAGAACGTCTTGGTGCTGATCTATTCTTATCGTAAATGGCGTGAGCAATCTTTGGGAATAGAGAGTGCATGCGGTTGCTTTCAAATAATCTTATCTGGTGTCCCTCAAGGTTGTGTACTAAGCCCCATTTTTTCAATATTTTTTGTCCTGCTTACACTACTAAAGTTAACCTGGGCTCAGCCCGGGTTCAACCTACTTCAAAAATGCTGATTTAGTGTAAGCACAACCAACCCAGGCTGAACCCGGGTTGAACCCAGATTCAGCTGACCCATCTCCAGAAGTGGGTTAAACCTAAGCTGAACCCAGGTTAGCTGTCTCAAATTATAATGTAAACGCTAAACTGGGTTGGACCCTGGCTAGTTTTCTATTGCATTTGCGGATTGTGTTGCGTTCTTGTAATAACTATTTCTCTTTGCAATGAAATAGGCCCACTCATTATGAGAAGTTTTGGCAGAAAGATTTATCATTAATTGCAAGGACAGTGTGGAAGCACAAAATCAGGGATCCTTTTGTTCAAAATTCGATGAAAACCCCAGTAGGTCCTTATCCTGCCTCACAATTAGCCAAATACATCAATAATTTGCCCCATTTAGTTGTGCTTCTCTTGCATGTAATATGCAGACATTGCTGGCAGAATTAATCAAGCAAAAAGAATGGGGCTTGGAGTAAACATTTCTATGATAGAGCCAGTCCCTAAGTCCATTAGAGAAGAGAGATGTGCAGAAGTTGTTTATAGGAAAGATGTCTCTTAATCTAGAAACAAAGCAGTATTCCTTTCACCCTTGTAAAGTGTTTTGATGTTTTCTAGTGGTAATCCATTGATTCTTTAGCACATCTCTTGCTCTTTGCAAAAGGGCATTTTCCGACGTTTCTGGGAGTGTAATTGTAAAAGCTTGTCCAAGCAGCAACCCCTCAGACCTCCATTTCCCCTCCGTTTCAACCATGGGCGCCGACTTTTGATAGTCTCGGGGGGGCTCAAATTAGAAAATTTTGAAAATTGTATACCATGAATACACTTTGTAACGATATATTATATAACATATTTTACTTCAGATGGCAAAAGAAAAAGCTCTCCCAACAAACAGAACAAACATATAGATTTATAACAAAAGCCAAGAGATGATTATTTAGGAGTGTAGGCAGTTGATATCTTGAAGTTTACCGAATGGGAGTCAGGACTGGCCAATAGCATGTCACGTAGCAGCACAAAGTATGGAAGCTTCTTAACTGTGGTGGCAAAACCTAATTGTTCCTTAGAATGCGTGACGCATTGGGGGGAGACCGCTCCCTTTGCCTCTAATGTCCGCCAATGTTTACATATAGCTAGTGCAAGTTACAATATAAAGCAATTTTGCTTTTAAAGCTGAATGACTTGGGTAAGTAGGGTAATATTGTACAGTTCAATGGTATCTAGTGACCAAGATCGTTGCTTCAGCCATAGTAACCATAGTAGTTGTTAAGCGAATGAAAACTAACATTTCAGTTTATGCTACGGGTGTCTCAACAAGTTTTTGACACGCCAAATAGCAAAAGACGCGTATAGAATTTGTAACATCGCGTACACATCAAAGACTAATTTATGCGTCTGCGCAGTCGCCTTAATCTCTGTGCAATGATGGCGACTTTTTTCCACGTTCTGCAGCGAAGAAATCTAGAGGATAGTCATTTACAGTTAGAATAATGTTTAGAAAGGTCTTTCAGCAGAATAATTGGCTCTCCATTTTGTAATGCACAGGAATTGCTCATTACTTGTGTTTAAATAAATGAGTTAGATCCAGATTGTTCTCTCCGATGACCCAATCCATCTTCATCAGCGGAACAGCAAAGCAAGCACACAAAAATACGAAGAACAGAAATTTTACCAAGATAAAATTAAGTACTATTGGCATTCTCGAAGTAGAATTGGTTCTCTAGAACTGAGCAGAAATAGTCATACTGCCATTGGTGGAGATATCCCGATGACAAATTTGCAATCTCTCCAGAATTTGGGCCCCTTTCGAGATTTTGCCCCCTTAGTGACAGGGGCTGCTTAGTAATTACGTCACGCCTTGGGAGAAGGTAGTTCTACACGTTTTTCGTGATTCTCCTTGATGTTAAATTGGGGAGGGGGTGGGTGATACTTAATTAAAGTCAGTGGCGTCACAGTAAAATTTTTTTATTGAGGCGTCTTGCACAAAGAAGAAACTCCGACACTCAGCGCACAGCACTAATTAATGAGGTTGTCAAAAGAACCATGTTTCCTAGTTTTCCTTTATCCCTGTCCTATCTTGCTTGTGCTGCTTGGGACTTTTAGCAATTCAACTCAATTCAAATTCAACTACTAACTAACTAATTCAACAACATAACATAACAACAACAACAAACAAACTTTACGTAATTACAATACTACATTTCATTATTGTATGAAGAAGCAAAAATAAAACAAAATTAAAAGATGTAGTTAATAAAAAGTCTAATGTAAGATAGCTGAATTCTAAGGAGAAGCTCTCTAAGTAGGCTAACTAACGAGAAGAGAGCCCCTCTTGCCTGTTTTTCTAAATTGCATCTGCATAAGCTTAGCAGAGGTTAGCATTGTATTCTTTAAATTTTTGCTCGGAAAGAGTTCACATGATTTCTAGTTGGTGTTTTTCTAATTTTTTTTAAAATATAAACCTTGAAGATGAAGCTCTAATTTCCCTAGGAAGTTCATTCCATAGTATTAGGGAACTTGAAGTTCTCTATCTTTCCTCTGGATAGTTGTTAGAGAATTATACTTCAGAAAAAACAAGTCTCAGCTTCAGTTATCAATACTCATGAAATTGACTCGACGAAATTTTCACACTCAAAAGCAAATGTTGCATCACGCTATATGGTACGATCATTCGAAGGTTCTAGATTGAAGTCTCGAATTAAAAAGGAGGTTTTTATGAAACCTGTCAACAGTTCTAAACAGATATCTAAACTACAAAAGTACGCGCAGGTACTGCAGGATTTCGCAATACATTGCTTGGCCCCCAAGTACCGAATTTTAGTGCTTTAGTCCTAAATCCAAATGTTTATATCTTGTTCATTCGACTACTCCAATATTTTGCTGAATGTCGAAAAATGTGCTTTCACTGGATCTTTCATGCTTAGGAATGTGACAGTCCAGAAATCTAATTTAGAAGTTGGTACCTTTTTTTGAATGATGTTCACATGGGGCCAGCTTGGACAAGCGACTGACAATTTCATGTTTGCTATCCGAACTTAATTATTGTCTTAAGACAGTGATAGTGTGTTCATGAGACAAGAATGGCAATTAAAAAAGGACAATACTGCGGTATCAATTTCATGTATATTCAATTTATAGAAAGCTATATAATTTCTTTCCTATCTCTGAAAGTTCATTTCCCAGCACCCAATTGAGGCTCTCCAATGTATACATATTGACAATACCCTCTAATGCATGACATACCACACGGTGAGCAAATGGCATCCGAAGTGCACGTATTAGGGCAGGTAGTCTGAGGAAAGAATTAAACTTTCAGCAATAGAGTTATAAAAATGTTAATATGCAAAGGAAGAGAATCAAAGTCTACACAGTGGTGGATTAACATGAATGCTTTTGCATAGGCGTCAAGTCTTGATTAGCTAACAAAGGAATCACCATCGAAAGAATTCTCGCAACATTATTGGCAGGAATCCTTCGATGGTGATTCCTTTGATTTGACGCCCATGCTGAATGCTATACTCTCCGTACCCTATCAGCCTTCCATCTTCGCCAGTGCTTTTCAACCCTTTTTATCCCACCAACCCATTTCAACTATTTTTTGGTAAACTTCTCTAACAGCCCTTCGAAAAAATGCCAGCCTAATTTTTCATTATTAGAAGAGAAGAGTATTATTTTAAAAACTTAGAAACACAGTAAAATTCTTTTAAATCTAAGACAATATAAAGATGAAGCTTGCTATGTTCATAAATCAGGCTCAATGGTTTGTTCAATGAAGTCAAATAGTGATTACATATGTAAAACGAGAACTGAGCTAAATGAGAAATAACCTTTCATATATACTCTCTACTTATTTCAATGTGATAGAAATTTCAAAAAAAAATCAATTCTTAGTACTAAACCTGTTCTGAAGATAAATTGCTTCATGAAACATCGAGATATCGCTGTGCACCCCCAAATGTTTAAGGTTTGCTTTTAGGCCCTCGTGAGTTCTGAAAGATTTCCTTATCAAAAGCTACACAAATTTAAGCATCGTGAATACAATTATTCTATGTAAAATACGTGAAACCTTACATCTAAAGAATCTTCAGCTACAAACTCTTCACCATTATCAATGTACCTGGCAACACAAGAGCAGATAGCCCAATATACAAGAATACCAAATACCAGCAAACTGTTCCTCTTCATCTTTTCTCAAAGCGTATCTATAACCGACGATCAAAATAGCTCACACTGTATGCAGGGACAAGCACATAAATGTTTTGGGGACTGTAGGTATCTTGTGGTAGGACTATTTCTTGTTCAACTTTTCCAATTTATATAATTTGAGGTCATGCTAAAGTGATGAAATTACTTTTGTCTAAGAAGGAGTGATCGGCATTCCTTGCGGGTGCCATACTCACAGCAACCCACCTTTTGTGACCCCTGTCTGCAGAATGAATCTTCGGCAAAAAGCAAAGCTAGTATTAACTGTTTCTAAACACAACCAAGCGCAAAAATATAATGATAGAATAACTGTAGATTTAGTTGCATACAAATAAGTAAATGAAAAATAATAATGATAACAACAGTGGTTAAAACAAGCAGGTACCGCTATCCGTATGAAGGGGGAGGGGGTAATCGATCTTCATGCTGATTAGAAAATTAACGCACTTTTAACTTTCCTTTCCCTTTCAGCAGCACCGCTTTACAGAAAACCAAATGCTTTATCCATTTAATATTTAATAGCAGCAGCGTGGAGATGAAATTAATGTAAATAAATGATCAAAACTTTAGGTTGTATGGCAAGTCTCGATGGTGCCACAACCATCCTAAGGCCTAAATTAAAAATAAATTCAACCAATAAACTAAAGACGTGACATCAATTCATGAATTCCTTGAATGCTGTACGGTGTTTTAGTATACTCAAATGTTATAAACTGTAGAGTTTCTACTTAACAAGTGCTTGAAACAAATTATCGTTAACCTTTCTCGGTCTAACTGCAAAACTTTCAAACGTACCCGAGAATTACTTACCCCAGTAGAAGCTTAGTAAATTTCAGGCTTCAGCGACCAAGATATAACAGTAAACCCAACTGGAGCCAGCGCTTCTTCGCTGCGAAATATATTCAGAAATTAAAGAGAGGATGCTATTGTCAACATCGTAAAATAATAAGGAACCTGTAAATGACATAAATTTGAGAAATTTGCAATGTTATTTGACAACAAATGAGGCAATCAGGCGATGGATACAACTAGAATTACCTCATAAATTTAGCTTAGTGGGCGTGTATATCACCGGTCTACATGTTAGTGATAGAAAGTAACTGGTAGCAAAATTATTTCAAGAGGTTATTTCTTGAAAGTTTGACGCACTAGAGACGCCAGGTGTTTCGACAGAATAGCAAGAATAACTAAGCTAGGAGAAAACACATTTCAGGGTAATTTTCATTGTTCTTCTCTTGACGCACTTTACTATGAATATTGGAATTAGCTCAATATTGCAGGATTTGGTTATAACGATATGGGAAATCAAAAGAGGAATTAATTAAGTGCTTATAGCTATATTGCAACAACATACTCAAGAAAAAACCTTTTAGCTCCTGTTTTGAACTCGACTATGCACTTGAGTACTGACAAAAATGTCCGATAGCATAAAAACATGAGGTCACACAATGCTCACAATTTACTCCTTTGCTATTCAGTATCTTCAAACAATCCAGCTCGCGTAGTGTAGACCGGGTTTACATGACATTTACTCCCCTTCAGTGTTATGTCTGATTGAACTACACAATCAGCTTAATGATGCCCAAATCAAGCCGAAGTCAAACTGGCGAGCAGAGATGGGCAGTATCTTATCTTAGTATCTTGAAGATGGTATTTACATACTAATATCAGTAACAGTATATTGTAGCAAGATGCTTTCCTTTGGAAGTAACTGTCTTGAAATAAGATAATAATTTTGCTTGCTAACTGTATCTTCTAATAAGATATCTCTAAACCATCCTTCAAAGTTACAAGATACTTGCGTCACTTTTAATAAGTAAAACTGAAATCAACATTGCTCGTTGTGGCAGAATTTGTGACAGCATAGTTGACATTCAGTGTCATTCTAGGGTTTTATAAGCAACTGGGCTTTCCTCTAGCTCGTTTTTGAGTATTACGGTGCAGTAATACAATCAAATTTTCTTCCAGCCAATTCATGTAGGAAATTTGGTTCATTATTGAAACTTTACTTCAGCGTTTTCAGGTTCTCTATATCAAAACATTCAAGCACTTTTTTCGTAAAACTTTCTTCAACTTCTAATGCTTGATGTATTATCATAAGAGTAGGAGATGGGGTAGTAGGGGGCTGCAGCCCCCTTAGTCGGGCAGAAATCTCCTACAATCCGGGAATTTTCTTCAAAGGGCGATAGGAATTTAGTTCGGGCAACTTTTCTCACTGCTCTCCAGATTGTTTTACTTATTCAGGCAGAAATGTTACAGCCCCCCTAAATTTGAAGTCCTCCTAAGCCTATTATTAATATTTAAAGGTAGTTAAATATCTGCATGTACATCAAAAATAATGGAAACTTTTTCATGAGCATAGAATATCAACTTTTGAAGAAAAGCGATCAAGTATGAGTATTGTTATGTATGTAACAAGTATAACATTTGTGCAAAGATTATTGGAGTTTTGAATGCACATGAGCCTCTGATCTATGACCTATGGCCTATGTGCTTTCTTATTTTTCAAGAATCCAGTAATGAACTTTCTTGACCTTTGAACAACTGAGCACTACCTTCTTTTTAGCCAGTTTTATACACTTCTTTATAAAAATGCTCAATTTTTGGTTGATCCTAAATATTCCGAAATTCTTTTTGCTTTGAGCCTTAGAATATATTGAATAATTCTTAAATTATTCCTTAGTATAAAAAGTTGCAGCATTGCCTGAAAATCAGCGGAATATATTAATATCTTAGTTGATGTCCTAATTTATCATGAAGCAAATTTTAAATGGACTAGGATAATACACACTGCGTAGATAGTGCAAACGGTAATCCAAATGCAGTACAATGACTTGAATATAGAATAAGCTTAAGTTTTCATGAAGTGTAAGTCTTGCATTATTCTTAAATTATTCTCAGCTTTCAGTGATTCTGAGCCATAATATTCTTATAAATTTTGTTCTGATAGAAAGAGGAGTGTCTCATAAAAAAGCGTGAATACAGTCCTGGACCCATGCTTATGCGTCCAATGTACCGAAAGCTAGGAGAGGCTTTTTGAGAGACCTCTGATCTTGAGAGCATTCAAAAAGTTTTATTAAAAACTATGAAATTTATTTGTTAAAGAAATCTTTGCATTCTATTTCCTACAACAATTTATTGATATGTGTCTCTTGAAAAAATGTCATGTTGCAAAGATGTCTTTTTGCACGTAGCAACGATAAATGCAGTGTAGGAATATCACGGAATAATTTTCAAAAATTCAGATATGTGCTCCAATGTGATCAGGGACACCAGAGTATGTTTTTGAGTGAGGGGACTGGGGACGAGTGGCAAGACCCTATTGAGCGTAGCAGTGGGTGTCAGCGGTGGTCTCAATAAAATTTGTAAAATTACGCCTTAAACTGCAAGAAAGCTCCTTTTTGAGTATCCAAGTATATATTTCTTAGATAGGATAGTCACTTGCAGGAAAAAGATGGGGGGCTACAGCCTCTCAACTCTGGCGTGTGTGAGAGGAGGCGGGCTACAGTAAAAAGCTATTAGCAAGCAGCAAAAGTGAAGTGGGAAGAACAAATCAATGTGATTGATTGATTGATTGTAAATGGCTCTAGAGCTTCCTATCCATGGGACGTACTCTAAATTGTTTGAGTGCTGGGCTAGGAAAAGGCAGACTTATCGACGAAAATTACACTGGTCAACAAATTTTCAGTTTTTTAATCATTTTTACTTTTTTAATCATCAATAAATATACTGCTCTAGATGGAGTTTTTGTGCTGATTTCAAATGTGCAATTAGTTTCTCTCTTATAATTCACATTTTCTAGATAAAAATGGCCCTATAGTTCACCAAAAACAAACAAATCACACATAATGTCGAAAGTAGTATCACAGACAATTTAGCCATTTGGTCTAACTATTTTTTTGGAGAATAAATACAAACTGCGGAAGTTTTACCTGTGCTACTATTGTTGCTGTTGTTGTTGTTGACTTTATTTTGAGTAGCCTGTTATGCCTAGCTTTTTCAGCTAATTAAAGCCTACTATAGCTTAACGTCCCTTCCGAAGGACGGCGTAGTGAGCTGTTTTGGTCGTTCATCTGGAAAGTCGCCCACCCAGTTTCTGACGGTACACAGCCATGCTTAACTTCAGTCAAGCTAATGGAACTGGCAGAGCCACTTGGCCACTTACCCCGCAGGCTCTAGGACTCTATTTGAAGCATCTCCAACCATTTCTATCCTAAGCAAGACCGCATAGATGTTTTTATGTATGTTATACTATAGTAGATTGCTGTATTTCTTTGGTCATTTCCTTTTGAACTTCATCTATTTTCATTTCAACAAATTGGCTTGTGCAATGGTCTATACTACAAAAAGAATTCTGAAAAACTCATTAATACAAATCAAACCCAGCATAATTCCTTTATATCCTTAGATGTGTGTCAAGCACTATGATGTGAGACATTTATGCAATTTAGATTCTTCATATATCTGCTTTTTGCTTGAAGGTCTTGTCGGGATTATCACTATAAAGCCTAGCGCATACAGCACGATTTTCGTAGCTGAGGGCGAAGATTTTTGTCGCTGGCGACGAAAACTTGCTGTGTGCGGGAAACACATGTAAAAGATTCTTGTCGTTGACGACGATCTTCAATATCAAATATGTAGAAAGTCATTTTCATCGCTGACGACAGAAGACAAGATCTCTGTTGCCGGCGACAAAAATCGTGCTGTGTGCGCTAGGCTTAAGGCATCTAAAAGTGATCTGCTATCATGCTTCCATTTCAACATCTTCATTATTGAGCTTGCATTATGTCTTAACGAAAATTTTCATATTGCTCATTACCTACTGCCTGGGACTCTCAGAAAAAATAGTCAAGATGGGAATGCAAGAAGTTGAGTTTATTAGCATTCAGCACTTAATCTTTTGTAGCTTTCAATGAAATTATTGGTACTATCTTCGTAGTCAGGGGCCTTATTACTTCCCAGAAAATTTGCACGCAACCACTTGCATGCAAGCCATGCATAGCATCTAAGCCAAAAAAGATAAAAAATTGTTCAAAAACATATTGTAATCAAGTTACTTTGGTACAACCTCTACTTGTTGCACTTCATCCACTGGAAGAGTATCATTTGGCTCCAACATTTGGACTATGCATAGTATTAACTGCATCAATTTCATGCAGATTGTTGAGTTTCACTTCAGTGGTGGCGTCAGAAAAAATGCTGGGGGGGCGGGGCTAGTGCTGTCAAAGTGCCGACAGTGCACGGTGTCAAAGAATTTCAACGGACAACATCTATCGTATTAGCTGAAAAAAACTAAAAAAAGAGTAGTTTACAAGATGAAAGTGGAGTTAGTGCATAGAAATGTCGGTGCCGACGGGGAGGGGGCTCAGCAAAATTCTGGGTCTACAGTCCCCAAGGTCCCCCTCTAGCGCCATCTTGTTTCATTTGGTGTTCGTGAAATTGGTAGTTGGTCTTCTGTATCTCAAAACACTGACGTGCTAGAGAAAAACTAAATAAATATCCGAAATCAGCGCGAAAAATTCGCTCGAAAATTGTTATAGAGATTTCTGATGAAATATATGTATCTTGAACAGTGTTATTGCTTACATTCTACTGAATTTGTATTATCTTTTCTGCCAATATACCTTGCATTAACTAGAATGTGAGAGTATCCCACTCCTATACTCTCCGGCAAATACGTATTTTTACCTGTCCACGGTTCATGATAGATGGAAAATAACTTTGAGCTCAATTAAGTGTCTGTTCTACACCACACAGTCTACTTATCGTCAGGGGCGTAGCTAGCTAATGCGGTGTGGAGATGTAACATCCCCAACCTAAGGTGATCTCGTTGGTAAATTTGGATTCAATGACTTTCATTGACAATTGGCTTCATTTCTTGCTATAACACATTACAACGAGTGTTGAAAACGCCTTTCTATTAATGCATTCCAAAATCTTCTGTCAGTAAATTCACACTTCTGCCGGTAAGTTCACAACTTTATCAGTTTATCTCGTTACATTACACCCCCCCCACGAAAAAGAGGTCACGCGACGCCATTTCTTATTGTATCTAAGCTATATTTTAGATATTTTTCCTTACTCCAATAAGATCAAATTTAGCGCTTGTTATGGACGCTGAATCTTTCTAACATTTGTTTGAATACGAGAAACAACTCCAATTAAGCAGACCAAAACAGCCGAAGATGGACCAGCTTTTCTTTAGAGATAACTGTATTCTGCATGTCTTAGTATCTTTACAAAAATTATTCAGCACCTCTATAATATATGTTTTTTTCAGAAGAAAAAGTTTATAAGAAAATGAGGCTCAAATAGTCAAAATCTTAAGAAAATCTCAAGAAAATCACGAGGCTCAATTTCCACAATTTAGTGTTTTTATTGGGCAAAATCGATATTTCCTCGTTATTGCATTCAAAATGTTAAAGATGGAATTCAAATTCAAGTATTCAATATTAGCAACGAAACTGCAAACCATTTTTGCCAGTTTATTTTAGTAAAAGTAAAGAAAAATTTAAGAAAATCTCAGGCTCAATTCTGGGAAGAGTTAAGAAAATCGAGGCTCAGGAAAAATTATGGGTTTCATATAAAAACGACGCGTATATGAGAGGGTGGCAAGGCAATTAGAATGCAAACGTTGCAAGAGAATAGAACTTTGTAGAAAAACACAGACGCAATGTGGTTTGTATCTGATTACATCATATAAGTGCACTTAAGAGCAAGCACCGTGAATGGCAAAGCAAATTATTTGTCCTTCATGTCAAAGTCTTCTTGAAAATCAGATGGCTCTCCACCACCAGTAGTAGGGCACTGTCCATCTACGCATTCTCCGCAAGGATGGCATTGCATAGAATTGGTACAGCTTTCCACCGGTCCACTAAATGGTATACACTCCTGCAAATAGAAAGTGTAGGTACAGATCAAAACAATTAACCACAAAATGGGAGTACCTCACCCCACACTCCCCAGTAAATATACATTTAACCTATCCACGGTTCATCTTAGCTGAAAAGTAACTTTGAGCTCAATTTAAGTTTCAGTTCTAGATCACACAGTTAATCTATCATGTCTAAGCTATATCTTTCTTAAATATTCTACCTTATTCTTAAAAAGGTGAATTCCAGTATTCATTATGGACGCTGGATCTTTCTAACGTTATTTTGAATATGAGATAAAGTATAAAGTTTGAATTAAGTAGACCAAAATAGCCCATAGTGAACAAGCTTTTCCTACGACATAATTCCGTCTCTGCATGCCTTGGGTACAAGAGAATAGAACTTTATAAAGCAACACAGACGCAATCTGATTTGTAGCTGCTGAACAGAAAATCACATTACATATATCGCTAAATAAGCAAGCACCATGAACGGCAAAGCGTCTACATATCCAAGTTTTCTTGAAAGTCAGATGGCTCTCCAACACAATCTGATTTCAAACCAACTCCACCTATGCCAAAACCATTGGGAAAATCGCAGTTATCATTACTGTAGCAATACCCTCCATAGCAGTCCAGCAAATTGAGAGTGTAGGTGTACGCATCAAAACCAATGTACATTTAGAGCTGATATCGCCTTGTGGATTCAGGGACAGGTTTATACAGTGGGAATAAATCATATGTTGTGTCTCTACCGAGTTAATGTAAATATTCTGTTGGTACTACAGAACTTTACCACAGCAGGAAAAAGCGGTAACATTCTTTTGAAATACTTAAAAGCTTTTTTCGTCCGACACTCATCAGAGTATGAAAATGTCAGATAGTGACCTAAAGGTTAGCCGAAATATATATCCAGATGCGGCTGGACGCATCCTATCACATTAACCGCATCTGGATATATATTTCGGCTAACCTTTAGGTCACTATCTGACATTTTCATACTCTGATGAGTGTCGGACGAAAAAAGCTTTTAAGTATGTCAAAAGAAAGTTAATGTACTCCCTTTTTGGTTTTTTTGAGTAACAAAGAAAACGACATAAAGTATTTAGCTCTAAATTTTGCCTATCAAATTCCTCTCTTCATCACTATACAATTGGTTTCTATCGTTCATTCATAGAAGTAGGGACTAGAGCAAATGGAGGTACGTGCCCCCTATTTTCTAAAGTCTCAATCAAAGTACACATTTGCAGTTTATGGGGTTGATCTTTTTTGCTTGTGAGGCTGCTTCTAGATAAAATGTGCCCCACCCCCAATTTTAGGATGCTGCGCCTCTAGGGGAACAAAATTCAGCCGAGTGAACCTTTTGTACAATAAATAACAAATTTCGGCGAGAAGGCATTTATATGTCTTAATTATCCAAAGATAGTCCAATTGATAAAGAATACCGCTGTCTCATCCTTCAATTGAATGAATTTCGTTCTCTTGTGACGAGGCGATGCTATGGCAAAGGTCACCATTACCAAAGCAAGAGAGGCAACCAACATAAATTTGCAAAACATCTTTACTGCCTTCTTTACTTGAAAGCACTTCCTGAAAAATAATAGTTGCAAATTTCAGCACAATACTTCAAAAGGGAATTCCCTTTTGAAGAGATGAATAATGCTTATTCCTGTCGTTAAATTAAGACACGGCTCAAAAGATATCTGTTCCAGTTTGCGTGCTCTATACTGGACAGTTCTCAATGCAAAGAAGCAGAGCATGTGTATAGTTTGTCTAATGAGTGCGCTAGCACAAAGCTCCTTGTAGCAAAAATATATGTCACATATAATTTGTTCTTCTACTATACTATGCTATACTATATCATACCATCCATATATAATTTATATATATATATGTGTGTGTATATATATATATTCATTTATTCATCTGTTCTATTAATTATTCACTTATTTAGAAGTTCGATTGCATGATGTATCAATTTTGATAAAAGCGATCATAAGTATCATTTCAGAAAATGCAAATTCCTAGCAAATTAGTTACATTGAAGCTACAATCTCCTGTCTCTGTTCCAAAACATTAATCTCACATTTCGAATTGTTCCAATTCTAATTTAGAGAGTGATGGCTCAATCGCAATACAAGATGAGTTGCATTCTAGAGATGAACCATTTTGAGTTTAGCTAAACAAACTCACCAGTCAAATATTTGAACCAGTGATGGCCTCTGTAACAGAGATGAAGACAGCACACTTGGTAGTTATAGCGAAGTGATATCTAACACACCTACACTGTGATATGCATGCATATATATTTACTTATACATATATATAGAGAGAAATCAAATAGAGGATGTTGTTGTCAACATCGTAAATAATATGAAACCTGTAAATAACATAATTTCAAGATACTTGCAAGACAAATTGGTAGTAAATGAGGCAGCTTGGTTATGAAAACAAGCACATAATCCTCATAACTAATAGTTAATAAGCGTATGTTCCTCTGATCTATGACTATTAACGGTAGAAAATGCACGACAACACGTAATATTTATAATGCTACGTAGTCATAATTGCAAAGCTTCGACACTCCAGAAGGGACAGGTGCCGTGATGGAATAGGGAATAGGCAGGTGCTTTAATCACAGATTTTAAATGAGGAGGAAGTACATTTAGAGGAAATTTTGTTTTTGTTTTTTATCTAAAATACCACGAGCATTGGAAATAGAGTGGTATCTAGGAAGTTACAAATGGAATATATAACTATCTATGCGTAATTGTAATATTCTAGAATAAAGTTTTAATTTACTTACTTCACAACTATCTGCCAATTGACAAAGACTTTTTACCTTCAAACTCTTGAGCATGGCAAAAAGGTAAATGGGGGTAAAATCTTGGCAAAGTAGTTTTTGGGACTTGAAAACTTTCGAGAAGACTTGCATTGCCTGTAGGGCCAATTTTCCAAGTTATTGAGCAAACTACTAATACAAGCAAAAATAAATGAACTTTCTCAAGGTAAAGAAATTTTGAAAGAAAACATGTGCTTCTTGACAGATGAGCAATTCTTGAACTCTTGAAAGCAACGCGTTTTAGAGATATCAGACCTTTTTGATGAAATGTTGGCATAACAGCGTCAATCTGAATACGAATCAAGAAAATGCAAAGAAATGTTAGTTTCATGAAAATATGTTATAGAGAAGCAATATTCATACCTTCTTTAGCAAGAGTCAAATCAACTGACAGATAATTAGTTGCAAAATCACGGACAGTTAAAAGTTCAGTCCTAATTTCGTTCCTAGAGAATCGTTGGAAAGTATAACTCACCTTAAATCATTTAGTTATCACTTCTATACCCCTTTGCCCAAACAACGCATTTCACCAACAATATCATTATGCACAGTGCAAAACACAGTTTTGCCGAGGAAGGTGTTGCTTGCTTATGTCATTTATGATGATTTGCTCAGAGCCTAGGAATTTCTCAAAAAAAGTCATTTGAGAAGAACCCTTAAGGCAGTATGAAATTCGATTGAGGAAGGCTTGGGTCATCTTTGTGATCAACCTATCTACCTGTAGAGTTTCCAGAAAGTAATATAATACTTCTGAAAAACGAGGAACGTTCAGGTGAAAGAACTTACAGGAAGGCTAGGCCTTTTCTGGACCCAGCACTAATGCGCCTAGGAAATGGAAAGACATGTACAGTTGCGCTGTATTCAGTTTATTTAGGCAATATAAGGCTGTAATAGAGGTGGAAACACCAAATATTGATGAAAACAACAATCACATCTTGGTAGCAATTATAACGATCTTACAAGTGTGAAATGCAGGTGGATGTAACTGAACACACAAATCATGCAAAAATGTTGAAAAGTTGCGAAGCTGATAATCATGGCCTACTTAAAACAACATTTAAACTTAATTCCATGACATTAAACATTTTCTAACACATTTTATTCTGAAAATCATACAAGATGTTAATTTGCTTGTGGTTCACCTAATATTACAATATATGTTTGAAGCACTTCGCTGGTCCTGTTGCAATGAAAAAGTCTTTTAGCCAAAGTGACCGGCCTCAATGTAAGCACGCTTTTTTATAAGAAAAAGTTTACAAGAAAATGAGGTTCAAATGGCCAAAATCTTAAGAAAATGACAAGGCTCAACTTCTAAAATTAAGTGTTTTCATTGGCCAAAAATCCATAATACATCATTGTTATACTCAAAATGTTAAAGATGGAATTCAAATTCGAGTATACACGATAAACAAAGGAAGTGTAACACGTTTTAGCTAGTTTCTTTCAGTAAAAGTTAAGAACATTTTAAGAAAATCTCAGGCTCAATTTCGGGAAAAGTTAAGAAAACTGAGGCTCAGGCAAAATGATGGGTTTCTTATAAGAAAACATGTAATTAAAATGTTTCAGTATTGTTGCCCAAATTTCGCTCAAACTTGATACCGTTCTGCCCAAAAAAATCTGCAGCTATTTGTATCCATGAGAGATAAATCAACGTGCACAATTACTTCCTGCAAGAAGTTGTGTCTCACAGAAAACCATAATTAAGTAGTATCTCCAAATGATGTGACTATGATGGAATATTACAATTTTGGCCTAAAGTTTTGAACAACTCTGTCGTAATAAATGCGCTGGAAATATGCGGTTTTTTATAGGGAAATGGTTTATAAGAAAGCAGTACTCAGCTGCTAAAAAATTTAAGAAAGTTCAGTACTGGATTTTTGAGACCTAAGAATATGTTAAGTGTTATTACATGTTTAAAACTTGACTCGTTTGTGTACAAAATGTTATATATGCTCACTTTTAGTAATCTAGAAAAGCATGTTTAGCTTTGAATGAAAGACTGTGCCAATAAAACTTTAAAAAATTCTTTTCTTTTTGGAAACTTGCAATGATCTCCCTAGCTTGGTACAAACAACTGAGTGTTGGCGTTTCTAGGTTCTAACACATTGCTTATGACAAACTGGTCAAACTGAGTCTCTATGATTCTGGGCTATAAATTAATACAAATGAGTAAAATCCTGCAAAACAGACCAAAATACCTAGCATCCCTACAAAATCACTGAGAAATGCATGTACTGTTGATGTGATGTAATATTTCCAGCTATACATGACAGTTCATCATCACCAACTATGACCCTATCACCAAACCCCACTATAAAGTTGATGCTAAGCACAAAAAATAAAGGTAGGGTTCTATAAACTTTCATGGAGTAGGGCAGTCAGTTCCTCGCCTTGCCTTCTGTATCTCTTCAGTGGCTGGTAAAGCCTCAGTCACTCAGAGGACATAACGTATTAAGTCACTGGCCAGAGGCGTAAATTCTGGGGGGTGTGACATCCCCAACAGACAACGGAGAGCAATTCGTAGGGCAATTGCATCCCTTTGCAGGGCAATGATGATTTGGAAGACTCATGTCGTGTATAAAAATTCCATTGCGCATTCTGACTTGGGACTACCTTTCCTTCGGAGCACTAGCATGAGATTTTGTTTCTAGCGTTAGACTACAGGCATGCGACACCAAAATGATGGGTCAGCGTAGCATACCTGCATTTCGTTTCCACGTTAGAGGATCAGTTTTCCTTCATGAGCACAAAAATAAATTATGACAGCAACGTTTTCCTACCTTCCAAAAGGGCGCTCTCCGAAGTTCTAGAGGGCGTAGTCCTAAACATTTTTTGGGACCTCCATATTGCTCCCGCTTCTATTTGACAGTAGCTGTAACCCTTTTCTATTTCATCTCATAATGTGGTCTGCATGCTTCCGCTTCCAAAAGATTTGTGCTATTTTAGCATACAACCAATTCAGTGACTACAAATTTGACATGACGTTCTACATGGAATAAGTACACCATTGTGTCAATCAAATGAGGACTTTCAAAATTGGTACACATTTTCAATGATGGTATATTTATTACCACTGCAATGGTGTTCTATTAACATCTGTTATCATACTATGGATGAATGTTTTGCAGGGCAAAATCCACCTCTCCATGGCAAACACCTCTGAGAACCCCTAATAAAAGTATGCTAATTATGCTCCTGGTCATGGCTCAAAGTGTGCTTAAAGCCATTTACCATTTGTACAGTAGTCAAAGATTCTACTCTAAAACCCATAATAAACAGGGGGATCTTAATTAATTTAGGCTGATTTGAAGGTTCCCTGCCTCTTATTTCGACCCCCCTGTTTATTAATTCTAGTAATTTTGGAGTTGTTTCAAATTTGTGTAGATAATTTTTCAGAACAAGAGAATCCAGGGACTGCATTCAAACCCAGTTGATCATCCTGTCTTATGTTTTGCTGTTTATAGATGACGTTAGCACTAAATAAGAACAGACATGCATATATGTTGTTTCTTGCATGTTTGCATGTTCACCCTCCTCTCACATATTCTGAACTCTCCTGATTATTAATGTTGAAAAATTGTAAGATCCCCTCCCACTTATTGTGACCCCCCTCATTGATTATACGTTTTAGAGTAGCCGCCCAAGCTGCTAAGTCATATAGACTTATAGGGCCTTTTATATAATGGTTCTGAGATTTAGGAGTTATTTTCCAACTCTAAAGTAGTAATGAGATGCACCAAGCAATGAGAAAAAATGAATATGGTGGACAAATGGAAAGACATGTTCTGTCAAAAAACTGCTCACATTTAGAGACATTGTGCATAAAAAATACCATTCAAAAAAATGAAGTACAATTAAGAACAATGTACTAATACACAGAATGGAAATGAAAAACTACTTCCTTAAAATGCATGGTATAAGCTTGGTGGAAAATGGGGTTGATAAGAAGTCTAACCTAATTTAAACTGCTAGAAAGAAATGTGCTCGATATAATGTTCTCTTTGAAAGAATAAAAAAGGAGAAAAACACAACAGCCAATCAATATCGAGTGTATTTAAGTTGTCCCAAAGATATTGGACATATATTTCAAATTCTCAATAAAAAATAAGCCGCATCTAATTGTGCAAAGGCTAAAACTTAGTAATGAACAACTTTAAAATACACTATGGTAATCCAGTTAATGTTTTAAATAATCATAGATGAAGCGTAAATTTTCCAATATGTTATGTTATGCTTCCATAACTAGAAGCAAATTAAAAACTAATGTTGGACTTTTACAATGGCAAATATGAAATTGCAAAATTATACTTGTTTTTTCCCTTAGAAAATAAAACTTATTGAAGCTTCAAAAATGTTTCCAATTGTTCATCCTCAACTGCTGTCTCAAATGCAGAAAAGTCCTATAATGAAAACAGACAATTACACTCACAAATATTAAAAAAATTAAATTGTCTCAAAATTACAAAACAAAATTATTTCTAGCTTACATTGTGCAGTTCCAAGAACTATAATTGGGGTTGTAATCTTGAGGGGCCAAGGGGGTGCAGTCTCATGGAGGGTTTTGGGGGGTACTGAATGCTAAGTTGCTGAAATCTTTTCCTAAACTTTTCTACTTTGCTCAAGATTTGCAAACTTGTTTAATCATTTGTTCACAATATAAAATAATGCTATAGCCTGATGCAAATTTGGCATTCAATATCACAAAATGAGTTGTTAAAAATTTGGCACATCTCCACTGACTATAATGACTTAATGCACTCTAAAGAATTAAGAAAATGAAATTTAACACACTGTAATAAACAGAATAGCATCATATAGAGATGAAGTCAACTAAAGCTTGCTGAGAAAAACATATACACTACCATTCAAAAAGTGTTGGATCACCTTTGAAGATTTGAAGACTGTTTATGTGAAAAGCTTAAAACAACATGTATTTAATCCTATCTTACTAAATAAGAAAACATGCTATTCCATGACACTTTCATGATACATTGTTCATGTATTGACATTTTTTAGTTGTGCCACAGAATTTGAAAAAGACTACCTTTAAAATCTTTCTAGACCAGAAACATGAACATGGAAATTTTCAAATGTCATGATATATTGTACATCAAGCATTTGGAGATTATCTTGTACAAAACAACAGCAAAAGCTGTTGAGAAATTGCAAACAGTTTGCTCAAATAGTGCAGCATTAACCATGTGCAAGAAGTTCTTCAAAGTAAGAACTGTAAAAAATCTACTAAGGGTTGGTACACCAGAGAAGTTCACAACAATTTTCAAAAAAACTTGCGATTTTGTCAGTTTTAGAGCCTCTGATGCAAGTCCACAATCATGGTTTTATCAGCAGTTCACTTGTAAATTCTTATATCTTAAAAGCATAAGGTGAAAGTTGAAGTGCTTCTCGAACTCATTGGCAATTTTTATAAATTTAGATATGCACTAGCTAAAGCTAAGACTATGCATATCACAACAAATTTCCATTGCCAAACAAAAACAGTTGGCACAATCACTCTTTTATCAGACTGGCCCAACATTATTGAATGACAGTGTATCAAAATACAAGCATAGTGAGGTAATTTGATTGAAAATTGTTACAGGTAAGTGCCAGAGCAATGAAAAAAGAAAGCCTTCATTTGCTGCCAAAAGATAGCATTTCTTGTTCCCAAATGTAATTCCATTCATTAAAAATATACAGCATTCTAGATCAATGTTCACTTGCTATAAACATTATATTAAAACTATGAAAAAGCTGTTAGGACAATGACTAGTTTACCCTAACTACACACCAACTAGTTAATTGCAATGTGGAAAGCTCATATTCACAAAAACACCAACTTCACAACTTCAGAATCACAGAGCACACACAAATTGCAAGGGTTGAATAATATAGTACCCAAGGGTGCAGTGTCTTTTCCTTGCAAGCAAATTAGTTGAATATTCTACTAAATAGACAAAAATTTTTGCAATTTCTTGCAGTGATACACTCAGCCATTGAAGATGGCATCATGAAGCTGAGTACATTAAAAAATTTTTAGGTAGTAATTGCCCAATAATGGTATGTCATACATAATATTTTCCATATCAAGGGTTTGTACAAACTTCTTTAAAAATACTTCTAGAACTTTTCCAAAGCCAAATTACTCAATTTCCAAAACCATGAAACACATCTTCATTCGTATTTTGAAAGCCCATAAAAATAGAAAAATTTATTTTCAATGGTATGTTATATGATTTTTTGGTGGATTATGCTACATATTGTAAATAGTTATAAATAGGAAAATGACCAAACATTACATGTACATATAAGGTGTTTTATATGACACTGCATTATATCAACGTTAGGATGTTTAGGAATTTTTCCAAGCAAAAATGCAAAACTTTTCCATAGCTATTTTGAAAGAAACTCCCTTTTCCAAAACTTTGCTGGAAAATGGCACTATCAATTTCCATAACATTCCAAGAACCTGCATAGCAACTTCAAACTAAGATAATCTGGGAGATAAAAGAAAAGGTATACATACTCCACAATAAACCCCATCATTTACTATCTGTGGTGGTAAAGCAGTTGGATCTCCAACTAATTCCCTCATCTTATCCTTGTCCTCAGCAGATGCAGCAATATCAACAATCTCAAAGTTAATCCCTTTGCTTTCAAGAACCATTGATATTTTCTGTTGTGCTTTTTTTATCTGGGTGATTAAAAATAAAAAACACATTATCAGGATTCTGAAAATGCTAAAAGGCTTATAGATAAAGCTGAATTTACTGCTACTGAAAAAAGCTGAAGAAACATTGTCAAGGTAATATGAAAAAATAAGTCTTCTATGTAAATAGTCTGTTGGTACTACAAAACTTTATCACAGCACAAAAAAGTGGGAACACTCTTTTGACATACTTAAAAGATTTTTTTGTTTGACACTCATCAGAGTATGAAAGCATTGGTTAGTGACCTAAATGTTAACTGAAATATATATCCAGATGTGATTACATGTGATAGGATGTGTCTAATTGGCCCCAAGAGTGGCCAATTAGGGCCTATTAACCATTGTTTACTTGAAGATTCCTAATGAAAAAATGAGCTCTTTTTGTCTATACAAGACTGGGTTTTGAGTCTTGATGTAAACAGATTCCAAAACACTTAAACAAAAAGACGATCTTGCTTGCCCAATGATCCGAAAATTGTTGTCTGCATATATTTTGGTGCATTCTGGATTTGCAATAAGGTGTTGTCCAATGGCCGATTCACAATTAATGTTAGATTTGTTATTTTTACATATACAAGGTGGCTGTTCTCTTACGGTATTACTTTTCTTCCTGATGGTTGTGGGGGCATGCTGCATCCTACATACCAAGCTTCACATCGGCACAGAAATTCATAAACTACACAACTTTTTTGAGTGGTAGGAACACAATCTGTTTTAGCAGATGGTAGCATAGCTCTAGTGTTGTAACACTAGAGGGCAAGATGTATCCTATTTAGTGATGTATCCAATGATGTAATTACCTTATTATGACTGCAAAGATTTATGAGTGATATGACAAAAAATTACATCATTGGTGCCTTGTGGATAGGCTCAGCTCCCTTGCCCTTATCTCTTGCAGGCATCCCTGGTTGAGACATTATGAAGTAGAGCAATTCTGACTAGAATCAGACCTTCTAACTCTCACAGTTTGGGCATGAAACTCATGGTTTCCAATGAAACCTCACAGTCTCACAGTGTAGTCTCTAAATCTCACAAGTTTCCTGTAGAAGATTAACTTCTAAAAAGATCTTTAAAGGTAGCAAAACCCTACAGCGATGAACAAAAATGCCTTACAGCAGTTCCTACAAAAGGTAATTGCATCTAAAGCTGGCAGTAAATGTGGACATTCAACACAAAACTTTGTTGGTTTTGGGTGCTTTGTAGCAACCAACTGGATGGGAAGAGTTTATCCTATTGATATGATAAGATGACATAGCTTTGTTCATTCCAGAGAAAAAACTATTCTGAAGTGTCTAATTGCTGTCCCCCTGTTAATTAACTCTTCAAAATGTTTGCAACACCAAGTTCTTATTAAGACCCTCTACTTATTAGTTTTGATGTCAAAAGTTTTCAAAACATGTTCACAACAGATCATTTTAACAAATCTTCCTGTCTGTTAACAATATTTTTGTGCATCTTATACTCTCACCATCATTGACATCTGATTTGTGACAATAGAGAGCTTCTCAGCAGGTATTATCTTACGTTCCAAAGCATATGTTCACTAGCCTCTATTTCCAACTTCCCTGCTTATTCTGACCTCCAGGCAATTCTTCTAAATCATCAGTATTTGACAGTGCATTTTTCTCCCCCTCCACTGATCAGTGCCCCATGCCTTTTTCTTCCACTGGTGGAAATGCTCACCACTTTGAGCCTGGATCTCCAGGTTTTTCCACATTAATTTTTGACATTAGTTAGTTAGTTAGTAAGTTAGTATTTACTTGTTAGAGCTGGCTGAGGTTTGAGGCAACTATGAAGATGATTTGGGCCTGCAGCACAAGGCATTTGTCTTTAGGTTTTATCTGAGTACTCATTTACCAACCTATCAAAGGGTGGACAGCTGAGTGGGCTGCTGGCTAGTGGTTAGTGATTCCAACCAGTTTGTGGATTCGAACCCATGGAGTTTTCAACTCATCAGGTTTGTAGAGCTGCGCCTTAACCACTTGGCCACATCTTGTGGTCTGAGGTTTTCAGAGGTTGGAAGGTCTGTAGAACAGAAACATGTAATGCTACAGGCCATGATGAACTACACATACACAAATATATAAGGTTAAATTAGATGGCTAATTCCAAAACTGTTAGATGAAATGGGCAAATATTGTTTATTTCAACAGTTGCCTTTTCTATACTTTGTTTCTATACAATAACTGAATACTTGCTATGAGCATCTTACATGAAACTCAAATGGTTGCTGCACACTTACTAGTGAAGCCAGAAAACAAACTGACTCTGTTGATGTAAAACACAGAAGAGGTGAACTTTAGGACAAAGATTGAAAGTTTGAGTTTGCAGACTTATCAGCTTCTATTTACACTTCTTGTGGGAGAACTGACTATAGTTATATTAGGTTTTACAATACCAGCAAGACATCCTTCACAACTTTGAATATATAGGCCACTATGCTGTCTGATATTTTGCAGGCTATAGTCCAATATCAACAGCTTGTTTGCTAAAAGTAATTCTTAGTTCACAAAGACAAATGCAGCCACTGGGCTGTGGAGAAATTTATAAGCACAATTCATCAGGTTACAATGATGACAAAGGAAAAAGTGGAACGTAAGATAGCATGAAGTCAATTCACAAATAATAGAGCACCAATAATTGAACACCATAAAGAAAATGATAGAGCACCAATTTGTTTCCATAGAGCTGTGGTTTATGGGAACTCTGAGAGGCAGACAAACAATATTTGTTGATGAAAGAATTTGGTGAAAAAACAAAGGGCTTCAAACAGAGAAGGGCTGTGAAATATACAAGTTGTCAAGACCATGTTTCTGAAGTCAAATGAACACTGAAGTTCAGTTACTTTTAGATCCAACAATCTCTTCATACATTGTAATATTTTTCAATATACTAGACCAAAGTCATGGCAGTGTCAAAATTAAGCTGGAATTTTCAATAAAGAAAATAAAAATGCTGAGTCTATTTGTTCTAGAACTAGTTTCATAATGTTCCCAATTGTGGTTATCATTCTTCAATTTACTAGACCAAATATGAAAAGGACTCTCTTAGATTCTTCAAAGGAATTAATCAGAATATCAAAGTGTGGAATATCAAAATTCAGAATTCAAAGTTTAGACCAACAAAGTGTAGAATATCAAAGTTCAGAAATAAATGTTTAGAAAATCAAAAATCTAAACATCACAATTTAGAATATCAAAGTTCAGAAATCGCCCTTCCAAAGTGATTGTACAGGCCAGTTTTGCCCTCTCAGGGCATCTCCTCCAGCTATGTGCTTAGATTTAATATAGCTTTGTCAGCAAAAGATTCATATGGGTAGCAATAAGGAAATTTAAACTATGGTAACACAGCACCAGATGGCATGCAAAATTCCATCTGTCATGCAACCAATCCTTATATGGGCTTTTCTAAACCTAAAATTCAATGTAGCCATTATCTTCAGCTACGTGTTCCATTTATGACTTCATAGTGGTGGAATGAAGCTGTCTTGAACTACCTAAATGTTATATTTTAAATACAAGGTGAACACAGGTTTTCATAATTTATTGCAGCACTACTCTTAATCCTCACTGCCTCCCTATGCAAATGTTGGATTAAAATATCACAATACAACTTAAGCCTGATAGTGTCTTGTTTGAATCTCTTCAAAAACTGAGTAAATAAAATCCTATTTAATCTAGAATGCAGTTTGTGGCTCATCAAGCAGAATTAGCTAGCTTTATGATATTAAGAACCACTACAAAGGGTACCCCTCAATGTTCACAAAAACAGGAACACATCAACGATAGAAAAGGCCAATAAATCACCACGGAATCCGGCACAATTGTCACAAAGGAGGAAAATTCGATGCAATGCAGCAAAATTAATTCTTGATAATTGACAGGAGAAGGCCCACAATGCGCTATAGAAAATTTGGTGGGCTGGTCCCAAACGATTGCAGTAATTTGTACACAATCAAAACGTACGACTAATTGTTCGAGGTACGTGTTCTATTATGCTAGGATTTGCAAGTCGAACTCAACTGTACGCTACTTGCTCTCGATAACCATGCTCAGGCAAATTTTTGAAAGCACAGTGCGGTTTTTAAAAGACGCTTCAACCCAAGCTATGTTTGAATGTTCAGTCTGCACGCAATTTTACGTTTTCATGGCTAGTACAGACAATAAAAAATTTCATTAATGGCTGGTGAATATCTCACATCATTTGTTCGACGCTAATAAACTCTTCAAAAACTAACCCACTATTGTAAAACGTTTAATGGACTAGGTAAAACATGATATTTCTGCATAGCAAATTTGCAGGTGCAAACAGTAAACAGCAAGATACGGAAATAGAATGAGGAAATAGTGGGTGGTACTCAATTCCAGTTTCTCTTGTAAGATGTAAATTAACAAGGCCAAAGGATTGAGAGTATTCTACATACGAGAAATGAACATACATGCAAATCTGTAGGTAGCTATATAGACATTGAAATATTAGAAAGTAACACATCTAGTCCATACTTAGCGTAGTGTAAAAATATGGATGGCGAACGCTACTTGCAACAAAATTCAAGAAAATACCAAACCATTAGTAGCTAAAATTATTCTGTTGTATACTAAATATCACATTTTTCTACAAAACATAAAGACTCCACTTCTTGAATACCACTGATAGAGGTATCTTGGGAGCAACGCAAATAAACAAGCCACTGCTTAGGCCTTGGCGTTCAGTCATACAACTTCATACAAATTGTCTATGCATTCTGTTATACTTACTTGTTGGTTACTTGAGATGGTTGAGTAGTATAGCGTTATCTTCTGAGACATTTTAGCTTGTGAGCTCTGGTATTACAGGAATAAATTCTATTGCAAGTACAACGACCTTGGCCTTCCTAGAGTTGAGCAGACAATGAGGACGTGTGGTTTAGAAATCAATGGTTTCCCTGTGATTCATCAACAGGGCAAGTCCCATATAATGGGGTGTGGCAATCGGTGACGGTACACCAAAAGGAGGGGGGCATTATAGGGATGGAGGAATTGAGTGATTATTGATTTATCGCATAAGATGGTACAAAGAATTTTTTGACTAGCGTGGAAAGGTCTTGTACGTTCGACATTAACTAAATTGATTGGGGAGAACGGTCTGGGTGATAAGGGAAAACTGCGATCAATAAGTACAGCGTATAGAGTATTTTCAGTAAATAAAATAGAATTGGTCCAGTTAAGTGCCAACTGTCGATGAGAACTCCGTTTGTGGCATACTTTTGCATTAAAATGATGTTCGGCAAAGGGGGCACGTGGACTTGTTGCTTGTGTTGAACCATTTATACTGAAAATGAAAAATAGATTCATAAATTAAAGACTGAAGGCTATTACCATACTTGAGGATATAACTTATGCAACTAGGAATTTACGAGGGCAAGGCTCCAATCCACGAGAACAGGCATACTAAAACTTTTTGAAGAAGATAAGGCCTTCGAATATTGTTTCTAAGATTCACAAGTGGAGGAAATACTGTGAGGTTTACAGGTAACATTGCTCTGAAGACCAATGAGTCTTACTGCTATTTCTTATCAAGAAAAAAACGGCTCTTTTTGACCAGAGAAGGCCCTACAAAAAGGGCACTTTTTGTTCTTTTGATGAAAAGGCATGGCTGTAGAACCTCAAGGATCCTTTCCCCTTGTTGCGCACCGGGCTACGGGTGATGGCTATTGTGCCAAGCACAATTGCTTGAGCCAAAAGCTTCAATATATTTATACACGTATGTAAATTGTATAGCTTGCATTCAAGAACACCCCCTCAGCTGGAGACAGTCTCACGCACTATCGACCCGAGCGAGTGAAAACATTAGATGCCGCTAGCCTACAAGAGTGGCAAAAAAGGAGACGAAAACAAGGAAGCTGGAAGCGTTATTCAAGTGAGGGAGATGGAAGTGAGACACATGCTTTGAGGGAAAATCCCCAAAAACAAAACTGGCAACTCCTTTAACTGCAAAGGAACATTTCCACTAAAATATTACAACAATGGGAGCATTGTGAACTATTTTCCTCCTTCCAGTTCCCATGATTAAAAATAGCAATGAACAAGGAAGCAAAGGACGACTCATGAATGAATATATACTATAAACCATAGAATAATATTTAATATGATAATAATATGATAATATAATAATATGATAATACTATTTCTATGTAAATAACCCAAAACAACAACATGGTAGAAAGAGTTTTAAAAGATTTATGCCTTTGGATAAATATCCCTTGCACTTCCTTACTGGTAAGCTCTGGATTCATCTTAAAACGATGCAAAAAAGTAAGTGATACATCATTCCGTCTCTACAATTCTTGGGACTGCATTGCAATAACAAAATGAAGGGCAAATTTCCGGAAATAGATTCAATGATATTTTTCATAAACGACAGGTTCGTCGCATTGTCGCTTGTTTACCATATTCCCTAGAGACACGCACTTGTATTGTAATATGAAAGTTCTTAAAGGAAAATAGTGGTTCTCTATTGAGTGGACATAGTAGGGGCGTCGAAACGCCTTTCGGGCTTGGGGCCTGGTAACTAAGGTTGGAGAGAAGCTCGGGTAGGAAAAGTGAATCATGCTACTTTCCGAAAAGTGGTGGAGATCAGTGCCCTCGTCTCCCTGGTTTCATCGGCCCTGCACAGGAGAGTATGACAGTGCTTAAGGCTTGGCACTATATTAAAACTGATCGAAATCAAATCAATAATTAACACTTCTGTGATTCCAAACTCATGGAGGCATTGTAAATGTATACAACCAGGGCCCTCACAAAGGGATACCAGCTGAGGAGGTGTATAAATACCGCCCCACGCCCCCCACTCGTGATGGTCCTGTATACAACAAAGGAAACATACCAAACAAGCTGAGTGAAATCGTTTCTTGCACACGCGGCAGACTATGGTTGGCAGCTGGTAGTTCGTGCCATGAACAACAGAGAAGCATATCATGCATTCTTCCACTCCTTCAAACTTTTTATCGACGTTACGTTTCCACAATGCCAAGCCATCAACAATTGTACCGTTCTATAAAAAATAGGTTATAAAATATATATATTAAGGCCCAGGCCAAACGACTCGATTTTTCACCCGACTTATCTCTCAACTTTTTAACTACTCACATTTCCGCAACGTATATCAGCTAAAAATATTCACGATTACAAATATTTTCCCGCCCAATGAGACACTACTGTGCATGTTTTCACTCGACTTCATCGACAATGTGGCCAAATGAGTCGATCTTCACTCAACAACAATTCTTCTGCTCGATTTTTTTTGACAAAGATCAACTTCACTCAACATCACTCGACTCCACTCGACTCACTCAACAAGGCGGCCAAGCGACTCGATTTTTCCCTCGAGTTTTTGTCGAGTAAAAAATCGAGTAAAAAAGCGAGTCGTTTTGCCAGGGCCTAACCCTTGCCCGCTTTATCTTCTAGCAAAGAAGATTCAAAGATGCTCTTTTATAAGCAGGTGCGGGGGGAAGTTGTCCAAAATTCTAATAAAAGATAAGGGTAAAAATGGCAACGGGGTTTAAGAAACAAAGTTTGTTACACTATTTCTCTACTACAAAGAGAATTGATAAAATTCAAAGTCGGTGCACCCAGTACGGCGAAGCCAAGGTACTGATGGCCTAAGAAGTAACAACAAAGAAGCAACCAATGTAGTTATATAAAAGTGCACAAACCAAAGATCTTGTATATTTCTATATAACTATATTGATTCCGTCTTTTCTATTTAAAAATTAAATTTAATAAATAAAAAAAATTGAAACATATTTTTAATTACTGTGGGAGTGAACACCCTCCTACCGATGCCAATCAACAAACTCTAAATGGTCCAATCGTCTACACGACTGTAACCGATTTTAGAGTCTCTATCTTCCATATCCTTTTCATTTAGTCCTTCTCCTTTCTTATTTATTACACTAACTGCGAGAACTTACCACAAGTGGCTAATAGCCCTTATCAGATTCTTTAATGCCAGCATTTTATATCACCTAGCTCTATTTTAAAACTCCCATAGTGCGTTGAACGGAAATCGATATTTTGAAGAGAAATACAAATTATACGATATCTTTAAACGCAAAACAACCATCTATTTCATGAAATAGCCGCACGAAGCTGTGATAAAACAAGTTTGTACATTGGGCTGATTAAGTGGAGATAATCCGCAAAACTTGTTATCTGTTGGATGGAACGATGCTAAAAATTTTTTAAATAGAGCCATATGTATGAAGTAAAAAACTCCCCACATCCAATTACGGTGATACCCCACATATTTCTCGAACTGGTAGAATTATCCTTAATAGCCTCAGGTGAAATAAGCGGGGGGGGTCAGAAGCTTGGGCTATGCACCGGAAGTTTGGGCTATGTATGCACTGTGCAACAACCAGGCACAAGCAAATAATTTTGGGAATTGTGCCGTACATCACTCATTCGTCATTATGGTGACTCAACCACAGTACCAACTTTTTCGTGGGTTTCTCCTAGAAAAATTGAAAATTTAACAAGCGTGGGGCCCTAATAAGAACAGGGCTTGGAAGCTTCCAATTCCCCCGTAGAAAGTTAAATTTCCCCCTAGGGGGATTCCCCTCAGGTTGGGAAACACTGATTGAGTACATACCTGTTTTGTTAAATACATGGTCAGCTGCAGCATCCAATGTCTCCATTGGGAACTAGACACTCCAACTCTTTTTCCGCATTCCACAGCGACTGGCCCTAAAGGGTGGCTGGGTGACATCTTCACCACCAATTCCATTGCGACCTCCTCCACAGAATACACGGCAACCACTTCTCTTGCAGCGGGTCTCCTTTTGATTGACATGTTGGTAAAGGTTTTGGAGGAGTTGGAGACTTGGTCCATCTCACGACTGCAAAGGATCGGCGAAGCAAAGGCTGTTGTGAACCTAACCACGAAATAAGAGATAGTCAATAACCGCAAGTGTGAAAAGGCACAATTATTAACATGGATAGTGCAGACGTTCTCTCTTTACTACTGTCAGCAACGAAAGAGAAACAAGAAAATTTCAAATACCTTCCTAGCAAGAGTTGAACAAGGATTTTTGAGGCCTTCGTCATATTGAATAAACCAATTATAGTTAGCACCTGAATCATTTCATTCGACTTCAAAGATGGAGTCATTCCAAAAAGCACGTATCCACAAAGGGGGAAAGTTGGAATTGGTAAAAAGTACACTTGAGAGTATAAGGGTGGTGAATAAGAATTTATCACTACTCTCCCTATTACAGACCTAACAAATTTGGTGACAAGATATACGCACTTTTCAGTTATAATTGAACTTTTCTTGTCTAAGTTGTTGTTGCACCATGATCGTATCACAGCAGGAATGCACTCCAACGCAATCAAATACAAATGAAAAGCAAGATGGCGGATGTCGTTCAAAGATAACCAATCAGCTGCAAGAAGAGAAGTTATGAATTCTTAGAAAAAGCAACTACATAATAAAGATGATGAAAAGGGGTGTTTTGATGCAGGGGTGATTTCTAGGGGGGCCTTGTTAGGATTACTGTTTATTTTAAGGGGTCCAGCCCTACAACATTTCTTATTAAATCTTGCAGTTCAAGTTGTATTGACTCGCTTCTAAAATGTTTTGCGTGGTATCGCTATGATGAATTTTGCACCGCTACATGGCTACTGTGATCTTTCTAATTGTTGGTGATGTTACATCATGATTAAACTTAACCGTCATTTTTACATCTTTGAAAACGTGGCTGCAAGTAGACCACGACTATTTTAAGAAATTGCACCTGAAACTTCCACTGTTAAAATTTTTAGAAATCCCCGCTGCTCTGACGCGCTCCATCTATTGCCAATACCAAGCATGGTAGCATGAGTTCAAACCTGAAGATTCCATTGAAAAGATTACAAGGAACTAACGGTAGACTGCTTTCATTTTGGAACCTGCAGCTCATTGGCTTGTTCGGAAAATGGGTTTTTGCACTCATTGTCTGCACAACACAATGAACATAAGTGCTATCAATGCTATCACCTGCAGCAAAGGAATAAAAATTGTGCAAAAATTAGAGGCATCCAATAAAGCCGTGCTTCCCAGCATTTCTAATGTCACCCCTCTTTGGCTAAAAAACAATGAAAGCGATTCGCCCCTTACCAAATTAAACTGACACTATGTATGTATAGATCAACACCATATGACGTCAAGTTGTTATCCGATATAGTGACATTTTCTTCATTCTTTTTTGCGATCGATGATGGTAGCTTCCAACTCCCCCCTTACAAAAGTTAAATTTCCCCCAAGGGGATATTTCCCAAGGTTGGGAAACACTGCACTAGAGTGCAACAAAGAAATGCAGAATTTCACTTCATTTTTTAAAGCGAATCATCACAAATGTGGATTTGCATAGTGCTAGAATAACTAAACACTTATCAGAATTCATTGGGTCTTTAGGAAATATGACACAAATCAACAGGGTGGGATTTATCTGCGGAGTAAGAGCAAGTTGAACGATTGTGACGTACCTTCGACAACAACTGGATCTTCGCTCACTAAATACCCTTTATCATTCGGTAAAATGCTGAACAGTATCTTCATCAATGGCCCTACCAAATTTCTTTTTCTAAAGAAGTTTGCAAAAGCTGCTCTGCGACCTGCCTCAGAATCTCGGAATTGCCTGAGAGTGATTTGCCAAGAAAGTAAATACGAAAGAATGTATCTAGATATGTACGTAGGTAAGGGCTGTGTTAAGTACGTTCCATAACCAGCTACATTGTCCTCTAAATATGATAATGTCCGCTCCTGGCTTGTATTTAGAACATCCATGAGTTTTTCGGGAAAAGAGCTGGTAAAAATAATCATGAAAATACAGTTACAATAAAACAAAAAGGATTTGACATAAAAGTAATGATGGTGGGGCTGAAAGCAACTAAAGAATAGTAACTAGATTTGCAAACAGGGTCGCCGAGCGGGGAAGTAGGGGGAAATTGCTCCAGGGCCTCAAGGTCCAAGGGGCATCATAACAACCAATGCTTCAAGGTCTGGGGGCCTCATCTCACTTTTTCTACTCCAGAGCCCTGCTTGAAAGATTCAGTACTATTTGGGATACCATATTGGAAATACCAAAGCTGTAAGTACAAAAACGCCCCAAAATGTGACAACGTCTACAAAAGAAATAAGGATGTAACTTTAACGGCAAAATGTGCAGGAAAAATATGATCTTTGTTCATTGGCTTAGCTCCTATAGGTTTCAACCAATCTATTCAATTTCTGGCAATGTAAATGATTATTCTGGCTGGTTTTAAAAAATAAGTTACTTACCGTATCGTGTCCAATTCATCACCTTCAGTGGATTCAGTAGTTAGAGACAAGGCAACAGAGTACGATACAGTCATCAATCTGAAATTAATGTATTAATCACTTTTAGAATCATGCCATGTCTTTGACGCTAATGGTCTTGCATACTGATATTTAATCATCAATCTTGCAATGGCAAAGGAAAAAAGAATATATATATATATACATAAAATTCATATTTATAATATATGTACATATATATATATATATATATATATATATTTATATATATAATGTATATACAGATACACCTCAATTTGAAGAAAGGCTACCAATACTCATTTTAAAATACGTAGACCATACACATACTTGCATACACTATACAAATATGCAAAGCGTAAACCTCAATTACAAGAATGGCCATCAATACACATTGATACACAGACATACACCATAGACTTCTACAATCATACTGCCTACATTCACAATATAACATTTTCATAATTTAACAAATGTACACATACTTGCAAAGAAAAGTATGAGCCAGAATTTGCAGACACAAGACCTCTGACTCTAGATGATTGATGTAATGGTGATATGTCTCTTGAATCGTTCCTATTTGAGAATCGTCATATTTTCTGGCTACGTCACTTGCGGTTGCAGGCATGTGTCCATCCTGCAATAGCTCTTCAAAAGTCCTATTGCCCACAACTATGTCAACAAATAACGCTGAAGGCATTCCAGTTAGGGCACAGCAAACTGATTTCAGAAGATGGGAGATAAAAGTAGAATGCCCATCCTTTACATGCAAGATCTCACTACAACAACCTTGAAAAGAAATGAAAGTAGTGAATTGTAAGAGGTAGTCCAGAAAAGATACTATTCGTTACAACAAAGGTGTAGTTTCTTCGACGGTATGACTTATCCACAAAGGATGTCCGCACATTTCTGCCTGTTTTCAACCCCCGTCCCTCCTCCTGTCTATGCCGGTCCAACTTTTGCTTAACAACCCCCTCCTCCTGACACTGAGTTGGAGGACAATTAGCTGCAACAGATATGCAAAAAATAAAAGGTCTTATAAAAAAAGACATGCAGATTGTACTTATCTCTTGTTTGTCTCTATTTTTAATTCTTTAAACGAAAGAAGATTGTAAAATGATCTTTAAATGTCTTTTCCTCTCTTAAAAGAGACTTCACTGAAAAGGATGTTGCTGACCCCCCTGACCTAAAGTCCAGATATCTTTTATGGGTGCCCCTTTACATAACATGAGATCCTGAGCTTGAGATTATCATTGACTTTATCAAAATTATTGGGAAACGTACCGGAAAAAGCCATGAGCCTACAAAATTACGTGTTTTATATATAAGAAAGATTTTTAAAAGAAATGTGAGGTGCGAAAATTTAGAATCATTCAAGAAACAGGCCGGATGAGCTTCAAATGCTAACTTGAAGATACTGTCTCTTTAAGTGAATGTTGATCAAACTAGTAACAAAATAGAAGCAACATCCACTACACGCTTCACAAAATCTGAACATTCTATTTCTTGCATCACAGTTGCCTGATCTAGGTTGCTGTTATTAGTGAAACGTTCAAGTATCTTCAGAAACGTTTAAAAAACATCTGAGGTTGGTTTTCATAATATCTAGGGCTGAAGGAAGAAATTTATAACAAAAGTTGTTAACTGCTTGGTAAAGAAAAGTTATTTCCTATCATTAAAAGAAATAATAAGGAGAGATTCTACGAGCATTTCATCAAACACTTTAACAACAACTACACATAAAATATGCTAAAAATTAACCGAGCAATGAAAAATATAAAAAAAAACTGTCCGCCAATATGCAAAGACAGGAACACCCCTTCATCCTCAAAACACCTACAGACTGTCATGAAAGACAACTTCCCTAGGAAATGAAGCAACTGCACAGATGAAGGAATTTTAATTGCCATATTTACCAAGTAGCACTTTGTAGAGAGAATAGATACTCTTGAAAATTGTTGGAGTGAAAAACTCCTGCCACTCGGAGACAAGATCATCCGAAATCTGATTGGAGAACATGCTTTTCCAGCCCTCTCTGATGTTCCACGGGCATTTGCATTTCAGGAGAATGGTATTGCTACTCTGAGTTACACCTTCACCCTCTGAGAAAGATAAACAAAGACCCAAACATACTAACATAGCACTTTTCTAATAAAAAACATGGAAAAAATGAATAAATTCTGATATCTGGAAATTTGAAGATATTTCTATAGATAATTTGGTTCGTATTGTGTTGAAAATAATAACAGAGGAATAAAACAAAGGAAGTTATACCATAAGTTGATTTGTATTATAATGACTATAATAACAAGGGAATTAAACAAAGGGAATTATACTATAGAGAATATTACAACAGGAAACAATACCAAGAACGGTAATAATTTTACGTACTTAAGCAGCATACTGAATATCAATGTAAATCATTTAACTAACATTACAGAAAATCACAATGCCATTAGCCAGTGTATTGAAATGATTGCAAAATCCAAAAAACACAATAAAAGAAAATTATACAGGAGAAACCCCATTTCACCCTATTTGGGGTTCTTATTTAGGGGGTTAAATCAATGAAATCTCAGCCTCAAAGTTCTTATAAAAACAGGTTCTTCTGTGCGGGTGTCAGCTGTATAAACAATATGGAACACATAATAATATAACACAAAACAAGGCAACAAGCTAACACAGTTGACCTTAAACTCATTAACAGGAAAAACTATCGATATTGTAAGAATAAACTGTAAAAATGAATATACCGATTTGTTTATCAAATGCTGTGCAAACTGAGGCACAGAGACTACAAGCCCAATAAGTAAACAACATCTTTCTATAACTTGCTGTTAAATCTTGAATATTCTCTTCGCAAGTCTAAAAGATAATTAAAAAGCACTTGAGGAGGCAGCCACTCAATATATCCTTATCAAGGGAGAGCAAATAAGTCCTCAATAACTTTAATATGATTTTTTAAACGTGATGAGCCATAGAACATCCTACTAAGAGACTGGCAGTTTAATATGTCGCTGGGGGGTGCGGTGTCTTTTCATGGGGGTACAACTTTAAAATGCCTCTTTCAGAGGGGTGTGTATTTTCCATACATGCTTTATGTGGGGCTTATGAATTACTTACCATATCACTCACAGAATACGGCATTTATAAATCAGAAAAGCAAACCATGGAATACCTATATATCGTGTTTCGGTTACCTGTCTTTATTACTTACAAGGAATTGTTAATATTCCAAGATGATAGAGATGGAGTACAAGTTCCATGATGGAGGGGATACAAGTTCTAAACGTAATTAAATTTGGGGGTACGTCCCAGAGCATGCACATCTGCTGACAAAAAACATTGCCCCTCCCTGAGACATAACAAACGATCCATCCCTTATCGCTACAAGATTGCTTCTAGGGAAAACATACGAGGCAGTACAACCATTATAAAACATTTCTGTGATATAATCTACTTCAACACAAGACTGAGTGATGTTTACAATATTTCAATACAGTATGTGCTGTGAGCAGGGGGAATCATGGGACGGTAATATCTTAAAATTGCTCAAGCTGAAAAGTAGAATCGAATATACAATACGAAGATTAGCATGCCCAACGTACCATAAAGTAACTCTGGTATAGTCTATAATGGTGAGCAGCAACTACAGATTTAAAATTGCCCTCGGAAAAAAACCGATAGTGGGTAAAAATGATATTCATTCAGAGGAACCAAATCATGATATAGCCTCCCAGCTGATGATAAACGTGCAAAATCCCTGGCACTATTCAAATCATATTTTTAAATAGTTACTATATAATGGAGTCTTTCAAATCTAATTTGCTGTTCGTTATTGTATATAGGCCAGTTTAGAGCTTTAATAGTTAGACTTTTACCAAATGTAATTTTTTCTTCTTTCTTGTAAATTTTTAGCTTCTTTGTTTTGTAAATAGACGGCCGCTTGGAAATCAGCTACGCTGGAAAGCAGGCGATGGACGCAATGCGTTGTCACCGCATCTGCACCGATGTTTGATGATATTGTGGTGTTATATGAATGACAGTAGGCAACTGTCTGTAAATAACTGAAATCTATGTAACAATTACAGGGATGCCAATGGAGGGGCGCAAAATACCTCACACGCCCCCAAGAGTTCATATAGAAGTGATTAAACACGTGCTCAGTAGCATAAATTTCTACTGTTGAGAGTGGTTTCTGGAAAACGTCAATGTTTAGTATTAGGCCAAGCCATGTGAGAAACTTTTTCGAAATGGAAACGTTTCATAATGATCTGAATTGAGCTATCTGGCGTTTCTCATTCGTTGGTAAGACGTATCATAAATACTTTAGAGAGTCTCGATAATACTTTGCACTTGATAAAGGGTTTGCTAAATTAAAAAAATGGTAGTACAGATTTGGCATACACGTTTATTTTATGAGAAACAAACTCCCTGGCTTCAGCCTGGATGTTTCTTAATATTTTGTCACATCCAGCCTTAAATGTTTCTTTAATTTAAAGACTTCCAATGACAATAACAACCCAGAATAAGTAAATGTGATGGAATAAAAAAGATGATCAGGTTTTGTGAGGCATGTGATAAATGTTCATTCTATTTTCTTGCTAGTTTGATAAAAAATTTACTGTTAAAAACGTTTTTGCAAGTTGTTATTTGAAACTCCGCCCGCCTATGTTTCTTAAATGTTTTTTAATTTTTGCCTAATTTCAGCCACATGTTTCTTATCGCCAGGTTTCTTATAAAGCATAAAACGTGTAACACTAATAACTGTACCTGAATCCAAGAAGCCAAACTGCAAAGAATGAAATCCCAGTGGTCACTAGAAAGCTTGCCTCCTCCACAGTCCAAACTGAAGCTGATCAGCTTCATTAAGTTAATATTCAAAGATAACTGCTCATCTGGAGCATCGGAAAGATCAACAGAAAATAGCAATGCCTCTTGGGAATTATCTTTCCACCAGATCACGTGTGTAAGAATTGTCTGGAGAACAGTAGTCAAGTCATGCGCAGAATCTGTGCAATTATCCAGCATGCATTGCCAGTGGGTGACAGCAGAAATGCATAGTTCAAGAGCATGATTAAAATCTATGGAAAGAAATAAGTGACGAACTCTAGAATCACCAATAATTAAGAGAGTCTTGGTACCTATAGTGAAGCTTGCAAGATTCTATCCAAAATGGCTTTAGCGACAGTAGAATGGTCAAGATTCTAGCTCAGAGGTCGGGAACCTTTTTGGATGAGAGAGCTATGAGAAACTCATATTTAAGCACTGGTATCGTATGGCACCGACAAATCTTCTAATTCGACACTAACTTGGCCAATCCGGGTATATGACAACTGAAGACAACACCAGTGGTAACTGAAGACAACACCAGTGGTAACTGAGGACAATACCAGAGGTAACTGAGGACAATACCAGTGGTAACTGAAGACAATACCAGAGGTAACTGAGGACAATACCAGTGGTAACTGAAGACAACACCAGTGGAAACTGAAGACAACACCAGTGGTAACTGAAGAAAACACCAGTGGTAACTGAAGACAACACCAGTGGTAACTTTGGAAAGTCTTTTTGGAGGTATTCGCTGTTTTGCAATACTTTGAAGAAAGTCTGCTAAGATTTTTTCTACGAGCGAGAGAGCCAGATGCAGTCTAGCTCTCTGAAAAGAACCACATCTGGCTAGCGAGCCATAGGTTCCCGACCACTGTTCTAGTTCATTCAGATGAAAGAGAATCTTTAGTTAATAATTACACCTCTGTTATCACAGTAAGCGAGAATAGAATAACTATACTTTGCATTTGAAACTGACGCAATAACGTGCTTGAATCTCCAACTAGAGAATAAAGGAAGACTTTCAAAGTCTAACATACCCTTCACAGTTTCACTATTCTCATTGCAAAGCTGGTCAACATACTGCTCAACCAATGCTCTTGTGACAGACAAGTCTTCCACATGAGACAACACTACCTTCAATCCGTTCAATGAAGGTGCATCGTTCTCTCCATGTGACATTGCCTTTCCAAGAAGACTGCTAACTGGAAACTTTGACAATGTGCTTTCTGGCAATATCTCAAACAGTTTTGCTAGTGCAAGAGTGTGCAGACCACCTTTTTCCAACGCTCTGCAAGAATAAAAACGTAATGATTGTGGAATGTAGACCCCACTCATCAGGGATATTATGCCTACTGTCATAAAGATATATCATCAAGAGATATGACATCAAGCATGTTAAATAAAGGCAGCAGTAGTAAATTCACCACTGACATAAAAATGCACCAAATGTGCTAAAATCAATAAATATGAAACTTACCTAGTTACAGCCGAATTCAAAATACACTCGGATGGGATGTTTTCGATGCATAGTACCTCCTTAATGCCTGATTCTACTTTATCTGCATGAGGCACTGTATCAACGTCATCCTGTCAGGATAACTGATAAAATTACTTTCTAAAGATGTAATCATGTCTCAGAATGCATGGTATCCTACCGAATAGAAACGAAGTCTGCCAATCTTATCACAGCCCTGATACTACACATGACTTAGTACATCAGTCATCAGTCATATATCACATCGTATCGTAACCGTTACTTTATAGAAATATATCACATCACACCATATCACATTGTATAAATCATATCGATCATACAACATCATTGTGTCACATCACATCCTATCACACAATATGACATCATATAGCATAATAAGATAACATATACCATATGATATAATGATATCATATCAATCACACCATATCATATCATTTGATAATACCATATCATGTGATCATACCATATCATTTGATCACATCACATCACATCATATCATTTGATCACATCATATCATTCGATCACATCATATCACAACACATCATAATCACATCATATCACAACACATCATAATCACATCATATCACAACACATCATATAATATCACAGCATGTCATATCACATCATACTCACATCACATCATGTCATGTCATATCATATCATAATCACATCATATCATATCACAACACATCACACCACATCATATCAAATCACATAACATAATATCATGCCATATTGTATCGTATCATAACTATATCTACCTGAGTGCAATTGTCTTTTGCCAGCAGGCAAAGCACACAGAAAGTGTCCAGTAATGCATTTACAACAATTTCTTGATTAACTTCGAATTCTTTCATGCTAATAATCAGTTTAGCCACAAAAACAGCATTGTTTACTTCAGTACAACTTATTTTTTTGGAAGCAAGTCTTTCTCTAGGCAAACTTTCTACACTAAGAGTGCCAAGTAAAACGGCATCAATAAGGCTTGTTTCTGAAGAAAAATCAGTATATTGAAGATATTTGTCGAGAATGTTGACCAACTGCGACAGAAATCTGTGGCTATAGCTAGAACTTGCATCTTTCACTTCGGCTGAGTTAAAAAAGCATATGACTTCTCCACAGCAATGGGCAAGCGATTGGATTCTAAAGAAAAAACAACATGAAATGGACCAAAAAAAGTCACTCTCTGTATCTGAAAATGGGCATCCCATACATACATACATACATACATACACACATGCATACATATATACATACATACATACATACATACATACATACATACATACATACATACATACATACATACATACATACATACATACATACATACATACATACATACATACATACATACATACATACACATACATACACATACATACATACACACACATGCATACATACACATGCATACATACATACATACATACATACATACTGGGTGATTCTAGCTATCAGGGTGCTGGTTCTTAAAACTGGGTCCAAAAATGCCAGGAAAAATTATAGTTGATAATTTATCATCAAGACTATGGCAGTATAGTTTGTTACCCACACACAGCTTTGTGGTTAAAAACATGTATGTGAACCTTCCTGTCACAAAATGTATGTACTATTTTCGGAGTATCCATGAAAGGTGTTGATTGGCAAGCAGGTTTCGTTTACTTACCAGTAGAAAAAGTGAACTATTGATAAGAACCTAGGTGGAATATCAGGCTGAAAAGGTTGTAATAGGTTGTAATTATTTGACATCAAAATATACAGCTTCAACTTATGATATGAAGAGTCTTATATGAGGGCTTTTACTGTTTACATAATTACGAATACTGGATAGAGACACGATGTACAATACTATACAAATTTTTGCCATAAATATGTATATGAATTCACTACGAAAACTTGTTAGCCACAAGAATACTACAAAGGCATCGTATTGATGTCCAACTCACTCTCTCTCACAGCTTGTATTGCTGCAGACTTTCTGTACCCAATAGGCAATGTTTTGTAGAAGATTGTCAAGTTTTCCTTTATCAGATGTGCCTGCAGAATTTAGCAACATGGAAAAGCCACGTTTCAGAGTAAAAGTTGCTTGTTCTAATAGTTCCTTATCGTCCAGTCTGGTCATCAACTGAAAAATAGCAATCAGCATGTCTGTTGATCTGTTCGTTATCATATCAACAGCAAACTTATAGCTGTAATATTTCGCAACCAGAGCTAAAATTCTTTGGCAAACCATCACCGAATTTTCAGAAAACTGGGATGCTAATTGGTTCTTGAAGATTGAAAACAGCATGTCAGTAGAAGCTTCTGTACGCAATGACCCTAAGGTGAAAAGTAGAACTGCTATGATAATCAGTCAAGCTCAGGTGAGGTGAAGCTACAGACTGAGTCAGAACACATCAAGTCAAGTAATCAAGTCAAGTTAGGAAAAGTCAGATCAAATGAGATCAAGCCAAGTAAGGCCTGGTCGTGAAAAACCATGTAATATCAAGTCAAGCAATGCTAGATCAGTTCACGTCACGGAACATCAAATCAAGTCAAGAAAAGCGAGGCCAAGTAAAGCCATACACGTTTTTTTATTATTTTGCCTGAGCCTCAATTTTCTTTACATTTCCCGAAATTTTTCTTAACTTTTACTGAAATAAGCTGGCTACAGTGGTTTAAAATTTCATTATTAATATTATATACATGAATTTGAATTCCATCTTTAACATTTTGAAGGCAATAACGACGAACTACCGATTTTTGGCCTATAAAAACACTTAATTTTGGAAAATGAGCCTCGTGATTTTCTTACGATTTTCTTAAGATTTTGACGATTTGAGCCTCATTTTCTTATAAACTTTTTTCTTATAAAAAAACGTGTATTAGGTCAAGTTTGGTCAAACCACGTCAGGGAACAAGGATAGCAAATTCAGGCTATACAGCTTCATGCAACTGCGGTCATTTTCAAGCCAGCTTTTCGGAAATGTGACCTTACTCATGCACTCTACGAAGTGAGCTTAAATTCAATCTTTGATGCTTAGCTAAGTAGAGAACGATGGGCCTTAAAGGAGAAGTGCCATATCACAGCAATCAAGAATTGAAGAATTAGAATGCTTGTCACAAAATAATTTTGTTTTCTTTGCCGCCAAAAGTACTTTTAATCAATAATAGCACGTCAATGCATCACGCAACAGCAGATCCCTTTTGAATAAAAAATAACAAGTGCAGAGCGTCGCCATATCAAAATAAAATCGATCACATTTTAATGTCAAAAATCGCACAAGATTAATTTTTTCCTATATCCACTGAATCTTGACTATGGATGACACCTACAATCAGCTGATACAATATACAAGAATTAACAGAAAAAATAGGAATTACATGCAAGATACGGAATGGGACTAAAATATACTAAGGAGTGCTCCAAGGTCGATGTTAAAAGCTTTTCTTGAAAGGAGAACAAGATTCAGAATGAACAAACGGTGATGATAGTAGTTCAAAGTTAAGAAATAATTAATTAACAACTATCCTGAGACAAAACTTAGAATAAAAAGTAAACAAAATTAAAGAAAAATTTATTGTACAAGAATGTCATACCATTATCAAAGAACAGGCAGGTATCTATGCAATCCAAGACACTGCTAAATACAATTTTCTCTTCGCTGCCAGCTAGATCACCAGCCAATTCATTTGAAGTATATGTGACTAGCTGAGACCAGATATCACATGTTTTAAACCATGAAGCCGATGCATCCAGGTCAATTGTACTGAGAACCTAGAAGAGAGGGGAAAAGATGCAGGTGAGTTCTATTGCAACAATATTGAACCTGATATTCTGGAATCTCATAAAGCCTTTCCAGTAACATAAGGCATTCAATTCCAGGAAATCTGCATATACCTGCAACTAGCATGGTAAGTACTATCATACTAGATCTCATCCACAAAATAGCTCGTCTCTTTATAAAAACGTCCTAGCTTAAAAGTAGATCAGAAACCAGCTACTACGTCTAGATTATGATCCAGGTGGAATACGACCATACAACGATAGGCAAATAGCACATTATTTATTATCAAAAGTTGATTTCAAGTGTTGACTCAAGAGAAAACTTTGCTTTTACAACTCCATTTGATCCTGTCCGTCTCAACCATTCCTAAAGGCTAAATTATTTTTTTTCAGAGATATGTTGCACAAATTGAACAAACAATTAAATGAGTTGCTACATGTTAAGTCCCTAGATTTCATACACAAGAATATCAAAAATAGCTCTGAAAGAAGTAGAGATAAAGCAAACATTTCATAACTAATATTGACTTATGGAAAAATAATTTGACTGACTGCTGCTTCAATTCACATCAAAACATTGATTAATAGAGAAGTTAAAAGAAGGCGAAAAGACATAAAAATCAGTGAGACTGATGGAGCTTTGTAGGAAAGCTTAAAGAAGCTGAGATTATAGTGGCCTAAAGTAGAAGATGCTAATAAAGAGAGCTGATGAGCAACTACAGCTGATGAGCCAAGGTAATAACTAAAATGGAACGATAAGGAAACACACACCTTCTGGACAAGACGAGAAAACATATACGGCTTTGTTGAAATCTGCAAGACAAAATGAAGTACAGTTGCAGGCAGTGATTTAATTCCATAAAACTTTAGAACTATCATTAAATTTAACTTTTGAGCTATGATTAAATTGAAATCACAGAAGCAGTATGTAAAACTTAACTCTCAAACATCAAGAATATTAGGTCTATAATCAAATCCGCAAATACGGGGGACTAGGGCAGTGACGGGCACATGGAGGGTGAGGGGGCACACCCTCCCAGTACTTGAGTATTCCAGACTTGAGGAACTGTAAAAATGCTGCATAAATAGTAATACATAGGTGCGATAATTGACAACGCTCAAGAGGTTTTAGCCCCGAGCACTAAAAATGTCGAAGTTTCGGCCAGTTGATTTGGGCAAGCATTGTGAAGGGCTCAATATCAGCTGTGAAAAAGCAATGGTTAATTCATGAAACTCTACTCTTTCTAGTATGCATACCTCTGTAATACTTTTCAAGAATCCAAACTTCTCGCCTTCATCCATAAATTTCAGCATCTTGCATAATAGACCAATAACTGCATCCTGGCAGTCTGTGTACCTCCAATACGATTCATCATTTGAAAAATTACCCTCCATTACTGGGCGAATAATATTTGCAATCACACCTTCGTATGGATTTGCTTCTTCCTTGAACTGCAAGCTACTGCTTTCAATGTCCAAACATTTTCTTACGCTTAACATATGTGTGATTGTGTGTTTGAAATCAATACTATCATCTAAACAGCTTACTACATTACTCAGAAATTCTACATATATAATATTCCTTCTTTTGAAGAGCAATCTAATACAATTTGAACAAACTTCGTTCAGCAATGCTTTCGTACAGTCAGAAAAGTGACGTGGTTTTGCATCAGCGGGTAGAAAATAATCGCTACTGGTTTCCTCTTCAATGCCATTATCCATGTCAGCATCAAAATTTTTATCACCTTTAACAAAGCCCACTTGCTTTCTATGCCTCTGGTTAGGGTATTCCATTTTTAAGATAACAATTTTTATCAATTCCTCCAGGTTTCTTGCTTGTTTTTTCATGCCAACATAACTATTTTCTGTGTCAGAATTTAACAACGAAACCGCAAAATTTTCTATAACAGAATGACTCGTAGTGGTTGCTTTATTACAGATATACTCTTTGTCGCCTTTTTCAGATAAATACTTCTGTATGAAAATGAGTAGATCTCTGAAAGTCGTAAAAAATGTGTTAGTCCAAAAATATCGCTTTGTACCCAAACTGTGTTGAATTAGACATCCAATCTAAAAAAAAGGAGAAATAGAGTTCATTAGTGATGATGTCATAAAAATCTATTTTTAAAAATTTTATATTTTGACCACATGGAGTGGGAGATCACCATAAAATAGGCATGTGTTGAGAATTTTAGGAAAATATCGTCAAAATAGGCTGAAATACAGCCGTTTAACAGTATAAAACTTGCCACACAAACCGGTGTGTTTTTCTCCTGGTTCCAAACGGTTAGAACCAGCCTCAAAATACAGTGATTGATAGGAACTATGTCAGGATTCAATTGACTATATCTCAGTCATTATTTTTCAGTTCGAGCTCAAAATTATTAACAGCAACTATTTTTAAGTATTTTTCAGAATTTATAGTACAAATTAAAACATTTTTAAAATAGAGTTTTCGCGACGTCACATTAATGAAATCAATTAGCATTGAGTTTTGTTTGATACTGCAGCACACTAGTAAAGGTTTTAAGAGTCAGATACAAATCAACCCTCTAATGTCATTACTACTATTATTTTTTTAAATATTGTACCAAAACTAGCCATCTGTGGACTGCATTATTAGAGAGAGGTTTAAAATTATATTAAGTAATATGTTGCTGAATACAATGAAGTTTAAAAAAAAGTATTACTATTAAAATGCTTAGGGAGGGTATCCTTCCAGCTGTAGTTGATCTTCAAGGAGCCTTCCATTTACATACACAGGGTTCCCACTCTTTTTTCATCAATCTTTTTAAAGGTATTTAGGAGAATTTAGGAGACTTCTTCACCCATTTTTCAGGGGGTTTTGCAGATTCCAAAGGAAATCTGTAATCGTTGAGGTATTTTTGAGAAAATAATGAATAAAAGGTCACTGAGATGACATGATATAAATAGGGTAAATGGCCATATAACAGAAAAAGTCACTATGCCTATTCAAAAAATAATACAAACACGGTAGCATTTGAGAGAATTGATGATTTGACCATTTTTATTACGATAAAGTATCACAAAATAATTTTTTAAGCAACATAACTACCGAAAAGCAATTCAACTTATGAAAAATCTAGAAATTTAGGACAACAGTAAAATATTCCCGAAACTTTAAGGATTTTTTAGGATTTTTGGGATAGTTCTCTTTTTATAGAATACTTCAGGGTTTTTAGGTGTCGGAACTCTGATCAGAGTTCCCATACCGAGAACTCGAAAAACCTATTTACAACTACTATTTAAAGAAAAATTTAAAAAAAGGTAAATATATTAATAGATATGGTAAATACATGAATAAACTGTAACACCTCTTTCCCTTGAAACCTTAAACGTTTCAGAAAGAAATACAAGATTCCATCAAAAGCAATACCAGCTAAAATTTTAAAAACTTGTTTCTCTACACAGGAGCATACAGGCTGCCTTAAGCATCTAATGATATATAAACTCAAATCTGTCTTATGTTATTTTTTGAGGTAAGAAATTCGATATCTGCTTTAATAAATTAATTACAAACGCAGGATTCGCGAAGGCTTTTAATAAGTAAATTCATGGAGTTTTGAAGGACATTTAAAGGACTAAAATAAAAATTACCAAGGATCTTTAAATTAAAAGACGTTGAATACACTGGAAGCTACAAATTCAAGTTACTTGTACCAACTTATGTAAACTATTTTCTGGACATTTCTTTAAATTAATTTAATTTTAATTAACTTAATTTTGGATATTTCTTTCTCTTATTGTTTGAATTCTTATTGCTGTGAATGCAGTAAACAGTAAACTCTACAAAATTCAAAGAGTGTGATAAATTTTTATTTTCGTTTACTCTCTATAAACAAAGAGCAGAAATTTTTATTTTCAAGGATTTTCAAGTGCCCTTAAAAAGACATTTAAAATTCCAGCACTTTTCAAGGAGTTCAGGGACCTGCGTGAACTCTGCATACACCAGCTCTAAAACGTCAAATTATATCTTTTTAAACATAAAAAATGTATGTAATTAATGATGGATTTTTCCAGCTCTGCAACAAGCTTCCATATTTAATTAAAGCTAATTGTTAAGTGCCACAAAATCGCAAAATGAGACTTTGAAAATACCAAACAGTTTACCTCTTCGTTGATTAGATACTCAATTAAATTCCTATCGCTTTCATCCTCGGTGGTCTTTTTGAGCTCGTCCTTAACATGTTCGTGGTTGAAATTGAAAATGACATAGCGCAAACACTCCATGAATGCTCTCATGACAGCTACGCTCTCCGTTTGGCTGGATGCTACTTTTTCATAGAACAGGCCCTCTCTCATATTTGAAAACAATTCTCTAGCAAATCCTATTCCATCACCAATGACCTTCAAGAAAATCCAAAAATTTAATTTCTGATCTACAATAGCAGTCTAATCTGCATATTAGAAAATTTGCACATAGGCGCCAACTTTTGAACTTCTCTGGAGGGTGGGCGGGGGGTTCAAATTAGAAAATTCAGAAAAGTAATTATCATGAATACACTTAGCAATTATATATTATATGATGTATTTTACTGGGGATAACAAAAGAAAAAGCTATACAAACAAACAAACAGAAAAGATGAAGAGATGATTAACAGAAATGTCAATGTATAATCATTATCACGTCAGCTCTTCGGTTTCTGTGATTTGGACAACCAAAAGTATTCTCTATCATAATTTTTGAAGGGAAGCCTAGCCCCCATAGCATTATCCAGAGGTGCTTGAGTCCCTAAGCCCCCACGTAGTCGGCGCCTATGATTTTTTGACGAAAATTATACTTCACTAGCATTCAATTAAATTTCGATGTTTCAAACAAGGACAAAGCTTAAGGGGGTATGGGGGTGAGTCCCCCCCAACTCTGAAACTTTGCTATTTCGCAGGGAAAACGGCAGTACAATGTATTTTGTAGGCCAACTTACAGGAGCCAGGACCATTTGATCAACTGCTGTTACTTAAAAAAGGTCACAATCCTCCGGCTAAACAAATCTTAAACGCAACAGCTTTAAAAACATTAAAAGCGTATTTTCTAATGTTGAACTTCTTTATTGGTGCAGCTACTCCCAAAGAAAATGAGCTCCTTACTGTCAACGGAATCTTGCTGATGAAAGGCAGCATGCTTGGAAACACCATACTAGCGCAGCCAAACCCTCCTTTTCGAAGTACTGACCACAATTTAGGAAAGACTGCTTTTCTTGGATTAACATGGCTCCAACATTCCTAAAAGAAGCAACAGAAGAACTTAAAGGCAAGCTATAAGGGTACAAAATAATTAGAATGATTGACTTCATGGACCAAAGCAAAGTTGCCTAGCATGAGGGAGACTCAACGTGACAAATAAATAAAAATATACTTTACATGTTATCATAATAAATAAATAAATAAATACATAAATAAATAAATAAAGATATACATCATATATAAATATATATATATATATAT